>OX457089.1:26691766-27191121 GCA_949752835.1 Empis stercorea | reverse complement strand
GCCAAAAAAAGTCAACTAAACTATGGTTTTTTGTTAAATATATGTTGAATTATATATTGAATTATGATAAACATATTAAGAAATATAAATTTTGCTGAATAAAGTTGTTATTTTTAATTTTTCTTTATAAAATTTAAGAAATTTTTAAAAATATTGCCAAAAAAAGTAAACAAAATTATGTTTTTTTGTTAAATATATGTAGAATTATATATTAAATTATGATCAACATATTTAGAAATATAAATTTTGCTGAATAAAGTTGTTATTTTTAATTTTTCTTTATAAAAATTAAGACATTTTTAAAAAAATTGGCAAAAAAAGTCAACTAAATTATGTTTTTTGTTAAATTTATGTTGAATTATATGTTAAATTATGAATAGCATGTTTAGAAATATAAATTTAGCTGAATAAAGTTGTTATTTTTAATTTTTCGTTATAAAATTTAAGAATTTTTTAAAAAAATTGATAAAAAAAGTAAACAAAATTATGTTTTTTTGTTAAAATTTCTTAAATTTTATAACGAAAAATTAAAAAGAACAACTTTATTCACATAAATTTAGCTGAATAAAGTACTTATTTTGAATTTTTCTTTATAAAATTTAAGAAATTTTTAAAAAAATTGTCACAAAAATTTAACCTAAATAATGTTTTTTTGTTAAATATATGTTGATTTATATGTTAAATTATGATTAACATGTTAAGAAATATAAATTTAACTGAATAAAGTTTTTATTTTTTATTTTGCTTTATACAAATTAATTTTTATTTCTAAACATTTTTAATTTTTCGTTATAAAATTTAAGAAATTTTTAAAAAAATTGCCACAAAAAGTAAACAAAATTTGTTTTTTTGTTAAATATATGTGGAATTATATATTAAATTATGATTAACATATTAAGAAACATAAATTTAACTGAATAAAGTTTTTATTTTTAATTTTTCTTTATGAAAATTATGAAATTTTTAAAAAAAATTGCAAAAAAAGTCAACTAAATTATGGTTTTTTGTTAAATATATGTTGAATTATATGTTAAATTATGATTAACATGCTTAGAAACATAAATTTAGCTGAACAAAATATTTATTTTGAATTTTTCTTTATAAAATTTAAGAAATTTTTAAAAAAATTTCCACAAAAATTTCAACTAAATAATGTTTTTTTGTTAAATATATGTTGATTTATATGTTAAATTATGATTAACATGTTTAGAAATAAAAATTTTGCTGAATAAAGTTGTTATTTTTAATACTCCTTTATAAAATTTAAGAAATTTTTAAAAAAATTGCCAAAAAAAGTAAACAAAATTATGTTTTTTTGTTAAATATATGTGAAATTATATATTAAATTATGATCAACATATTTAGAAATATAAATTTAACTGAATAAAGTCGTTATTTTGAATTTTTCTTCATAAAAATTAAGAAACTTTTTAAAAAATTGTCACTAAAATTTCAAATAATGTGTTTTTGTTAAATATATGTTGATTTATATGTTAAATGATAATTAGCATGTTTAGAAATATAAATTTAACTGAATAAAGTTTTTATTTTTAATTTTTCTTTATAAAAATTAAGAAATTTTTAAAAAAATTGGCAAAAAAAGTCAACTAAATTATGTTTTTTGTTAAATTTATGTTGAATTATATGTTAAATTATGAATAACATGTTTAGAAATATAAATTTAGCTGAATAAAGTTGTTATTTTTAATTTTTCGTTATAAAATTTAATAAATTTTTAAAAAAATTGACAAAACAGTCAACTAAATTATGGTTTTTTGTTAAATATATGTTGAATTATATGTTAAATTATGATAAACATGCTTAGAAATATAAATTTAACTGAATAAAGTTTTTATTTTGAATTTTTCTTTATAAAAATTAAAATTTTTTTAAAAAAATAGGCAAAAAAGTCAACTAAATTATGTTTTTTGTTAAATTTATGTTGAATTATATGTTAAATTATGAATAACATGTTTAGAAATATAAATTTAGCTGAATAAAGTTGTTATTTTTAATTTTTCGTAATAAAATTTAAGAAATTTTTAAAAAAATTGCCAAAAAAAATCAACTAAATTATGGTTTTTTGTTAAATATATGTTGAATTATATGTTTAATTATGATAAACATGCTTAGAAACATAAATTTAGCTCAATAAAGTATTTATTTTGAATTTTTCTTTATAAAATTTAAGAAATTTTTAAAAAAATTGTCACAAAAATTTCACCTAAATAATGTTTTTTTGTTAAATATATGTTGATTTATATGTTAAATTATGATTAACATGTTAAGAAATATAAATGTAACTGTATAAAGTTGTTATGTTTAATACTTCTTTATAAAATTTAAGAAATTTAAAAAAAAAATGGCAAAAAAATCAACTAAATTATGTTTTTTGTTAAATGTATGTTTTATTATTTGTTAAATTATGATGAACATGTTTAGAAATATGAATTTGGCTGAAGAAAGTTGTTATTTGTTATTTTTCTTTATAAAATTTAAGAAATTTTTAAAAAAATAGCCAAAAAAAGTCAACTAAACTATGGTTTTTTGTTAAATATATGTTGAATTATATGTTAAATTATGATTAACATGTTAAGAAATATAAATTTAACTAAATAAAGTTTTTATTTTTAATTTTGCTTTATACAAATTAAGAAATTTTTAAAAAAATTGGCAAAAAAAGTCAACTAAATTATGTTTTTTGTTAAATATATGTGGAATTATATGTTAAATTATGATTAACATATTTAGAAATATAAATTTAACTGAATAAAATTTTTATTTTTATTTTTTTTTATAAAATGTAAGAAACTTTTAAAAAAAATTCCAAAAAAAGTCAACAAAATTATGTTTTTTGTTAAATATATGTTGATTTATATGTTAAATTATGATTAACATGTTAAGAAATATAAATTTAACTGAATAATGTTTTTATTTTTAATTTTTCTTTATACAAATTAAGAAATTTTTAAAAAAATTGGCAAAAAAAGTCAACTAAATTATGTTTTTTGTTAAATTTATGTTGAATTATATGTTAAATTATGAATAACATGTTCAGAAATATAAATTTAACTGAATAAAGTTTTTATTTTTAATTTTTCTTTATAAAAATTAAGAAATTTTTAAAAAAATCGCCAAAAAAAGTCAACTAAACTATGGTTTTTTGTTAAATATATGTTGAATTATATATTGAATTATGATAAACATATTAAGAAATATAAATTTTGCTGAATAAAGTTGTTATTTTTAATTTTTCTTTATAAAATTTAAGAAATTTTTAAAAATATTGCCAAAAAAAGTAAACAAAATTATGTTTTTTTGTTAAATATATGTAGAATTATATATTAAATTATGATCAACATATTTAGAAATATAAATTTTGCTGAATAAAGTTGTTATTTTTAATTTTTCTTTATAAAAATTAAGACATTTTTAAAAAAATTGGCAAAAAAAGTCAACTAAATTATGTTTTTTGTTAAATTTATGTTGAATTATATGTTAAATTATGAATAGCATGTTTAGAAATATAAATTTAGCTGAATAAAGTTGTTATTTTTAATTTTTCGTTATAAAATTTAAGAATTTTTTAAAAAAATTGATAAAAAAAGTAAACAAAATTATGTTTTTTTGTTAAATAAATGTGGAATTATATGTTAAATTATGATTAACATATTTAGAAATATAAATTTAACTGAATAAAGTTTTTATTTTTAATTTTTCTTTATAAAAATTAAGAAATTTTTAAAAAAATTTGCAAAAAAAGTCAACTAAATTATGTTTTTTGTTAAATTTATGTTGAATTATATGTTAAATTATGAATAACATGTTTAGAAATATAAATTTAGCTGAATAAAGTTGTTCTTTTTAATTTTTCGTTATAAAATTTAAGAAATTTTTAAAAAAATTGCCACAAAAAGTAAACAAAATTTGTTTTTTTGTTAAATATATGTGGAATTATATATTAAATTATGATTAACATATTAAGAAATATAAATTTAACTGAATAAAGTTTTTATTTTGAATTTTTCTTTATGAAAATTAAGAAATTTTTAAAAAAATTGGAAAAAAAGTCAACTAAATTATGGTTTTTTGTTAAATATATGTTGAATTATATGTTAAATTATGATTAACATGCTTAGAAACATAAATTTAGCTGAATAAAGTACTTATTATGAATTTTTCTTTATAAAATTTAAGAAATTTTTAAAAAAATTGTCACAAAAATTTAACCTAAATAATGTTTTTTTGTTAAATATATGTTGATTTATATGTTAAATTATGATTAACATGTTAAGAAATATAAATTTAACTGAATAAAGTTTTTATTTTTTATTTTGCTTTATACAAATTAAGAAATTTTTAAAAAAATTGGCAAAAAAAGTCAACTAAATTATGTTTTTTGTTAAATATATGTTGAATTATATGTTATATTATGATTACCATGTTTAGAAATATAAATTTAACTGAATAAAGTTTTTATTTTTAATTTTTCTTTATGAAAATTAAGAAATTTTTAAAAAAATTGGAAAAAAAATCAACTAAATTATGGTTTTTTGTTAAATATATGTTGAATTATATGTAAAATTATGATTAACATGCTTAGAAACATAAATTTAGCTGAATAAAGTACTAATTTTGAATTTTTCTTTATAAAATTTAAGAAATTTTTAAAAAAATTGGCAAAAAAAGTCAACTAAATTATGTTTTTTTTGGTTAATATATGTTTAATTATATGTAAAATTATGATTAACATGTTTAGAAGCATAAATTTAGCTGAAAAAGGTTTTATTTTTATTTATTTTTTTATAAAATGTAAGAAATTTTTAAAAAAATTGGCAAAAAAAGTCAACTAAATTATGTTTTTTGGTAAATATATGTGGAATTATATGTTAAATTATGATTAACATATTTAGAAATATAAATTTAACTGAATAAAATTTTTATTTTTATTTTTTTTTATAAAATGTAAGAAACTTTTAAAAAAAATTCCAAAAAAAGTCAACAAAATTATGTTTTTTGTTAAATATATGTTGATTTATATGTTAAATTATGATTAACATGTTAAGAAATATAAATTTAACTGAATAAAGTTTTTATTTCTAATTTTTCTTTATACAAATTAAGAAATTTTTAAAAAAATTGGCAAAAAAAGTCAACTAAATTATGTTTTTTGTTAAATTTATGTTGAATTATATGTTAAATTATGAATAACATGTTCAGAAATATAAATTTAGCTGAATAAAGTTTTTATTTTTAATTTTTCTTTATAAAAATTAAGAAATTTTTAAAAAAATCGCCAAAAAAAGTCAACTAAACTATGGTTTTTTGTTAAATATATGTTGAATTATATATTGAATTATGATAAACATATTAAGAAATATAAATTTTGCTGAATAAAGTTGTTATTTTTAATTTTTCTTTATAAAATTTAAGAAATTTTTAAAAATATTGCCAAAAAAAGTAAACAAAATTATGTTTTTTTGTTAAATATATGTAGAATTATATATTAAATTATGATCAACATATTTAGAAATATAAATTTTGCTGAATAAAGTTGTTATTTTTAATTTTTCTTTATAAAAATTAAGACATTTTTAAAAAAATTTGCAAAAAAAGTCAACTAAATTATGTTTTTTGTTAAATTTATGTTGAATTATATGTTAAATTATGAATAGCATGTTTAGAAATATAAATTTAGCTGAATAAAGTTGTTATTTTTAATTTTTCGTTATAAAATTTAAGAATTTTTTAAAAAAATTGATAAAAAAAGTAAACAAAATTATGTTTTTTTGTTAAATAAATGTGGAATTATATGTTAAATTATGATTAACATATTTAGAAATATAAATTTAACTGAATAAAGTTTTTATTTTTAATTTTTATTTATAAAAATTAAGAAATTTTTAAAAAATTTGCAAAAAAAGTCAACTAAATTATGTTTTTTGTTAAATTTATGTTGAATTATATGTTAAATTATGAATAACATGTTTAGAAATATAAATTTAGCTGAATAAAGTTGTTCTTTTTAATTTTTCGTTATAAAATTTAAGAAATTTTTAAAAAAATTGCCACAAAAAGTAAACAAAATTTGTTTTTTTGTTAAATATATGTGGAATTATATATTAAATTATGATTAACATATTAAGAAATATAAATTTAACTGAATAAAGTTTTTATTTTGAATTTTTCTTTATGAAAATTAAGAAATTTTTAAAAAAATTGGAAAAAAAGTCAACTAAATTATGGTTTTTTGTGAAATATATGTTGAATTATATGTTAAATTATGATCAACATGCTTAGAAACATAAATTTAGCTGAATAAAGTACTTATTTTGAATTTTTCTTTATAAAATTTAAGACATTTTTAAAAAAATTGTCACAAAAATTTAACCTAAATAATGTTTTTTTGTTAAATATATGTTGATTTATATGTTAAATTATGATTAACATGTTAAGAAATATAAATTTAACTGAATAAAGTTTTTATTTTTTATTTTGCTTTATACAAATTAAGAAATTTTTAAAAAAATTGGCAAAAAAAGTCAACTAAATTATGTTTTTTGTTAAATATATGTTGAATTATATGTTAAAATATGATTAGCATGTTTAGAAATATAAATTTAACTGAATAAAGTTTTTATTTTTAATTTTTCTTTATGAAAATTAAGAAATTTTTAAAAAAATTGGAAAAAAAATCAACTAAATTATGGTTTTTTGTTAAATATATGTTGAATTATATGTAAAATTATGATTAACATGCTTAGAAACATAAATTTAGCTGAATAAAGTACTAATTTTGAATTTTTCTTTATAAAATTTAAGAAATTTTTAAAAAAATTGGCAAAAAAAGTCAACTAAATTATGTTTTTTTTGGTTAATATATGTTTAATTATATGTAAAATTATGATTAACATGTTTAGAAACATAAATTTAGCTGAAAAAGGTTTTATTTTTATTTATTTTTTTATAAAATGTAAGAAATTTTTAAAAAAATTGGCAAAAAAAGTCAACTAAATTATGTTTTTTGGTAAATATATGTGGAATTATATGTTAAATTATGAATAACATGTTTAGAAATATAAAATTAGTGGTCCAAGGAGTTCGAGTAATATCACATTATGTTAAATTAAAAGCAAAATTACAGAAAACTTAAATGATAAGTTTATATATATTTATATATAAATTTAACTGAATAAAATTTTTATTTTTATTTTTTTTTATAAAATGTAAGAAACTTTTAAAAAAAATTCCAAAAAAAGTCAACAAAATTATGTTTTTTGTTAAATATATGTTGATTTATATGTTAAATTATGATTAACATGTTAAGAAATATAAATTTAACTGAATAAAGTTTTTATTTCTAATTTTTCTTTATACAAATTAAGAAATTTTTAAAAAAATTGGCAAAAAAAGTCAACTAAACTATGGTTTTTTGTTAAATATATGTTGAATTATATATTGAATTATGATAAACATATTAAGAAATATAAATTTTGCTGAATAAAGTTGTTATTTTTAATTTTTCTTTATAAAATTTAAGAAATTTTTAAAAATATTGCCAAAAAAAGTAAACAAAATTATGTTTTTTTGTTAAATATATGTAGAATTATATATTAAATTATGATCAACATATTTAGAAATATAAATTTTGCTGAATAAAGTTGTTATTTTTAATTTTTCTTTATAAAAATTAAGACATTTTTAAAAAAATTGGCAAAAAAAGTCAACTAAATTATGTTTTTTGTTAAATTTATGTTGAATTATATGTTAAATTATGAATAGCATGTTTAGAAATATAAATTTAGCTGAATAAAGTTGTTATTTTTAATTTTTCGTTATAAAATTTAAGAATTTTTTAAAAAAATTGATAAAAAAAGTAAACAAAATTATGTTTTTTTGTTAAAATTTCTTAAATTTTATAACGAAAAATTAAAAAGAACAACTTTATTCACATAAATTTAGCTGAATAAAGTACTTATTTTGAATTTTTCTTTATAAAATTTAAGAAATTTTTAAAAAAATTGTCACAAAAATTTAACCTAAATAATGTTTTTTTGTTAAATATATGTTGATTTATATGTTAAATTATGATTAACATGTTAAGAAATATAAATTTAACTGAATAAAGTTTTTATTTTTTATTTTGCTTTATACAAATTAATTTTTATTTCTAAACATTTTTAATTTTTCGTTATAAAATTTAAGAAATTTTTTAAAAAATTGCCACAAAAAGTAAACAAAATTTGTTTTTTTGTTAAATATATGTGGAATTATATATTAAATTATGATTAACATATTAAGAAACATAAATTTAACTGAATAAAGTTTTTATTTTTAATTTTTCTTTATGAAAATTATGAAATTTTTAAAAAAAATTGCAAAAAAAGTCAACTAAATTATGGTTTTTTGTTAAATATATGTTGAATTATATGTTAAATTATGATTAACATGCTTAGAAACATAAATTTAGCTGAACAAAATATTTATTTTGAATTTTTCTTTATAAAATTTAAGAAATTTTTAAAAAAATTTCCACAAAAATTTCAACTAAATAATGTTTTTTTGTTAAATATATGTTGATTTATATGTTAAATTATGATTAACATGTTTAGAAATAAAAATTTAGCTGAATAAAGTTGTTATTTTTAATACTCCTTTATAAAATTTAAGAAATTTTTAAAAAAATTGCCAAAAAAAGTAAACAAAATTATGTTTTTTTGTTAAATATATGTGAAATTATATATTAAATTATGATCAACATATTTAGAAATATAAATTTAACTGAATAAAGTCGTTATTTTGAATTTTTCTTCATAAAAATTAAGAAACTTTTTAAAAAATTGTCACTAAAATTTCAAATAATGTGTTTTTGTTAAATATATGTTGATTTATATGTTAAATGATAATTAGCATGTTTAGAAATATAAATTTAACTGAATAAAGTTTTTATTTTTAATTTTTCTTTATAAAAATTAAGAAATTTTTAAAAAAATTGGCAAAAAAAGTCAACTAAATTATGTTTTTTGTTAAATTTATGTTGAATTATATGTTAAATTATGAATAACATGTTTAGAAATATAAATTTAGCTGAATAAAGTTGTTATTTTTAATTTTTCGTTATAAAATTTAATAAATTTTTAAAAAAATTGACAAAACAGTCAACTAAATTATGGTTTTTTGTTAAATATATGTTGAATTATATGTTAAATTATGATAAACATGCTTAGAAATATAAATTTAACTGAATAAAGTTTTTATTTTGAATTTTTCTTTATAAAAATTAAATTTTTTTTAAAAAAATAGGCAAAAAAGTCAACTAAATTATGTTTTTTGTTAAATTTATGTTGAATTATATGTTAAATTATGAATAACATGTTTAGAAATATAAATTTAGCTGAATAAAGTTGTTATTTTTAATTTTTCGTAATAAAATTTAAGAAATTTTTACAAAAATTGCCAAAAAAAATCAACTAAATTATGGTTTTTTGTTAAATATATGTTGAATTATATGTTTAATTATGATAAACATGCTTAGAAACATAAATTTAGCTCAATAAAGTATTTATTTTGAATTTTTCTTTATAAAATTTAAGAAATTTTTAAAAAAATTGTCACAAAAATTTCACCTAAATAATGTTTTTTTGTTAAATATATGTTGATTTATATGTTAAATTATGATTAACATGTTAAGAAATATAAATGTAACTGTATAAAGTTGTTATGTTTAATACTTCTTTATAAAATTTAAGAAATTTAAAAAAAAAATGGCAAAAAAATCAACTAAATTATGTTTTTTGTTAAATGTATGTTTTATTATTTGTTAAATTATGATGAACATGTTTAGAAATATGAATTTGGCTGAAGAAAGTTGTTATTTGTTATTTTTCTTTATAAAATTTAAGAAATTTTTAAAAAAATTGCCAAAAAAAGTCAACTAAACTATGGTTTTTTGTTAAATATATGTTGAATTATATGTTAAATTATGATTAACATGTTAAGAAATATAAATTTAACTAAATAAAGTTTTTATTTTTAATTTTGCTTTATACAAATTAAGAAATTTTTAAAAAAATTGGCAAAAAAAGTCAACTAAATTATGTTTTTTGTTAAATATATGTGGAATTATATGTTAAATTATGATTAACATATTTAGAAATATAAATTTAACTGAATAAAATTTTTATTTTTATTTTTTTTTATAAAATGTAAGAAACTTTTAAAAAAAATTCCAAAAAAAGTCAACAAAATTATGTTTTTTGTTAAATATATGTTGATTTATATGTTAAATTATGATTAACATGTTAAGAAATATAAATTTAACTGAATAAAGTTTTTATTTTTTATTTTGCTTTATACAAATTAAGAAATTTTTAAAAAAATTGGCAAAAAAAGTCAACTAAATTATGTTTTTTGTTAAATATATGTTGAATTATATGTTAAATTATGATTACCATGTTTAGAAATATAAATTTAACTGAATAAAGTTTTTATTTTTAATTTTTCTTTATGAAAATTAAGAAATTTTTAAAAAAATTGGAAAAAAAATCAACTAAATTATGGTTTTTTGTTAAATATATGTTGAATTATATGTAAAATTATGATTAACATGCTTAGAAACATAAATTTAGCTGAATAAAGTACTAATTTTGAATTTTTCTTTATGAAAATTAAGAAATTTTTAAAAAAATTGGAAAAAAAGTCAACTAAATTATGGTTTTTTGTTAAATATATGTTGAATTATATGTTAAATTATGATTAACATGCTTAGAAACATAAATTTAGCTGAATAAAGTACTTATTTTGAATTTTTCTTTATAAAATTTAAGAAATTTTTAAAAAAATTGTCACAAAAATTTAACCTAAATAATGTTTTTTTGTTAAATATATGTTGATTTATATGTTAAATTATGATTAACATGTTAAGAAATATAAATTTAACTGAATAAAGTTTTTATTTCTAATTTTTCTTTATACAAATTAAGAAATTTTTAAAAAAATTGGCAAAAAAAGTCAACTAAATTATGTTTTTTGTTAAATTTATGTTGAATTATATGTTAAATTATGAATAACATGTTCAGAAATATAAATTTAGCTGAATAAAGTTTTTATTTTTAATTTTTCTTTATAAAAATTAAGAAATTTTTAAAAAAATCGCCAAAAAAAGTCAACTAAACTATGGTTTTTTGTTAAATATATGTTGAATTATATATTGAATTATGATAAACATATTAAGAAATATAAATTTTGTTGAATAAAGTTGTTATTTTTAATTTTTCTTTATAAAATTTAAGAAATTTTTGAAAATATTGCCAAAAAAAGTAAACAAAATTATGTTTTTTTGTTAAATATATGTAGAATTATATATTAAATTATGATCAACATATTTAGAAATATAAATTTTGCTGAATAAAGTTGTTATTTTTAATTTTTCTTTATAAAAATTAAGACATTTTTAAAAAAATTGGCAAAAAAAGTCAACTAAATTATGTTTTTTGTTAAATTTATGTTGAATTATATGTTAAATTATGAATAGCATGTTTAGAAATATAAATTTAGCTGAATAAAGTTGTTATTTTTAATTTTTCGTTATAAAATTTAAGAATTTTTTAAAAAAATTGATAAAAAAAGTAAACAAAATTATGTTTTTTTGTTAAATAAATGTGGAATTATATGTTAAATTATGATTAACATATTTAGAAATATAAATTTAACTGAATAAAGTTTTTATTTTTAATTTTTCTTTATAAAAATTAAGAAATTTTTAAAAAAATTTGCAAAAAAAGTCAACTAAATTATGTTTTTTGTTAAATTTATGTTGAATTATATGTTAAATTATGAATAACATGTTTAGAAATATAAATTTAGCTGAATAAAGTTGTTCTTTTTAATTTTTCGTTATAAAATTTAAGAAATTTTTAAAAAACTTGCCACAAAAAGTAAACAAAATTTGTTTTTTTGTTAAATATATGTGGAATTATATATTAAATTATGATTAACATATTAAGAAATATAAATTTAACTGAATAAAGTTTTTATTTTGAATTTTTCTTTATGAAAATTAAGAAATTTTTAAAAAAATTGGAAAAAAAGTCAACTAAATTATGGTTTTTTGTTAAATATATGTTGAATTATATGTTAAATTATGATTAACATGCTTAGAAACATAAATTTAGCTGAATAAAGTACTTATTTTGAATTTTTCTTTATAAAATTTAAGAAATTTTTAAAAAAATTGTCACAAAAATTTAACCTAAATAATGTTTTTTTGTTAAATATATGTTGATTTATATGTTAAATTATGATTAACATGTTAAGAAATATAAATTTAACTGAATAAAGTTTTTATTTCTAATTTTTCTTTATACAAATTAAGAAATTTTTTAAAAAATTGGCAAAAAAAGTCAACTAAATTATGTTTTTTGTTAAATTTATGTTGAATTATATGTTAAATTATGATTAACATGTTAAGAAATATAAATTTAACTGAATAAAGTTTTTATTTCTAATTTTTCTTTATACAAATTAAGAAATTTTTAAAAAAATCGCCAAAAAAAGTCAACTAAACTATGGTTTTTTGTTAAATATATGTTGAATTATATATTGAATTATGATAAACATATTAAGAAATATAAATTTTGTTGAATAAAGTTGTTATTTTTAATTTTTCTTTATAAAATTTAAGAAATTTTTAAAAATATTGCCAAAAAAAGTAAACAAAATTATGTTTTTTTGTTAAATATATGTAGAATTATATATTAAATTATGATCAACATATTTAGAAATATAAATTTTGCTGAATAAAGTTGTTATTTTTAATTTTTCTTTATAAAAATTAAGACATTTTTAAAAAAATTGGCAAAAAAAGTCAACTAAATTATGTTTTTTGTTAAATTTATGTTGAATTATATGTTAAATTATGAATAGCATGTTTAGAAATATAAATTTAGCTGAATAAAGTTGTTATTTTTAATTTTTCGTTATAAAATTTAAGAATTTTTTAAAAAAATTGATAAAAAAAGTAAACAAAATTATGTTTTTTTGTTAAATATATGTAGAATTATATATTAAATTATGATCAACATATTTAGAAATATAAATTTTGCTGAATAAAGTTGTTATTTTTAATTTTTCTTTATAAAAATTAAGACATTTTTAAAAAAATTGGCAAAAAAAGTCAACTAAATTATGTTTTTTGTTAAATTTATGTTGAATTATATGTTAAATTATGAATAGCATGTTTAGAAATATAAATTTAGCTGAATAAAGTTGTTATTTTTAATTTTTCGTTATAAAATTTAAGAATTTTTTAAAAAAATTGATAAAAAAAGTAAACAAAATTATGTTTTTTTGTTAAATAAATGTGGAATTATATGTTAAATTATGATTAACATATTTAGAAATATAAATTTAACTGAATAAAGTTTTTATTTTTAATTTTTCTTTATAAAAATTAAGAAATTTTTAAAAAAATTTGCAAAAAAAGTCAACTAAATTATGTTTTTTGTTAAATTTATGTTGAATTATATGTTAAATTATGAATAACATGTTTAGAAATATAAATTTAGCTGAATAAAGTTGTTCTTTTTAATTTTTCGTTATAAAATTTAAGAAATTTTTAAAAAAATTGCCACAAAAAGTAAACAAAATTTGTTTTTTTGTTAAATTTATGTTGAATTATATGTTAAATTATGATTAACATGTTAAGAAATATAAATTTAACTGAATAAAGTTTTTATTTTTTATTTTGCTTTATACAAATTAAGAAATTTTTAAAAAAATTGGCAAAAAAAGTCAACTAAATTATGTTTTTTGTTAAATATATGTTGAATTATATGTTAAATTATGATTACCATGTTTAGAAATATAAATTTAACTGAATAAAGTTTTTATTTTTAATTTTTCTTTATGAAAATTAAGAAATTTTTAAAAAAATTGGAAAAAAAATCAACTAAATTATGGTTTTTTGTTAAATATATGTTGAATTATATGTAAAATTATGATTAACATGCTTAGAAACATAAATTTAGCTGAATAAAGTACTAATTTTGAATTTTTCTTTATAAAATTTAAGAAATTTTTAAAAAAATTGGCAAAAAAAGTCAACTAAATTATGTTTTTTTTGGTTAATATATGTTTAATTATATGTAAAATTATGATTAACATGTTTAGAAACATAAATTTAGCTGAAAAAAGGTTTTATTTTTATTTATTTCTTTATAAAATGTAAGAAACTTTTTTAAAAAAATATAAATTTTGCTGAATAAAGTTGTTATTTTTAATTTTTCTTTATAAAGTTTGAGAAATTTTTAAAAAAATTGCCAAAAAAAGTAAACAAAATTATGTTTTTTTGTTAAATTTATGTTGAATTATATGTTAAATTATGAATAACATGTTTAGAAATATAAATTTAGCTGAATAAAGTTGTTATTTTTAATTTTTCGTTTTAAAATTTAAGAAATTTTTAAAACAATTGGCAAAAAAAATCAACTAAATTATGTTTTTTGTTAAATGTATGTTTTATTATTTGTTAAATTATGATGGACATGTTTAGAAATATAAATTTGGCTTAAGAAAGTTGTTATTTTTTATTTTTCTTTATAAAATTTCTAATTTTTTTAAAAAAAATGCCAAAAAAAGTCAACTAAACTATGGTTTTATGTTAAATATATGTTGAATTATATGTTAAATTATGATTAACATGCTTAGAAACATAAATTTAACTTAATAAAATCGTAATTTTGAATTTTTCTTCATAAAAATTAAGAAATTTTTAAAAAAATTGTCACAAAAATTTCACCTAAATAATGTTTTTTTTGTTAAATATATGTTGATTTATATGGTAAATTATGATTAACATGTTTAGAAATATAAATTTAACTGAATAAAGTTTTTATTTTTAATTTTCCTTTATAAAATTGAGAAATTTTTAAAAAAATGTACAAAAAAAGTCAACTAAATTATGTTTTTTGTTAAATTTATATTGAATTATCTAAAATTATGACTAATATGTTTAGAAACATATATTTAGCTGTATACAGTTGTTATTTTTAATTTTTCTTTATAAAATTTAAGAAATTTTAAAAAAAATAGGCAAAAAAAATCAATTAAATAATGTTTTTTGTTAAATGTATGTTGAATTATATGTTATATTATGATTAACATGCTTAGAAACATAAATTTAACTTAATAAAATCGTAATTTTGAATTTTTCTTCATAAAAATTAAGAAATTTTTAAAAAAATTGTCACAAAAATTTCACCTAAATAATGTTTTTTTGTTAAATATATGTTGATTTATTTGTTAAATTATGATTAACATGTTTAGAAACATAAATTTAGCTGAACTAAGTGTTTATTCTTAATTTTTCTTTATAAAAATTAAGAAATTTTTAAAAAAATTGTCACAAAAAAGTCAACTAAATAATGTTTTTTTGTTAAATATATAAATGTATGTTGAATTATATGTTATATTATGATTAACATGCTTAGAAACATAAATTTAACTTAATAAAATCGTAATTTTGAATTTTTCTTCATAAAAATTAAGAAATTTTTAAAAAAATTGTCACAAAAATTTCACCTAAATAATGTTTTTTTGTTAAATATATGTAGAATTATATCTTAAATTATGATTAATATGTTTAGAAACATAAAGTTAGCTGAATAAAATCGTTATTTTGAATTTTTCTTTATAAAAATTAAGAAATTTTTAAAAAAATTGGCAAAAAAAGTCAACTAAATTATGTTTTTTGTTAAATTTATGTAGAATTATATCTTAAATTATGATTAATATGTTTAGAAACATAAATATAGCTGTATAAAGTTGTTATTTTTAATTCTTCTTTATAAAATTTAAGAAATTTTTAAAAAAATTGGCATAAAAAGTCAACTAAATTATGTTTTTTGTTAAATTTATGTAGAATTATATCTTAAATTATGAATAATATGTTTAGAAACATAAAGTTAGCTGAATAAAATCGTTATTTTGAATTTTTCTTTATAAAAATTAAGAAATTTTTAAAAAAATTGGCAAAAAAAGTCAACTAAACTATGGTTTTTTCTTAAATATATGTTGATTTATATGTTAAATTATGTTTAACATGTTTAAAAACATAAATTTAGCTGAATAAAGTCGTTATTTTGAATTTTTCGTTATAAAAATTAATAATTTTTTAAAAAAATTGTCACACAAAAGTCGAGTAAATACAGTTTTTTGTTAAATATATGTTGAATTATATGTAAAATTATAATTAACATGTTTAGAAACATAAATTTAGCTGACAAAAGTTTTTATTTTTATTTATTTTTTTATAAAATGTAAGAAATTTCAAAAAAAAATTCCAAAAAAAGTCAACAAAATTATGTTTTTTTGTTTAATATATGTTAATTTATATGTTAAATTATGACTAACGTGTTTAGAAATATAAATTTAACTGAATAAAAATTTTATTTTTAATATTTCTTTATAAAAATTAAGAAATTTTTAAAAAAATTGGCAAAAAAAGTCAACTAAATTATGTTTTTTGTTAAATTTATGTTGAATTATTTCTTAAATTATGACTAATATGTTTAGAGACATAAATTTAGCTGTATAAAGTTGTAATTTTAAATTTTTCTTTATAAAATTTAAGAAATTTTTAAAAAAATTGGCAAAAAAAATCAACGAAACTATGGTTTTTTGTTAAATTTATGTTGAATTATTTCTTAAATTATGACTAATATATTTAGAAATATAAATTTTGCTGAATAAAGTAGTTGTTTTTAATTTTCCTTTATAAAAATTGAGAAATTTTTAAAAAATTTACAAAAAAAGTCAACTAAATTATGTTTTTTGTTAAATATATGTTGAATTATATGTTAAATTATGATTAACATGCTTAGAAACATAAATTTAACTTAATAAAATCGTTATTTTGAATTTTTCTTCATAAAAATTAAGAAATTTTTAAAAAAAATTTCACAAAAATTTCACCTAAATAATGTTTTTTTGTTAAATATATGTTGATTTATATGTTAAATTATGATTAACATATTTAGAAACTAAATTTACCTGAACTAAGTTTTTATTTTTAATTTTTCTTTATAAAAATTAAGAAATTTTTAAAAAAATTTTCACAAAAAAGTCAACTAAATAATGTTTTTTTTGTTAAATATATGGTGAATTATGTGTTAAATTATGACTAACATGTTAAGAAACATAAATTTAGCTGAAAAAATTTTTATTTTTAGTTTTTCATTATCAAAAATAAGAAATTTATATATGTTGAATTATATGTTAAAAATTGCCAAAAAAGTCAACTAAATTATGTTTTTTTGTTAAATATATGTTGAATTATATGTTATATTATGATTAACATGTTTAGAAACATAAATTTTCCTGAATAAAGTTGTTACTTTTAAATTTTCGTTATAAAATTTAGGAAATTTTTAAAAAAATTGCCAAAAAAAGTCAACTAAATTATGGTTTTTTGTTAAATATATGTTGAAGTATATGTTAATTTATGATTAACAAAAGAAACATAAATTTATCTGAATAAAGTCTTTATTTTGAAATTTTCTTTATAAAATTTAAGAAATTTTTAAAAAAATTGGCAAAAAAAGTCAACTAAATTATGTTTTTTTCGTTAATATATGTTGAATTATATGTAAAATTATGACTAACATGTTTAGAAACATAAATTTAGCTGAAAACAGTTTTATTTTCATTTATTTTTTTAGAAAATGTAAGAAATTTTTAAAAAAATTTGCAAAAAAAAATTAAATAAATTATGTTTTTTGTTAAATTTATGTAGAATTATATCTTAAATTATGATAAATATGTTAAGAAACATAAATATAGCCGAAGAAAGTTGTTATTTTTAATTTTCCTTTATAAAATTTAAGAAATTTTTGAAAAAATTGGCAAAAAAAATTAACTAAATTATGTTTTTTGTTAAATATATGTTTTATTATTTTTTAAATTATAATTAACATGTTTAGAAATATATATTTAACTGAATAAAGTTTTTATTATTAGTTTTTCATTATAAAAATAAAGAAATTTATATATGTTGAATTATATGTTAAAAATTTCCAAAAAAGTCAACTAAATTATGTTTTTTTGTTAAATATATGTTGAATTATATGTTAAATTATGAATAACATGTTTAGAAACATAAATTTAGCTCAATAAAGTTTTTATGTTGATTTTTTTTATAAAATATAAGAAATTTTAAAAAAAAATTCCAAAAAAAGTCAACTTAACTATGGTTTTTTTTAGATATATGTTGAATTATATGTTAAATTATGATTAACATGCTTAGAAACATAAATTTAACTGAATAAAGTCGTTATTTTGAATTTTTATACATAAAAATTAAGAAATTTTTAAAAAAAATTTCACTAAAATTTCACTCAAACAATGTGTTTTTGTTAAATATATGTTGATTTATAAGTTAAATTATGAATAACATGTTTAGAAATATAAATTTAACTGAACAAAGTTGTTATTTTTTATTTTTCTTTATACAAATTAAGAAATTTTTAAAAAAATTGGCAAAAAAAGTCAACTAAATTATGTTTTTTGTTAAATATATGTGGAATTATATGTTAAATTATGATTAACATGTTTAGAAATATAAATTTAGCTGAACAAAGTTGTTATTTTTTATTTTTCTTTATACAAATTAAGAAATTTTTAAAAAAATTGGCAAAAAAAGTCAACTAAATTATGTTTTTTGTTAAATATATGTGGAATTATATGTTAAATTATGATTAACATATTTATAAATATAAATTTAACTGAATAAAGTGTTTATTCTTAATTTTTCTTTATAAAAATTAAAATTTTTTAAAAAAATTGCCAAAAAAAGTCAACTAAACTATGCTTCTTGTGTAAATATATGTTAAATTATATGTTAAATTATGATTAACATGCTTAGAAACATAAATTTAGCTGAAAAGAGTTTTTATTTTTATTTTTTTTTATAAAATGTAAGAAACTTTTGAAAAAAATTCCAAAAAAAGTCAACAAAATTATGTTTTTTTGTTTAATATATGTTAATTTATATGTTAAATTATGACTAACGTGTTTAGAAATATAAATTTAACTGAATAAAAATTTTATTTTTAATATTTCTTTATAAAAATTAAGAAATTTTTAAAAAAATTGGCAAAAAAAGTCAACTAAATTATGTTTTTTGTTAAATTTATGTTGAATTATTTCTTAAATTATGACTAATATGTTTAGAGACATAAATTTAGCTGTATAAAGTTGTAATTTTAAATTTTTCTTTATAAAATTTAAGAAATTTTTAAAAAAATTGGCAAAAAAAATCAACGAAACTATGGTTTTTTGTTAAATTTATGTTGAATTATTTCTTAAATTATGACTAATATATTTAGAAATATAAATTTTGCTGAATAAAGTAGTTGTTTTTAATTTTCCTTTATAAAAATTGAGAAATTTTTAAAAAAATTTACAAAAAAAGTCAACTAAATTATGTTTTTTGTTAAATATATGTTGAATTATATGTTAAATTATGATTAACATGCTTAGAAACATAAATTTAACTTAATAAAATCGTTATTTTGAATTTTTCTCATAAAAATTAAGAAATTTTTAAAAAAATTTTCACAAAAATTTCACCTAAATAATGTTTTTTTGTTAAATATATGTTGATTTATATGTTAAATTATGATTAACATATTTAGAAACTAAATTTAGCTGAACTAAGTTTTTATTTTTAATTTTTCTTTATAAAAATTAAGAAATTTTTAAAAAAATTTTCACAAAAAAGTCAACTAAATAATGTTTTTTTGTTAAATATATGGTGAATTATATGTTAAATTATGATTAACATGTTAAGAAACATAAATTTAGCTGAAAAAATTTTTATTTTTAGTTTTTTATTATCAAAAATAAGAAATTTATATATGTTGAATTATATGTTAAAAATTGCCAAAAAAGTCAACTAAATTATGTTTTTTTGTTAAATATATGTTGAATTATATGTTATATTATGATTAACATGTTTAGAAACATAAATTTTCCTGAATAAAGTTGTTACTTTTAAATTTTCGTTATAAAATTTAGGAAATTTTTAAAAAAATTGCCAAAAAAAGTCAACTAAATTATGGTTTTTTGTTAAATATATGTTGAAGTATATGTTAAATTATGATTAACAAAAGAAACATAAATTTATCTGAATAAAGTCTTTATTTTGAATTTTTCTTTATAAAATTTAAGAAATTTTTAAAAAAATTGGCAAAAAAAGTCAACTAAATTATGTTTTTTTCGTTAATATATGTTGAATTATATGTAAAATTATGACTAACATGTTTAGAAACATAAATTTAGCTGAAAACAGTTTTATTTTCATTTATTTTTTTAGAAAATGTAAGAAATTTTTAAAAAAATTGGCAAAAAAAGTCAACTAAATTATGTTTTTTGTTAAATTTATGTAGAATTATATCTTAAATTATGATAAATATGTTAAGAAACATAAATATAGCCGTAGAAAGTTGTCATTTTTAATTTTCCTTTATAAAATTTAAGAAATTTTTAAAAAAATTGGCAAAAAAAATTAACTAAATTATGTTTTTTGTTAAATATATGTTTTATTATTTTTTAAATTATAATTAACATGTTTAGAAATATATATTTAACTGAATAAAGTTTTTATTATTAGTTTTTCATTATAAAAATAAAGAAATTTATATATGTTGAATTATATGTTAAAAATTTCCAAAAAAGTCAACTAAATTATGTTTTTTTGTTAAATATATGTTGAATTATATGTTAAATTATGAATAACATGTTTAGAAACATAAATTTAGCTCAATAAAGTTTTTATGTTGATTTTTTTTATAAAATATAAGAAATTTTAAAAAAAAATTCCAAAAAAAGTCAACTTAACTATGGTTTTTTTTAGATATATGTTGAATTATATGTTAAATTATGATTAACATGCTTAGAAACATAAATTTAATTGAATAAAGTCGTTATTTTGAATTTTTCTTCATAAAAATTAAGAAATTTTTAAAAAAATTTTCACTAAAATTTCACTCAAATAATGTGTTTTTGTTAAATATATGTGGATATATATGTTAAATTATGATTAACATATTTAGAAATATAAATTTAACTGAATAAAGTTTTTATTTTTAATTTTTCTTTATAAAAATTAAGAATTTTTGAAAAAAATTGGCAAAAAAGTCAACTAAATTATGTTTTTTGTTAAATCTATGTTGAATTATATGTTAAATTATGAATAATATGTTTAGAAATATAAATTTAGCTGAATAAAGTTGTAATTTTTAATTTTTCGTTATAAAATTAAAGAAATTTTTAAAAAAATTGCCAAAAAAAGTCAACTAAATTATGGTTTTTTGTTAAATATATTTTGAATTATATGTTAAATAATTATTAACATGCTTAGAAACATAAATTTAACTGAATAAAGTTTTTATTTTTAATTTTTCTTTATAAAATTTAAGAAATTTTTAAAAAAATTGGCAAAAAAAGTCAACTAAATTATGTTTTTTGTTAAATATATGTTGATTTGTATGTTAAATTATAATTAACATGTTTAGAAATATAAATTTAACTGAATAAAGTTTTTATTTTTAATTTTTCTTTATAAAAATTAAGAAATTTTTAAAAAAATTGGCAAAAAAAGTCAACTAAATTATGTTTTTTGTTAAATTTATGTTGAATTATATGTTAAATTATGAATAACATGTTTGGAAATATAAATTTAGCTGAATAAAGTTGTTATTTTTAATTTTTCGTTATAAAATTTAAGAATTTTTTAAAAAAATTGCCAAAAAAAGTCAACTAAATTATGGTTTTTTGTTAAATATATGTTGAATTATATGTTAAATTATGAATAACATGCTTAGAAACATAAATTTAGCTGAAAAAAGTTTTTATTTTGAATTTTTCTTTATAAAATTTAAGAAATTTTTAAAAAAATTTTCACAAAAATTTCACCTAAATAATGTTTTTTTGTTAAATATATGTTGATTTATATGTTAAATTATGACTAACATGTTTAGAAATATAAATTTAACTGTATAAAGTTGTTATTTTTAATACTTCTTTATAAAATTTAAGAAATTTTTAAAAAAATTGGCAAAAAAAAATCAACTAAATTATGTTTTTTGTTAAATGTATGTTCTATTATTTGTTAAATTATGATGAACATGTTTAGAAATATAAATTTGGCAGGAGAAAGTTGTTATTTTTTATTTTTCTTTATAAAATTTAAGAAATTTTTAAAAAAATTGCCAAAAAAAGTAAACAAAATTATGTTTTTTGTTAAATATATGTTGATTTATATGTTAAATTATGATTAACATGTTTAGAAATATAAATTTAACTGTATAAAGTTGTTATTTTTAAGTTTTCTTTATAAAAATTAAGAAATTTTTAATAAAATTGGCAAAAAAAGTCAACTAAATTATGTTTTTTGTTAAATGTATGTTGAATTATATGTGAAATTATGAACAACATGTTTAGAAATATAAATTTAGCTGAATAAAGTTGTTATTTTTAATTTTTCGTTACAAAATTTAAGAAATTTTTAAAAAAATTGCCAAAAAAAGTAAACAAAATTATGGTTTTTTGTTAAATATATGTGGAATTATATATTAAATTATGATCAACATATTTAGAAATATAAATTTTGGTGAATAAAGTTGTTATTTTTAATTTTTCTTTATAAAATTTAAGAAATTTTTAAAAAAAGTGCCAAAAAAAGTCAACTTTTAGATATATGTTGAATTATATGTTAAATTATGATTAACATGCTTAGAAACATAAATTTAATTGAATAAAGTCGTTATTTTGAATTTTTCTTCATAAAAATTAAGAAATTTTTAAAAAAAATTTCACTAAAATTTCACTCAAATAATTTGTTTTTGTTAAATATATGTGGAATTATATGTTAAATTATGATTAACATATTTAGAAATATAAATTTAACTGAATAAAGTTTTTATTTTTAATTTTTCTTTATAAAAATTAAGAATTTTTTAAAAAAATTGGCAAAAAAGTCAACTAAATTATGTTTTTTGTTAAATCTATGTTGAATTATATGTTAAATTATGAATAATATGTTTAGAAATATAAATTTAGCTGAATAAAGTTGTAATTTTTAATTTTTCGTTATAAAATTTAAGAAATTTTTAAAAAAATTGCCAAAAAAAGTCAACTAAATTATGGTTTTTTGTTAAATATATTTTGAATTATATGTTAAATAATTATTAACATGCTTAGAAACATAAATTTAACTGAATAAAGTTTTTATTTTTAATTTTTCTTTATAAAATTGAAGAAATTTTTAAAAAAATTGGCAAAAAAAGTCAACTAAATTATGTTTTTTGTTAAATATATGTTGATTTGTATGTTAAATTATAATTAACATGTTTAGAAATATAAATTTAACTGAATAAAGTTTTTATTTTTAATTTTTCTTTATAAAAATTATGAAATTTTTAAAAAAATTGGCAAAAAAAGTCAACTAAATTATGTTTTTTGTTAAATTTATGTTGAATTATATGTTAAATTATGAATAACATGTTTGGAAATATAAATTTAGCTGAATAAAGTTGTTATTTTTAATTTTTCATTATAAAATTTAAGAATTTTTTAAAAAAATTGCCAAAAAAAGTCAACTAAATTATGGTTTTTTGTTAAATATATGTTGAATTATATGTTAAATTATGATTAACGTGCTTAGAAACATAAATTTATCTGAAAAAAGTTTTTATTTTGAATTTTTCTTTATAAAATTTAAGAAATTTTTAAAAAAATTTTCACAAAAATTTCACCTAAATAATGTTTTTTTGTTAAATATATGTTGATTTATATGTTAAATTATGATTAACATGTTTAGAAATATAAATTTAACTGTATAAAGTTGTTATTTTTAATACTTCTTTATAAAATTTAAGAAATTTTTAAAAAAATTGGCAAAAAAAAATCAACTAAATTATGTTTTTTGTTAAATGTATGTTCTATTATTTGTTAAATTATGATGAACATGTTTAGAAATATAAATTTGGCAGGAGAAAGTTGTTATTTTTTATTTTTATTTATAAAATTTAAGAAATTTTTAAAAAAAGTGCCAAAAAAAGTCAACTTTTAGATATATGTTGAATTATATGTTAAATTATGATTAACATGCTTAGAAACATAAATTTAATTGAATAAAGTCGTTATTTTGAATTTTTCTTCATAAAAATTAAGAAATTTTTAAAAAAAATTTCACTAAAATTTCACTCAAATAATGTGTTTTTGTTAAATATATGTGGAATTATATGTTAAATTATGATTAACATATTTAGAAATATAAATTTAACTGAATAAAGTTTTTATTTTTAATTTTTCTTTATAAAAATTAAGAATTTTTTAAAAAAATTGGCAAAAAAGTCAACTAAATTATGTTTTTTGTTAAATCTATGTTGAATTATATGTTAAATTATGAATAATATGTTTAGAAATATAAATTTAGCTGAATAAAGTTGTAATTTTTAATTTTTCGTTATAAAATTTAAGAAATTTTTAAAAAAATTGCCAAAAAAAGTCAACTAAACTATGGTTTTTTGTTAAATATATGTTGAATTATATGTTAAATTATGATTAATATGCTTAGAAACATAAATTTAGCTGAAAAAAGTTTTTATTTTTATTTTTTTTATAAAATGTAAGAAACTTTTAAAAAAAATTCCAAAAAAAGTCAACAAAATTATGTTTTTTGTTAAATATATGTTGATTTATATGTTAAATTGTGATTAACATGTTTAGAAATATAAATTTAACTGTATAAAGTTGTTATTTTTAAATTTTCTTTATAAAAATTAAGAAATTTTTAATAAAATTGGCAAAAAAAGTCAACTAAATTATGTTTTTTGTTAAATGTATGTTGAATTATATGTGAAATTATGAATAACATGTTTAGAAATATAAATTTAGCTGAATAAAGTTGTTATTTTTAATTTTTCGTTACAAAATTTAAGAAATTTTTAAAAAAATTGGCAAAAAAAGTCAACTAAATTATGTTTTTTGTTAAATTTATGTTGAATTATATGTTAAATTATAAATAACATGTTTAGAAATATAAATTTAGCTGAATAAAGTTGTTATTTTTAATTTTTCGTTATAAAATTTAAGAATTTTTAAAAAAAATTGCCAAAAAAAGTCAACTAAATTATGGTTTTTTGTTAAATATATGTTGAATTATATGTTAAATTATGATTAACATGCTTAGAAACATAAATTTAGCTGAATAAAGTATTTATTTTGAATTTCTCTTTATAAAATTTAAGAAATTTTTAAAAAAATTGTCACAAAAATTTCACCTAAATAATGTTTTTTTGTTAAATATATGTTGATTTATATGTTAAATTATGATTAACATGTTAAGAAATATAAATTTAATTGTATAAAGTTGTTATTTTTAATACTTCTTTATAAAAATTAAGAAATTTTTAAAAAAATTGGCAATAAAAGTCAATTAATTATGTTTTTTGTTAAATGTATGTTCTATTATTTGTTAAATTATGATGAACATGTTTAGAAATATAAATTTGGCTGAAGAAAGTTGTTATTTTTTATTTTTATTTATAAAATTTAAGAAACTTTTAAAAAAAATTCCAAAAAAAGTCAACAAAATTATGTTTTTTGTTAAATATATTTTGATTTATATATTAAATTATGAGTAACATGTTAAGAAATATAAATTTAACTGAATAAAGTTTTTATTTTTAATTTTTCTTTATACAAATTAAGAAATTTATAAAAAAATTGGCAAAAAAAGTCAACTAAATTATGTTTTTTGTTAAATATATGTGGAATTATATGTTAAATTATGATTAACATATTTAGAAATATAAATTTAACTGAATAAAGTTTTTATTTTTAATTTTTCTTTATGAAAATTAAGAAATTTTTAAAAAAATTGGCAAAAAAAGTCAACTAAATTATGGTTTTTTGTTAAATATATGTTGAATTATATGTTAAATTTGATTAACATATTTAGAAATATTAATTTAACTGAATAAAGTTTTTATTTTTAATTTTTCTTTATAAAAATTAAGAAATTTTTAAAAAAATTGGCAAAAAAAGTCAACTAAATTATGTTTTTAGTTAAATTTATGTTGAATTATATGTTAAATTATGAATAACATGTTTAGAAATATAAATTTAGCTGAATAAAGTTGTTATTTTTAATTTTTCGTTATAAAATTTAAGAAATTTTTAAAAAAATCCCCAATAAAAGTCAACTAAACTATTGTTTTTTGTTAAATATATGTTGAATCATATATTAAATTATGATCAACATATTTAGAAATATAAATTTTGCTGAATAAAGTTGTTATTTTTAATTTTTCTTTATAAAATTTAAGAAATTTTTAAAAATATTGCCAAAAAAGTAAGCAAAATTATGTTTTTTTGTTAAATATATGTGGAATTATATATTAAATTATGATCAACATATTTAGAAATATAAATTTTGCTGAATAAAGTTGTTATTTTTAATTTTTCTTTAAAAAAATTAAGAAATTTTTAAAAAAATTGCCAAAAAAAGTCAACTAAATTATGTTTTTTGTTAAATTTATGTTGAATTATATGTTAAATTATGTTAGAAAATAAATTTAGCTGAATAAAGTATTTATTTTGAATTTTTCTTTATAAAATTTAAGAAATTTTTAAAAAAATTGTAACAAAATTTCACCTAAATAACGTTTTTTTGTTAAATATATGTTGATTTATATGTTAAATTAAGATTAGCATGTTAAGAAATATAAATTTAACTGTATAAAGTTTTTATTTTTAATTTTTCTTTATAAAATTTAAGAAATTTTTAAAAAAATTGGCAAAAAAAGTCAACTAAATTATGTTTTTTTGTTAAATATATGTGGAATTATATATTAAATTATGATTAACATATTAAGAAATATAAATTTAAATGAATAAAGTTTTTATTTTTAATTTTTCTTTATGAAAATTAAGAAATTTTTAACAAAATTGGCAAAAAAAGTCAACTAAATTATGGTTTTTTGTTAAATTTATGTTGAATTATATGTTAAATTATGAATAACATGTTTAGAAATATAAATTTAGCTGAATAAAGTAGTTATTTTTAATTTTTCGTTATAAAATTTAAGAAATTTTTAAAAAAATTGCTAAAAAAAGTAAACTAAATTATGTTTTTTTATTAAATATATGTTAAATTATATGTTAAATTATGACTAACATATTTAGAAATATAAATTTAACTGAATAAAGTTGTTATTTTTAATTTTTCGTTATAAAATGTAAGAAATTTTTAAAAATATTGCCAAAAAAGTAAGCAAAATTATGTTTTTTTGTTAAATATATGTGGAATTATATATTAAATTATGATCAACATATTTAGAAATATAAATTTTGCTGAATAAAGTTGTTATTTTTAATTTTTCTTTAAAAAAATTAAGAAATTTTTAAAAAAATTGGCAAAAAAAGTCAACTAAATAATTTTTTTTGTTAAATTTATTTTGAATTATATGTTAAATTATGAACAACATGTTTATAAATATAAATTTAGCTGAATAAAGTAGTTATTTTTAATTCTTTTTTAAAAAAAGAAATATAAATTTAAATGAATAAAGTTTTTATTTTTAATTTTTCTTTATACAAATTTAAGAATTTTTTAAAAAAATTGGCAAAAAAAGTCAACTAAATTATGTTTTTTGTTAAATATATGTGGAATTATATGTTAAATTATGATTAACATGCTTAGAAATATAAATGTAGCTGAATAAAGTATTTATTTCGAATTTTTCTTTATAAAATTTAAGAAATTTTTAAAAAAATTGTAACAAAATTTCACCTAAATAACGTTTTTTTGTTAAATATATGTTGATTTATATGTTAAATTATGAATAACATGTTTAGAAATATAAATTTAGCTAAATGAAGTTTTTATTTTTAATTTTTCTTTATAAAATTTAAGAAATTTTTAAAAAAATTGCTAAAAAAAGTAAACTAAATTATGTTTTTTGTTAAATATATTTAACATAAATTATATGTTAAATTATGATTAATATTTTTAGAAATATAAATTTAACTGAATAAAGTTTTTATTTTTTATTTTTCTTTATAAAAATTAAGAAATTTTTAAAAAAATTTGCAAAAAAAGTCAACTAAATTATGTTTTTTGTTAAATATATGTTCATTTATATGTTAAATTATGATTAACATGTTAAGAAATATAAATTTAACTGAATAAAGTTTTTATTTTTAATTTTGCTTTATACAAATTAAGAAATTTATAAAAAAATTGGCAAAAAAAGTCATCTAAATTATGTTTTTTGTTAAATATATGTGGAATTATATGTTAAATTATGATTAACATATTTAGAAATATAAATTTAACTGAATATAGTTTTTATTTTTAATTTTTCTTTATAAAAATTAAGAAATTTTTAAAAAAATTGGCAAAAAAAGTCAACTAAATTATGGTTTTTTGTTAAATATATGTTGAATTATATGTTAAATTATGAATAACATGTTTAGAAATATAAATTTAGCTGAATAAAGTTGTTATTTTTAATTTTTCGTTATAAAATTTAAGAAATTTTTAAAAAAATCCCCAAAAAAAGTCAACTAAACTATTGTTTTTTGTTAAATATATGTGGAATTATATATTAAATTATGATCAACATATTTAGAAATATAAATTTTGCTGAATAAAGTTGTTATTTTTAATTTTTCTTTATAAAATTTTAAATTTTTTTAAAAATATTGCCAAAAAAGTAAGCAAAATTATGTTTTTTTGTTAAATATATGTGGAATTATATATTAAATTATGATCAACATATTTAGAAATATAAATTTAGCTGAACAAAGTTGTTATTTTTTATTTTTCTTTATACAAATTTAAGAATTTTTTAAAAAAATTGGCAAAAAAAGTCAACTAAATTATGTTTTTTGTTAAATATATGTGGAATTATATGTTAAATTATGATTAACATATTTAGAAATATAGATTTAACTGAATAAAGTTTTTATTTTTAATTTTTCTTTATAAAAATGAAGAAATTTTTAAAAAAATTGCCAAAAAAAGTCAACTAAATTATGTTTTTAGTTAAATTTATGTTGAATTATATGTTAAATTATGAATAACATGTTTAGAAATATAAATTTAGCTGAATAAAGTTGTTATTTTTAATTTTTCGTTATAAAATTTAAGAAATTTTTAAAAAAATTGGCAAAAAAAGTCAACTAAACTATTGTTTTTTGTTAAATATATGTTGAATCATATATTAAATTATGATCAACATATTTAGAAATATAAATTTTGCTGAATAAAGTTGTTATTTTTAATTTTTTTTATAAAATTTCAGAAATTTTTAAAAATATTGCCAAAAAAGTAAGCAAAATTATGTTTTTTTGTTAAATATATGTGGAATTATATATTAAATTATGATCAACATATTTAGAAATATAAATTTTGCTGAATAAAGTTGTTATTTTTAATTTTTCTTTATAAAATTTAAGAAATTTTTAAAAAAATTGTAACAAAATTTCACCTAAATAACGTGTTTTTGTTAAATATATGTTGATTTATATGTTAAATCATGATTAGCATGTTAAGAAATATAAATTTAAATGAATAAAGTTTTTATTTTTAATTTTTCTTTATGAAAATTAAGAAATTTTTAAAAAAATTGGCATAAAAAGTCAACCAAATTATGGTTTTTTGTTAAATTTATGTTGAATTATATGTTAAATTATGAATAACATGTTTAGAAATATAAATTTAGCTGAATAAAGTAGTTACTTTTAATTTTTCGTTATAAAATTTAAGAAATTTTTAAAAAAATTGCTAAAAAAAGTAAACTAAATTATGTTTTTTTATTAAATATATGTGGAATTATATGTTAAATTATGATCAACATATTTAGAAATATAAATTTTGCTGAATAAAGTTCTTATTTTTAATTTTTCTTTAAAAAAATTAAGAAATTTTTAAAAAAATTGGCAAAAAAAGTCAACTAAATTATGTTTTTTGTTAAATTTATGTTGAATTATATGTTAAATTATGAATAACATGTTTAGAAATATAAATTTGGCTGAAGAAAGTTGTTATTTTTTATTTTTCTTTATAAAATTTAAGATATTTTAAAAAAATTGCCAAAAAAAGTCAACTAAACTATGGTTTTTGTGTAAATATATCTTGAATTATATGTTAAATTATGACTAACATGCTTAGAAACATAAATTTAGCTGAAAAAAGTTTTTATTTTTATTTTTTTTATAAAATGTAAGAAACTTTTAAAAAAAATTCCAAAAAAAGTCAACAAAATTATGTTTTTTGTTAAATATATGCTGATTTATATGTTAAATTATGATTAGCATATTTAGAAATATAAATTTAACTGAATAAAGTTTTTATTTTTAATTTTTCTTTATAAAAATTAAGAAATTTTTAAAAAAATTGGCAAAAAAAGTCAACTAAATTATGTTTTTAGTTAAATTTATGTTGAATTATATGTTAAATTATGAATAACATGTTTAGAAATATAAATTTAGCTGAATAAAGTTGTTATTTTTAATTTTTCGTTATAAAATTTAAAATTTTTTTAAAAAAATCCCCAAAAAAAGTCAACTAAACTATGGTTTTTTGTTAAATATATGTTGAATTATATATTAAATTATGATCAACATATTTAGAAATATAAATTTTGCTGAATAAAGTTGTTATTTTTAATTTTTCTTTATAAAATTTAAGAAATTTTTAAAAATATTGCCAAAAAAGTAAGCAAAAATATGTTTTTTTGTTAAATATATGTGGTATTATATATTAAATTATGATCAACATATTTAGAAATATTAATTTTGCTGAATAAAGTTTTTATTTTTAATTTTTCTTTATAAAAATTAAGAAATTTTTAAGAAAATTGGCAAAAAAAGTCAACTAAATTATGTTTTTAGTTAAATTTATGTTGAATTATATGTTAAATTATGAACAACATGTTTAGAAATATAAATTTAGCTGAATAAAGTAGTTATTTTTAATTTTTCGTTATAAAATTTAAGAAATTTTTAAAAAAATTGCTAAAAAAAGTAAACTAAATTATGTTTTTTTGTTAAATATATGTGGAATTATATGTTAAATTATGATTAACATATTTAGAAATATAAATTTAACTGAATAAAGTTTTTATTTTTAATTTTTCTTTATAAAAATTAAGAAATTTTTAAAAAAAATTGGAAAAAAAAGTCAACTAAATTATGTTTTTTGTTAAATTTATGTTGAATTATATGTTAAATTATGAATAACATGTTTAGAAATATAAATTTAGCTGAACAAAGTTGTTATTTTTTATTTTTCGTTACAAAATTTAAGAAATTTTTAAAAAATTGCCAAAAAAAGTAAACAAAATTATGTTTTTTTGTTAAATATATGTGGAATTATATATTAAATTATGATTAACATATTAAGAAATATAAATTTAAATGAATAAAGTTTTTATTTTTAATTTTTCTTTATGAAAATTAAGAAATTTTTAAAAAAATTGGCAAAAAAAGTCAACTAAATTATGGTTTTTTGTTAAATATATGTTGAATTATATGTTAAATTATGATTAACATGATAAGAAATATAAATTTAGCTGAATAAAGTATTTATTTTGAATTTTTCTTTATAAAATTTAAGAAATTTTTAAAAAAATTGTAACAAAATTTCACCTAAATAACGTTTTTTTGTTAAATATATGTTGATTTATATGTTAAATTATGAATAACATGTTTAGAAATATAAATTTAGCTAAATGAAGTTTTTATTTTTAATTTTTCTTTATAAAATTTAAGAAATTTTTAAAAAAATTGCTAAAAAAAGTAAACTAAATTATGTTTTTTGTTAAATATATGTGGAATTATATGTTAAATTATGATTAACATTTTTAGAAATATAAATTTAACTGAATAAAGTTTTTATTTTTAATTTTTCTTTATAAAAATTAAGAAATTTTTAAAAAAATTTGCAAAAAAAGTCAACTAAATTATGTGTTTTGTTAAATTTATGTTGAATTATATGTTAAATTATGAATAACATGTTTAGAAATATAAATTTAGCTGAACAAAGTTGTTATTTTTTATTTTTTTATAAAATGTAAGAAATTTTTAAAAAAATTGGCAAAAAAAGTCAACTAATTTATGGTTTTTTGCTAAATATATGTTGAATTATATGTTAAATTATGATTAACAGAAGAAACATAAATTTAGCTGAATAAAGTATTTACTTTGAATTTTTCTTTATAAAATTTAAGAAATTTTCAAAAAAATTGTCACAAAAATTTCACCTAAATAATGTTTTTTTGTTAAATATATGTTGATTTATATGTTAAATTATGATTAACAGAAGAAACATAAATTTAGCTGAATAAAGTATTTACTTTGAATTTTTCTTTATAAAATGTAAGAAACTTTTAAAAAAAATTCCAAAAAAAGTCAACAAAATTATGTTTTTTGTTAAATATATGTTGATTTATATGTTAAATTATGATTAACATGTTAAGAAATATAAATTTAACTGAATAAAGTAATTATTTTGAATTTTTCTTTATAAAATTTAAGAAATTTTTAAAAAAATTGTAACAAAATTTCACCTAAATAACGTTTTTTTGTTAAATATATGTTGATTTATATGTTAAATTATGAATAAAATGTTTAGAAATATAAATTTGGCTGAAGAAAGTTGTTATTTTTTATTTTTCTTTATAAAATTTAAGAAATTTTTAAAAAAATTGCCAAAAAAAGTCAACTAAACTATGGTTTTTGTGTAAATATATGTTGAATTATATGTTAAATTATGACTAACATGCTTAGAAACATAAATTTAGCTGAAAAAAGTTTTTATTTTTATTTTTTTTATAAAATGTAAGAAACTTTTAAAAAAAATTCTAAAAAAAGTCAACAAAATTATGTTTTTTGTTAAATATATGTTGATTTATATGTTAAATTATGATTAACATGTTAAGAAATATAAATTTAACTGAATAAAATTTTAATTTTTAATTTTTCTTTATACAAATTAAGAAATTTATAAAAAAATTGGCAAAAAAAGTCAACTAAATTATGTTTTTTCTTAAATATATGTGGAATTATATGTTAAATTATGATTAGCATATTTAGAAATATAAATTTAACTGAATAAAGTTTTTATTTTTAATTTTTCTTTATAAAAATTAAGAAATTTTTAAAAAAATTGGCAAAAAAAGTCAACTAAATTATGTTTTTAGTTAAATTTATGTTGAATTATATGTTAAATTATGAATAACATGTTTAGAAATATAAATTTAGCTGAATAAAGTTGTTATTTTTAATTTTTCTTTATAAAATTTAAGAAATTTTTAAAAATATTGCCAAAAAAGTAAGCAAAATTATGTTTTTTTGTTAAATATATGTGGAATTATATATTAAATTATGATCAACATATTTAGAAATATAAATTTTGCTGAATAAAGTTTTTATTTTTAATTTTTCTTTATAAAAATTAAGAAATTTTTAAAAAAATTGGCAAAAAAAGTCAACTAAATTATGTTTTTTGTTAAATATATGTGGAATTATATGTTAAATTATGATTAACATTTTTAGAAATATAAATTTAACTGAATAAAGTTTTTATTTTTAATTTTTCGTTATAAAAATTAAGAAATTTTTAAAAAAATTTGCAAAAAAAGTCAACTAAATTATGTTTTTTGTTAAATTTATGTTGAATTATATGTTAAATTATGAATAACATGTTTAGAAATATAAATTTAGCTGAACAAAGTTGTTATTTTTTATTTTTCGTTACAAAATTTAAGAAATTTTTAAAAAATTGCCAAAAAAAGTAAACAAAATTATGTTTTTTTGTTAAATATATGTGGAATTATATATTAAATTACGATTAACATATTTAGAAATATAAATTTAACTGAATAAAGTTTTTATTTTTAATTTTTCTTTATAAAAATTAAGAAATTTTTAAAAAAATTTGCAAAAAAAGTCAACTAAATTATGTGTTTTGTTAAATTTATGTTGAATTATATGTTAAATTATGAATAACATGTTTAGAAATATTAATTTAGCTGAACAAAGTTGTTATTTTTTATTTTTCGTTACAAAATTTAAGAAATTTTTAAAAAATTGCCAAAAAAAGTAAAGAAAATTATGTTTTTTTGTTAAAGATATGTGGAACTATATATTAAATTATGATTAACATATTAAGAAATATAAATTTAAATGAATAAAGTTTATATTTTTAATTTTTCTTTATGAAAATTAAGAAATTTTTAAAAAAATTGGCAAAAAAAGTCAACTAAATTATGGTTTTTTGTTAAATATATGTTGAATTATATGTTAAATTATGATTAACATGCTTAGAAATATAAATTTAGCTGAATAAAGTATTTATTTTGAATTTTTCTTTATAAAATTTAAGAAATTTTTAAAAAAATTGTAACAAAATTTCACCTAAATAACGTTTTTTTGTTAAATATATGTTGATTTATATGTTAAATTATGATTAACATGTTAAGAAATATAAATTTAACTGCATAAAGTTGTTATTTTTAATACTTCTTTATAAAATTTAAGAAATTTTTAAAAAAATTGGCAAAAAAAATCAACTAAATTATGTTTTTTGTTAAATTTATGTTGAATTATATGTTAAATTATGAATAACATGTTTATAAATATAAATTTAGCTGAATAAAGTTGTTATTTTTAATTTTTCGTTATATAATTTAAGAAATTTTTAAAAAATTGCCAAAAAAAGTCAACTAAGTTATGGTTTTTTGTTAAATATATGTTGAATTATATGTTAAATTATGATAAACATGCTTAGAAATATAAATCTAACTGAATAAAGTTTTTATTTTTAATTTTTCTTTATAAAAATTAAGAAATTTTGAAAAAAATTGGCAAAAACAGGCAATTAAATTATGTTTTTTGTTAAATGTATGTTCAATTATTTGTTAAATTATAATGAACATGTTTAGAAATATAAATTTTGCTGAAGAAAGTTGTTATTTTTTATTTTTCTTTATAAAATTTAAGAAATTTTTAAAAAAATTGCCAAAAAAAGTCAACTAAACTACGGTTTTTTGTTAAATATATGTTGAATTATATGTTAAATTATGATTAACATGCTTAGAAAAATAAATTTAGCTGAAAAAAGTTTTTATTTTTATTTTTTTTTATAAAATGTAAGAAACTTTTAAAAAAAATTCCAAAAAAAGTCAACAAAATTATGTTTTTTGTTAAATATATGTTGATCTATATGTTAAATTATGAAAAACATGTTAAGAAATATAAATTTAACTGAATAAAGTTTTTATTTTTAATTTTTCTTTATACAAATTAAGAAATTTTTAAAAAAATTGGCAAAAAAAGTCAACTAAATTATGTTTTTTGTTAAATATATGTGGAATTATATGTTAAATTATGATTAACATATTTAGAAATATAAATTTAGCTGAATAAAGTTGTTATTTTTAATTTTTCGTTATAAAATTTAAGAAATTTTTAAAAAAATCGCCAAAAAAAAGTCAACTAAATTATGGTTTTTTGTTTAATATATGTTGAATTATATGTTAAATTATGATTAACATGCTTAGAAATATAAATTTAGCTGAATAAAGTATTTATTTTGAATTTATCTTTATAAAATTTAAGAAATTTGTAAAAAAATTTTCACAAAAATTTCACCTAAATAATTTTTTTTATTAAATGTATGTTGTATTATATGTTAAATTATGATGGACATGTTTAGAAATATAAATTTGGCTGAATAAAGTTGTAATTTTTAATTTTTCGTTATAAAATTAAAGAAATTTTTAAAAAAATTGCCAAAAAAAGTCAACTAAATTATGGTTTTTTGTTAAATATATGTTGATTTATATGTTAAATTATGATTAACATGTTAAGAAATATAAATTTAACTGTATAAAGTTGTTATTTTTAATACTTCTTTATAAAATTTAAGAAATTTTTAAAAAAATTGGCAAAAAAAATCAACTAAATTATGTTTTTTGTTAAATATATGTGGAATTATATGTTAAATTATGATTAACATATTTAGAAATATAAATTTAGCTGAATAAAGTTGTTATTTTTAATTTTTCGTTATAAAATTTAAGAAATTTTTAAAAAAATCGCCAAAAAAAAAGTCAACTAAATTATGGTTTTTTGTTTAATATATGTTGAATTATATGTTAAATTATGATTAACATGCTTAGAAATATAAATTTAGCTGAATAAAGTATTTATTTTGAATTTATCTTTATAAAATTTAAGAAATTTGTAAAAAAATTTTCACAAAAATTTCACCTAAATAATTTTTTTTATTAAATGTATGTTGTATTATATGTTAAATTATGAATAACATGTTTATAAATATAAATTTAGCTGAATAAAGTTGTTATTTTTAATTTTTCGTTATATAATTTAAGAAATTTTTAAAAAAATTGCCAAAAAAAGTCAACTAAGTTATGGTTTTTTGTTAAATATATGTTGAATTATATGTTAAATTAAGATAAACATGCTTAGAAATATAAATCTAACTGAATAAAGTTTTTATTTTTAATTTTTCTTTATAAAAATTAAGAAATTTTGAAAAAAATTGGCACAAAAAGGCAATTAAATTATGATTTTTGTTAAATGTATCTTCAATTATTTGTTAAATTATGATGAACATGTTTAGAAATATAAATTTGGCTGAAGAAAGTTGTTATTTTTTATTTTTCTTTATAAAATTTAAGAAATTTTTAAAAAAATTGCCAAAAAAAGTCAACTAAACTACGGTTTTTTGTTAAATATATGTTGAATTATATGTTAAATTATGATTAACATGCTTAGAAACATAAATTTAGCTGAAAAAAGTTTTTATTTTTATTTATTTTTTATAAAATGTAAGAAACTTTTAAAAAAAATTCCAAAAAAAGTCAACAAAATTATGTTTTTTGTTAAATATATGTTGAATTATATGTTAAATTATGATTAACATGCTTAGAAACATAAATTTAACTGAATAAAGTTTTTAGTTTTAATTTTTCTTGATAAAAATTAAGAAATTTTTAAAAAAATTGGAAAAAAAAGGTAACTAAATTATGTTTTTTGTTAAATTTATGTTGAATTATATGTTAAATTATGAATAACATGTTTAGAAATATAAATTTAGCTGATAAAGTTGTAATTTTTAATTTTTCGTTATAAAATTTAAGAAATTTTTAAAAAAATTGCCAAAAAAAGTCAAATAAATTATGTTTTTTGTTAAATGTATGTTGAATTATATGTTAAATTATGAATAACATGTTTAGAATTATATGTTTAGCTGAACAAAGTTGTTATTTTTTATTTTTCGTTACAAAATTTAAAAATTTTTTAAAAAATTGCCAAAAAAAGTAAACAAAATTATGTTTTTTTGTTAAATATATGTGGAATTATATATTAAATTATGATTAACATATTAAGAAATATAAATTTAAATGAATAAAGTTTTTATTTTTAATTTTGCTTTATGAAAATTAAGAAATTTTTAAAAAAAATGGCAAAAAAAGTCAACTAAATTATGGTTTTTTGTTAAATACATCTTGAATTATATGTTAAATTATGATTAACATGCTTAGAAACATAAATTTCGCTGAATAAAGTATTTATTTTGAATTTTTCTTTATAAAATTTAAGAAATTTTGAATAAAATTGGAACAAAATTTCACCTAAATAACGTTTTTTTGTTAAATATATGTTGATTTATATGTTAAATTATGATTAACATGTTAAGAAATATAAATTTAACTGAATAAAGATTTATTTTTAATTTTTCTTTATAAAATTTAAGAAATTTTTAAAAAAATTAGCAAAAAAAGTCAACTAAATTATGTTTTTTGTAAAATTTATGTTGAATTATATGTTAAATTATGAATAACATGTTTAGAAATATAAATTTTGCCGAATAAAGTTGTTATTTTTAATACTTCTTTATAAAATGTAAGAAATTTTTAAAAAAATTGCCAAAAAAAGTAAACAAAATTATGTTTTTTGTTAAATATATGTGGAATTATATATTAAATTATGAATAACATGTTTAGAAATATAAATTTAGCTGAACAAAGTTGTTATTTTTTATTTTTCGTTACAAAATTTAAGAAATTTTTAAAAAATTACCGAAAAAAGTAAACAAAATTATGTTTTTTTGTTAAATATATGTGGAATTATATATTAAATTATGAATAACATATTAAGAAATATAAATTTAAATGAATAAAGTTTTTATTTTTAATTTTGCTTTATGAAAATTAAGAAATTTTTAAAAAAATTGGCAAAAAAAGTCAACCAAATTATGTTTTTTGTTAAATGTATGTTGAATTATATGTTTAATTATGATTAACATGTTTAGAAATATAAATTTAGCTGAATAAAGTTGTTATTTTAAATTTTTCGTTATAAAATTTAAGAGATTTTTAAAAAAATTGCCAAAAAAAGTAAACTAAATTATGGTTTTTTGTTAAATATATGTTGAATTATATGTTAAATTATGATTCACAGAAGAAACATAAATTTAACTGAATAAAATATTTATTTTGAATTTTTCTTTATAATATTTAAGAAGTTTTTAAAAAAATTAGCAAAAAAAGTCAACTAAATTATGTTTTTTTTGGTTAATATATGTTGAATTATGTGTAAAATTATGATAAACATGTTTAGAAACATAAATTTAGCTGAAAAAAGTTTTTATTTTTATTTATCTTTTTATAAAATGTAAGAAGTTTTTAATAAAATTGGCAAAAAAATTAGCAAAAAAAGTCAACTAAATTATGTTTTTTTTTGGTTAATATATGTTGAATTATGTGTAAAATTATGATAAACATGTTTAGAAACATAAATTTAGCTGAAAAAAGTTTTTATTTTTATTTATCTTTTATAAAATGTAAGAAGTTTTTAATAAAATTGGCAAAAAAAGTCAACTAAATTATGTTTTTTGTTAAATTTTTGTTGAATTATATGTTAAATTATGAATAACATGTTTAGAAATATAAATTTAGCTGAATAAAGTTGTTATTTTTGATTTTTGTTATAAAATTTAAGAAATTTTTAAAAAAATTGCAAAAAAAAGTCAACTAAATTATAGTTTTTTGTTAAATATATGTTGAATTATATGTTAAATTATGATTAACATGCTTAGAAACATAAATTTAGCTGAATAAAGTATTTATTTTGAATTTTTCTTTATAAAATTTAAGAAATTTTTAAAAAAATTGTCACAAAAATTTCACCTAAATAATGTTTTTTTGTTAAATATATGTTGATTTATATGTTAAATTATGATTAACATGTTAAGAAATATAAATTTAACTGAATAAAGTTGTTATTTTTAATACTTCTTTATAAAATTTAAGAAATTTTTTAAAAAATTGGCAAAAAAAGTCAACTTAATTATGTTTTTTGTTAAATGTATGTTGAATTATATGTTAGATTATGAATAACATGTTTAGAAATATAAATTTAGCTGAACAAAGTTTTTATTTTTTATTTTTCGTTACAAAATTTAAAATTTTTTTTAAAAAATGCCAAAAAAAGTAAACAAAATTATGTTTTTTGTTAAATATATGTGGAATTATATATTAAATTATGATTAACATATTAAGAAATATAAATTTAAATGAATAAAGTTTTTATTTTTAATTTTGCTTTATGAAAATTAATAAATTTAAAAAAAAAATGGCAACAAAAGTCAACTAAATTATGGTTTTTTGTTAAATATATCTTGAATTATATGTTAAATTATGATTAACATGCTTAGAAACATAAATTTCGCTGAATAAAGTATTTATTTTGAATTTTTCTTTATAAAATTTAAGAAATTTTTAATAAAATTGGAACAAAATTTCACCTAAATAACGTTTTTTTGTTAAATATATGTTGATTTATATGTTAAATTATGATTAACATGTTAAGAAATATAAATTTAACTGAATAAAGTTTTTATTTTTAATTTTTCTTTATAAAATTATAAAATGTAAGAAACTTTTAAAAAAAATTCCAAACAAAATCAACAAAATTATGTTTTTTGTTAAATATATGTTGATTTATATGTTAAATTATGAAAAACATGTTAAGAAATATAAATTTAACTGAATAAAGTTTTTATTTTTAATTTTTCTTTATACAAATTAAGAAATTTTTAAAAAAATTGGCAAAAAAAGTCAACTAAATTATGTTTTTTGTTAAATATATGTGGAATTATATGTTAAATTATGATTAACATATTTAGAAATATAAATTTAGCTAAATAAAGTTGTTATTTTTAATTTTTCGTTATAAAATTTAAGAAATTTTTAAAAAAATCGCCAAAAAAAAGTCAACTAAATTATGGTTTTTTGTTTAATATATGTTGAATTATATGTTAAATTATGATTAACATGCTTAGAAATATAAATTTAGCTGAATAAAGTATTTATTTTGAATTTATCTTTATAAAATTTAAGAAATTTGTAAAAAAATTTTCACAAAAATTTCACCTAAATAATTTTTTTTGTTAAATGTATGTTTTATTATATGTTAAATTATGATGGACATGTTTAGAAATATAAATTTGGCTGAATAAAGTTGTAATTTTTAATTTTTCGTTATAAAATTAAAGAAATTTTTAAAAAAATTGCCAAAAAAAGTCAACTAAATTATGGTTTTTTGTTAAATATATGTTGATTTATATGTTAAATTATGATTAACATGTTAAGAAATATAAATTTAACTGTATAAAGTTGTTATTTTTAATACTTCTTTATAAAATTTAACAAATTTTTAAAAAAATTGGCAAAAAAAATTAACTAAATTATGTTTTTTGTTAAATTTATGTTGAATTATATGTTAAATTATGAATAACATGTTTATAAATATAAATTTAGCTGAATAAAGTTGTTATTTTTAATTTTTCGTTATATAATTTAAGAAATTTTTAAAAAAATTGCCAAAAAAAGTCAACTAAGTTATGGTTTTTTGTTAAATATATGTTGAATTATATGTTAAATTATGATAAACATGCTTAGAAATATAAATCTAACTGAATAAAGTTTTTATTTTTAATTTTTCTTTATAAAAATTAAGAAATTTTGAAAAAAATTGGCAAAAAAAGGCAATTAAATTATGATTTTTGTTAAATGTATGTTCAATTATTTGTTAAATTATGATGAACATGTTTAGAAATATAAATTTGGCTGAAGAAAGTTGTTATTTTGTATTTTTCTTTATAAAATTTAAGAAATTTTTTAAAAAATTGCCAAAAAAAGTCAACTAAACTACGGTTTTTTGTTAAATATATGTTGAATTATATGTTAAATTATGACTAACATGCTTAGAAACATAAATTTAGCTGAAAAAAGTTTTTATTTTTATTTTTTTTTTATAAAATGTAAGAAACTTTTAAAAAAAATTCCAAAAAAAGTCAACAAAATTATGTTTTTTGTTAAATATATGTTGAATTATATGTTAAATTATGATAAACATGCTTAGAAATATAAATCTAACTGAATAAAGTTTTTATTTTTAATTTTTCGTTATAAAAATTAAGAAATTTTGAAAAAGTGGCAAAAAAAGGCAATTAAATTATGATTTTTGTTAAATGTATGTTCAATTATTTGTTAAATTATGATGAACATGTTTAGAAATATAAATTTGGCTGAATAAAGATGTTATTTTTAATTTTTCGTTATAAAATTTAAGAAATTTTTAAAAAAATCGCCAAAAAAAAGTCAACTAAATTATGGTTTTTTGTTTAATATATGTTGAATTATATGTTAAATTATGATTAACATGCTTAGAAATATAAATTTAGCTGAATAAAGTATTTATTTTAAATTTTTCTTTATAAAATTTAAGAAATTTTTAAAAAAATTGTCACAAAAATTTCACCTAAATAATGTTTTTTTGTTAAATATATGTTGATTTATATGTTAAATTATGATTAACATGTTAAGAAATATAAATTTAACTGAATAAACTTGTTATTTTTAATACTTCTTTATAAAATTTAAGAAATTTTTTAAAAAATTGGCAAAAAAATTCAAATAAATTATGTTTTTTGTTAAATGTATGTTGAATTATATGTTAAATTATGAATAACATGTTTAGAATTATATGTTTAGCTGAACAAAGTTGTTATTTTTTATTTTTCGTTACAAAATTTAAAATTTTTTTAAAAAATTGCAAAAAAAAGTAAACAAAATTATGTTTTTTTGTTAAATATATGTGGAATTATATATTAAATTATGATTAACATATTAAGAAATATAAATTTAAATGAATAAAGTTTTTATTTTTAATTTTGCTTGATGAAAATTAAGAAATTTTTAAAAAAAATGGCAAAAAAAGTCAACTAAATTATGGTTTTTTGTTAAATACATCTTGAATTATATGTTAAATTATGATTAACATGCTTAGAAACATAAATTTCGCTGAATAAAGTATTTATTTTGAATTTTTCTTTATACAATTTAAGAAATTTTGAATAAAATTGGAACAAAATTTCACCTAAATAAGGTTTTTTTGTTAAATATGTGTTGATTTATATGTTAAATTATGATTAACATGTTAAGAAATATAAATTTAACTGAATAAAGATTTATTTTTAATTTTTCTTTATAAAATTTAAGAAATTTTTAAAAAAATTAGCAAAAAAAGTCAACTAAATTATGTTTTTTGTAAAATTTATGTTGAATTATATGTTAAATTATGAATAACATGTTTAGAAATATAAATTTTGCTGAATAAAGTTGTTATTTTTAATACTTCTTTATAAAATGTAAGAAATTTTTAAAAAAATTGCCAAAAAAAGTAAACAAAATTATGTTTTTTGTTAAATATATGTGGAATTATATATTAAATTATGAATAACATGTTTAGAAATATAAATTTAGCTGAACAAAGTTGTTATTTTTTATTTTTCGTTACAAAATTTAAGAAATTTTTAAAAAATTACCAAAAAAAGTAAACAAAATTATGTTTTTTTGTTAAATATATGTGGAATTATATATTAAATTATGAATAACATATTAAGAAATATAAATTTAAATGAATAAAGTTTTTATTTTTAATTTTGCTTTATGAAAATTAAGAAATTTTTAAAAAAATTGGCAAAAAAAGTCAACCAAATTATGATTTTTGTTAAATGTATGTTCAATTATTTGTTAAATTATGATGAACATGTTTAGAAATATAAATTTGGCTGAAGAAAGTTGTTATTTTGTATTTTTCTTTATAAAATTTAAGAAATTTTTTAAAAAATTGCCAAAAAAAGTCAACTAAACTACGGTTTTTTGTTAAATATATGTTGAATTATATGTTAAATTATGACTAACATGCTTAGAAACATAAATTTAGCTGAAAAAAGTTTTTATTTTTATTTTTTTTTTATAAAATGTAAGAAACTTTTAAAAAAAATTCCAAAAAAAGTCAACAAAATTATGTTTTTTGTTAAATATATGTTGAATTATATGTTAAATTATGATAAACATGCTTAGAAATATAAATCTAACTGAATAAAGTTTTTATTTTTAATTTTTCTTTATAAAAATTAAGAAATTTTGAAAAAGTGGCAAAAAAAGGCAATTAAATTATGATTTTTGTTAAATGTATGTTCAATTATTTGTTAAATTCTGATGAACATGTTTAGAAATATAAATTTGGCTGAATAAAGATGTTATTTTTAATTTTTCGTTATAAAATTTAAGAAATTTTTAAAAAAATCGCCAAAAAAAAGTCAACTAAATTATGGTTTTTTGTTTAATATATGTTGAATTATATGTTAAATTATGATTAACATGCTTAGAAATATAAATTTAGCTGAATAAAGTATTTATTTTAAATTTTTCTTTATAAAATTTAAGAAATTTTTAAAAAAATTGTCACAAAAATTTCACCTAAATAATGTTTTTTTGTTAAATATATGTTGATTTATATGTTAAATTATGATTAACATGTTAAGAAATATAAATTTAACTGAATAAACTTGTTATTTTTAATACTTCTTTATAAAATTTAAGAAATTTTTTAAAAAATTGGCAAAAAAATTCAAATAAATTATGTTTTTTGTTAAATGTATGTTGAATTATATGTTAAATTATGAATAACATGTTTAGAATTATATGTTTAGCTGAACAAAGTTGTTATTTTTTATTTTTCGTTACAAAATTTAAAATTTTTTTAAAAAATTGCAAAAAAAAGTAAACAAAATTATGTTTTTTTGTTAAATATATGTGGAATTATATATTAAATTATGATTAACATATTAAGAAATATAAATTTAAATGAATAAAGTTTTTATTTTTAATTTTGCTTGATGAAAATTAAGAAATTTTTAAAAAAAATGGCAAAAAAAGTCAACTAAATTATGGTTTTTTGTTAAATACATCTTGAATTATATGTTAAATTATGATTAACATGCTTAGAAACATAAATTTCGCTGAATAAAGTATTTATTTTGAATTTTTCTTTATACAATTTAAGAAATTTTGAATAAAATTGGAACAAAATTTCACCTAAATAAGGTTTTTTTGTTAAATATGTGTTGATTTATATGTTAAATTATGATTAACATGTTAAGAAATATAAATTTAACTGAATAAAGATTTATTTTTAATTTTTCTTTATAAAATTTAAGAAATTTTTAAAAAAATTAGCAAAAAAAGTCAACTAAATTATGTTTTTTGTAAAATTTATGTTGAATTATATGTTAAATTATGAATAACATGTTTAGAAATATAAATTTTGCTGAATAAAGTTGTTATTTTTAATACTTCTTTATAAAATGTAAGAAATTTTTAAAAAAATTGCCAAAAAAAGTAAACAAAATTATGTTTTTTGTTAAATATATGTGGAATTATATATTAAATTATGAATAACATGTTTAGAAATATAAATTTAGCTGAACAAAGTTGTTATTTTTTATTTTTCGTTACAAAATTTAAGAAATTTTTAAAAAATTACCAAAAAAAGTAAACAAAATTATGTTTTTTTGTTAAATATATGTGGAATTATATATTAAATTATGAATAACATATTAAGAAATATAAATTTAAATGAATAAAGTTTTTATTTTTAATTTTGCTTTATGAAAATTAAGAAATTTTTAAAAAAATTGGCAAAAAAAGTCAACCAAATTATGTTTTTTGTTAAATGTATGTTGAATTATATGTTTAATTATGATTAACATGTTTAGAAATATAAATTTAGCTGAATAAAGTTGTTATTTTAAATTTTTCGTTATAAAATTTAAGAAATTTTTAAAAAAATTGCCAAAAAAAGTAAACTAAATTATGGTTTTTTGTTAAATATATGTTGAATTATATGTTAAATTATGATTCACAGAAGAAACATAAATTTAACTGAATAAAGTATTTATTTTGAATTTTTCTTTATAATATTTAAGAAATTTTTAAAAAAATTAGCAAAAAAAGTCAACTAAATTATGTTTTTTTTTGGTTAATATATGTTGAATTATGTGTAAAATTATGATAAACATGTTTAGAAACATAAATTTAGCTGAAAAAAGTTTTTATTTTTATTTATCTTTTTATAAAATGTAAGAAGTTTTTAATAAAATTGGCAAAAAAAGTCAACTAAATTATGTTTTTTGTTAAATTTTTGTTGAATTATATGTTAAATTATGAATAACATGTTTAGAAATATAAATTTAGCTGAACAAAGTTTTTATTTTTTATTTTTCGTTACAAAATTTAAAATTTTTTTAAAAAATTGCCAAAAAAAGTAAACAAAATTATGTTTTTTGTTAAATATATGTGGAATTATATATTAAATTATGATTAACATATTAAGAAATATAAATTTAAATGAATAAAGTTTTTATTTTTAATTTTGCTTGATGAAAATTAAGAAATTTTTAAAAAAAATGGCAAAAAAAGTCAACTAAATTATGGTTTTTTGTTAAATACATCTTGAATTATATGTTAAATTATGATTAACATGCTTAGAAACATAAATTTCGCTGAATAAAGTATTTATTTTGAATTTTTCTTTATAAAATTTAAGAAATTTTTAATAAAATTGGAACAAAATTTCACCTAAATAACGTTTTTTTGTTAAATATATGTTGATTTATATGTTAAATTATGATTAACATGTTAAGAAATATAAATTTAACTGAATAAAGTTTTTATTTTTAATTTTTCTTTTATAAAATTTAAGAAATTTTTAAAAAAATTAGCAAAAAAAGTCAACTAAATTATGTTTTTTGTAAAATTTATTTTGAATTATATGTTAAATTATGAATAACATGTTTAGAAATATAAATTTTGCCGAATAAAGTTGTTATTTTTAATACTTCTTTATAAAATTTAAGAAATTTTTAGAAAAATTGCCAAAAACCGTAAACAAAATTATGTTTTTTGTTAAATATATGTGGAATTATATATTAAATTATGAATAACATGTTTAGAAATATAAATTTAGCTGAACAAAGTTGTTATTTTTTATTTTTCGTTACAAAATTTAAGAAATTTTTAAAAAATTGCCAAAAAAAGTAAACAAAATTGTATTTTTTTGTTAAATATATGTGGAATAATATATTAAATTATGAATAACATATTAAGAAATATAAATTTAAATGAATAAAGTTTTTATTTTTAATTTTGCTTTATGAAAATTAAGAAATTTTTAAAAAAATTGGCAAAAAAAGTCAACCAAATTATGTTTTTTGTTAAATGTATGTTGAATTATATGTTTAGTTATGATTAACATGTTTAGAAATATAAATTTAGCTGAATAAAGTTGTTATTTTTAATTTTTCGTTATAAAATTTAAGAAATTTTTAAAAAAATTGCCAAAAAAAGTAAACTAAATTATGGTTTTTGTTAAATATATGTGGAATTATATATTAAATTATGATTAACATATTAAGAAATATAAATTTAAATGAATAAAGTTTTTATTTTTAATTTTGCTTTATGAAAATTAATAAATTTAAAAAAAAAATGGCAAAAAAAGTCAACTAAATTATGGTTTTTTGTTAAATATATCTTGAATTATATGTTAAATTATGATTAACATGCTTAGAAACATAAATTTCGCTGAATAAAGTATTTATTTTGAATTTTTCTTTATAAAATTTAAGAAATTTTTAATAAAATTGGAACAAAATTTCACCTAAATAACGTTTTTTTGTTAAATATATGTTGATTTATATGTTAAATTATGATTAACATGTTAAGAAATATAAATTTAACTGAATAAAGTTTTTATTTTTAATTTTTCTTTATAAAATTTAAGAAATTTTTAAAAAAATTAGCAAAAAAAGTCAACTAAATTATGTTTTTTGTAAAATTTATGTTGAATTATATGTTAAATTATGAATAACATGTTTAGAAATATAAATTTTGCCGAATAAAGTTGTTATTTTTAATACTTCTTTATAAAATTTAAGAAATTTTTAGAAAAATTGCCAAAAAACGTAAACAAAATTATGTTTTTTGTTAAATATATGTGGAATTATATATTAAATTATGAATAACATGTTTAGAAATATAAATTTAGCTGAACAAAGTTGTTATTTTTTATTTTTCGTTACAAAATTTAAGAAATTTTTAAAAAATTGCCAAAAAAAGTAAACAAAATTGTGTTTTTTTGTTAAATATATGTGGAATTATATATTAAATTATGAATAACATATTAAGAAATATAAATTTAAATGAATAAAGTTTTTATTTTTAATTTTGCTTTATGAAAATTAAGAAATTTTTAAAAAAATTGGCAAAAAAAGTCAACCAAATTATGTTTTTTGTTAAATGTATGTTGAATTATATGTTTAGTTATGATTAACATGTTTAGAAATATAAATTTAGCTGAATAAAGTTGTTATTTTTAATTTTTCGTTATAAAATTTAAGAAATTTTTAAAAAAATTGCCAAAAAAAGTAAACTAAATTATGGTTTTTTGTTAAATATATGTTGAATTATATGTTAAATTATGCTGCACAGAAGAAATATAAATTTAACTGAATAAAGTATGTATTTTGAATTTTTCTTTATAATATTTAAGAAATTTTTAAAAAAATTAGCAAAAAAAGTCAACTAAATTATGTTTTTTTTGGTTAATATATGTTGAATTATGTGTAAAATTATGATAAACATGTTTAGAAACATAAATTTAGCTAAAAAAAGTTTTTATTTTTATTTATCTTTTTATAAAATGTAAGAAGTTTTTAATAAAATTGGCAAAAAAAGTCAACTAAATTATGTTTTTTGTTAAATTTTTGTTGAATTATATGTTAAATTATGAATAACATGTTTAGAAATATAAAATTAGCTGAAAAAAGTTGTAATTTTTAATTTTTCGTTATAAAATTTAAGAAATTTTTAAAAAAATTGCCAAAAAAAGTCAACTAAATTATGGTTTCTTGTTAAATATATGTTGAATTATATGTTAAATTATAATTAACATGCTAAGAAACATAAATTTAACTGAATAAAGTTTTTATTTTTAATTTTTCTTTATAAAAATTAAGAAATTTTTAAAAAAATTTGCAAAAAAAGTCAACTAAATTAAGTTTTTTGTTAAATTTATGTTGAAATATATGTTAAATTATGAATAACATGTTTACAAATATAAATTTAGCTGAATATAGTTGTTATATTTAAGTTTTCGTTATAAAATTTAAGAAATTTTAAAAAAATTGCCAAAGTCAACTAAATTATGGTTTTTTGTTAAATATATGTTGAATTATATGTTAAATTATGATTAACATATTAAGAAACATAAATTTAACTGAATAAAGTTTTTATTTTTAATTTTTCTTTATGAAAATTAAGAAATTTAAAAAAAAAATGGCAAAAAAAGGCAACTAAATTATGGTTTTTTGTTAAATATATCTTGAATTAAATGTTAAATTATGATTAACATGCTTAGAAACATAAATTTAGCTGAATAAAGTATTTATTTTGAATTTTTCTTTATAAAATTTAAGAAATTTTAAAAAAATTGTCAAAAAAAATTCACCTAAATAATGTTTTTTTGTTAAATATATGTTGATTTATATGTTAAATTATGATTAGCATGTGAAGAAAAATAAATTTAACTGAATAAAGTTTTTATTTTTAATTTTTTTTATACAAATTAAGAAATTTTTAAAAAAATTGCCCAAAAAAGTCAACTAAATTATGTTTTTTGTTAAATTTATGTTGAATTATATGTTAAATTATGAATAACATGTTCGGAAATATAAATTTAGCTGAATAAAGTTGTTATTTTTAATTCTTCGTTATAAAATTTAAGAAATTTTTAAAAAAATTGCCAAAAAAAGTCAACTAAATTATGTTTTTTGTAAAATTTATGTTGAATTATATGTTAAATTATGATTAACATATTAAGAAACATAAATTTAACTGAATAAAGTTTTTATTTTTAATTTTTCTTTATAAAAATTAAGAAATTTTTAAAAAAAATGGCAAAAAAAGTCAACTAAATTATGGTTTTTTGTTAAATAAATCTTGATTTAAATGTTAAATTATGATTAACATGCTTAGAAACATAAATTTAGCTGAATAAAGTATTTATTTTGAATTTTTCTTTATAAAATTTAAGAAATTTTCAAAAAAATTGTCACAAAAATGTCACCTAAATAATGTTTTTTTGTTAAATATATGTTGATTTATATGTTAAATTATGATTAGCATGTGAAGAAAAATAAATTTAACTGAATAAAGTTTTTATTTTTAATTTTTTTTATACAAATTAAGAAATTTTTAAAAAAATTGCCCAAAAAAGTCAACTAAATTATGTTTTTTGTTAAATTTATGTTGAATTATATGTTAAATTATGAATAACATGTTCGGAAATATAAATTTAGCTGAATAAAGTTGTTATTTTTAATTCTTCGTTATAAAATTTAAGAAATTTTTAAAAAAATTGCCAAAAAAAGTCAACTAAATTATGTTTTTTGTAAAATTTATGTTGAATTATATGTTAAATTATGATTAACATATTAAGAAACATAAATTTAACTGAATAAAGTTTTTATTTTTAATTTTTCTTTATAAAAATTAAGAAATTTTTAAAAAAAATGGCAAAAAAAGTCAACTAAATTATGGTTTTTTGTTAAATAAATCTTGATTTAAATGTTAAATTATGATTAACATGCTTAGAAACATAAATTTAGCTGAATAAAGTATTTGTTTTGAATTTTTCTTTATAAAATTTAAGAAATTTTCAAAAAAATTGTCACAAAAATGTCACCTAAATAATGCTTTTTTGTTAAATATATGTTGATTTATATGTTAAATTATGATTAACCTGTTAAGAAAAATAAATTTAACTAAATAAAGTTTTTATTTTTAATTTTTTTTTATACAAATTAAGAAATTTTTAAAAAAATTGCCAAAAAAAGTCAACTAAATTATGTTTTTTGTTAAATTTATGTTGAATTATATGTTAAATTATGAATAACATGTTTAGAAATATAAATTTAGCTGAACAAAGTTGTTATTTTTAATTCTTCGTTATAAAATTTAAGAAATTTTTTAAAAAAATTGCCAAAAAAAGTCAACTAAATTATGTTTTTTGTAAAATTTATGTTGAATTATATTTTAAATTATGAATAACATGTTTAGAAATATAAATTTTGCTGAATAAAGTTGTTATTTTTAATACTTCTTTATAAAATTTAAGAAATTTTTAAAAAAATTGCCAAAAAAAGTAAACAAAATTATGTTTTCTTGTTAAATATATGTGGAATTATATATTAAATTATGATCAACATATTTAGAAATATAAATTTAACTGATTAAAGTCGTTATTTTGAATTTTTCTTCATAAAAATTAAGAAATTTTTAAAAAAATTGTCACTAAAATTTCACTCAAATAATGTGTTTTTGTTAAATATATGTTGATTTATATGTTAAATGATAATTAACATGTTTAGAAATATAAATTTGACTGAATAAAGTTTTTATTTTTAATTTTTCTTTATAAAAATTAAGAAATTTTTAAAAAAATCGGCAAAAAAGGTCAACTAAATTATGTTTTTTGTTAAATTTATGTTGAATTATATGTTAAATTATGAATAACATGTTTAGAAATATAAATTAAGCTGAATAAAGTTGTTATTTTTAATTTTTCGTTATAAAATTTAAGAAATTTTTAAAAAAATTGCCAAAAAAAGTAAACAAAATTATGTTTTTTGTTAAATATATGTGGAATTATATATTAAATTATGATTAACATATTAAGAAATATAAATTTAAATGAATAAAGTTTTTATTTTTAATTTTGCTTTATGAAAATTAATAAATTTAAAAAAAAAATGGCAAAAAAAGTCAACTAAATTATGGTTTTTTGTTAAATATATCTTGAATTATATGTTAAATTATGATTAACATGCTTAGAAACATAAATTTCGCTGAATAAAGTATTTATTTTGAATTTTTCTTTATAAAATTTAAGAAATTTTTAATAAAATTGGAACAAAATTTCACCTAAATAACGTTTTTTTGTTAAATATATGTTGATTTATATGTTAAATTATGATTAACATGTTAAGAAATATAAATTTAACTGAATAAAGTTTTTATTTTTAATTTTTCTTTATAAAATTTAAGAAATTTTTAAAAAAATTAGCAAAAAAAGTCAACTAAATTATGTTTTTTGTAAAATCTATGTTGAATTATATGTTAAATTATGAATAACATGTTTAGAAATATAAATTTTGCCGAATAAAGTTGTTATTTTTAATACTTCTTTATAAAATTTAAGAAATTTTTAGAAAAATTGCCAAAAAAAGTAAACAAAATTATGTTTTTTGTTAAATATATGTGGAATTATATATTAAATTATGAATAACATGTTTAGAAATATAAATTTAGCTGAACAAAGTTGTTATTTTTTATTTTTCGTTACAAAATTTAAGAAATTTTTAAAAAATTGCCAAAAAAAGTAAACAAAATTGTGTTTTTTTGTTAAATATATGTGGAATTATATATTAAATTATGAATAACATATTAAGAAATATAAATTTAAATGAATAAAGTTTTTATTTTTAATTTTGCTTTATGAAAATTAAGAAATTTTTAAAAAAATTGGCAAAAAAAGTCAACCAAATTATGTTTTTTGTTAAATGTATGTTGAATTATATGTTTAGTTATGATTAACATGTTTAGAAATATAAATTTAGCTGAATAAAGTTGTTATTTTTAATTTTTCGTTATAAAATTTAAGAAATTTTTAAAAAAATTGCCAAAAAAAGTAAACTAAATTATGGTTTTTTGTTAAATATATGTTGAATTATATGTTAAATTATGCTGCACAGAAGAAATATAAATTTAACTGAATAAAGTATTTATTTTGAATTTTTCTTTATAATATTTACGAAATTTTTAAAAAAATTAGGAAAAAAGTCAACTAAATTATGTTTTTTTTGGTTAATATATGTTGAATTATGTGTAAAATTATGATAAACATGTTTAGAAACATAAATTTAGCTAAAAAAAGTTTTTATTTTTATTTATCTTTTTATAAAATGTAAGAAGTTTTTAATAAAATTGGCAAAAAAAGTCAACTAAATTATGTTTTTTGTTAAATTTTTGTTGAATTATATGTTAAATTATGAATAACATGTTTAGAAATATAAAATTAGCTGAAAAAAGTTGTAATTTCTAATTTTTCGTTATAAAATTTAAGAAATTTTTAAAAAAATTGCCAAAAAAAGTCAACTAAATTATGGTTTCTTGTTAAATATATGTTGAATTATATGTTAAATTATAATTAACATGCTAAGAAACATAAATTTAACTGAATAAAGTTTTTATTTTTAATTTTTCTTTATAAAAATTAAGAAATTTTTAAAAAAATTTGCAAAAAAAGTCAACTAAATTAAGTTTTTTGTTAAATTTATGTTGAAATATATGTTAAATTATGAATAACATGTTTACAAATATAAATTTAGCTGAATATAGTTGTTATATTTAAGTTTTCGTTATAAAATTTAAGAAATTTTAAAAAAATTGCCAAAGTCAACTAAATTATGGTTTTTTGTTAAATATATGTTGAATTATATGTTAAATTATGATTAACATATTAAGAAACATAAATTTAACTGAATAAAGTTTTTATTTTTAATTTTTCTTTATGAAAATTAAGAAATTTAAAAAAAAAATGGCAAAAAAAGGCAACTAAATTATGGTTTTTTGTTAAATATATCTTGAATTAAATGTTAAATTATGATTAACATGCTTAGAAACATAAATTTAGCTGAATAAAGTATTTATTTTGAATTTTTCTTTATAAAATTTAAGAAATTTTAAAAAAATTGTCAAAAAAATTTCACCTAAATAATGTTTTTTTGTTAAATATATGTTGATTTATATGTTAAATTATGATTAGCATGTGAAGAAAAATAAATTTAACTGAATAAAGTTTTTATTTTTAATTTTTTTTATACAAATTAAGAAATTTTTAAAAAAATTGCCCAAAAAAGTCAACTAAATTATGTTTTTTGTTAAATTTATGTTGAATTATATGTTAAATTATGAATAACATGTTCGGAAATATAAATTTAGCTGAATAAAGTTGTTATTTTTAATTCTTCGTTATAAAATTTAAGAAATTTTTAAAAAAATTGCCAAAAAAAGTCAACTAAATTATGTTTTTTGTAAAATTTATGTTGAATTATATGTTAAATTATGATTAACATATTAAGAAACATAAATTTAACTGAATAAAGTTTTTATTTTTAATTTTTCTTTATGAAAATTAAGAAATTTTTAAAAAAAATGGCAAAAAAAGTCAACTAAATTATGGTTTTTTGTTAAATATATCTTGAATTAAATGTTAAATTATGATTAACATGCTTAGAAACATAAATTTAGCTGAATAAAGTATTTATTTTGAATTTTTCTTTATAAAATTTAAGAAATTTTCAAAAAAATTGTCACAAAAATGTCACCTAAATAATGCTTTTTTGTTAAATATATGTTGATTTATATGTTAAATTATGATTAACCTGTTAAGAAAAATAAATTTAACTAAATAAAGTTTTTATTTTTAATTTTTTTTTATACAAATTAAGAAATTTTTAAAAGAATTTGCCAAAAAAAGTCAACTAAATTATGTTTTTTGTTAAATTTATGTTGAATTATATGTTAAATTATGAATAACATGTTTAGAAATATAAATTTAGCTGAATAAAGTTTTTATTTTTAATTCTTCGTTATAAAATTTAAGAAATTTTTTAAAAAAATTGCCCAAAAAAGTCAACTAAATTATGTTTTTTGTAAAATTTATGTTGAATTATATTTTAAATTATGAATAACATGTTTAGAAATATAAATTTTGCTGAATAAAGTTGTTATTTTTAATACTTCTTTATAAAATTTAAGAAATTTTTAAAAAAATTGCCAAAAAAAGTAAACAAAATTATGTTTTCTTGTTAAATATATGTGGAATTATATATTAAATTATGATCAACATATTTAGAAATATAAATTTAACTGATTAAAGTCGTTATTTTGAATTTTTCTTCTTAAAAATTAAGAAATTTTTAAAAAAATTGTCACTAAAATTTCACTCAAATAATGTGTTTTTGTTAAATATATGTTGATTTATATATTAAATGATAATTAACATGTTTAGAAATATAAATTTGACTGAATAAAGTTTTTATTTTTAATTTTTCTTTATAAAAATTAAGAAATTTTTAAAAAAATCGGCAAAAAAGGTCAACTAAATTATGTTTTTAGTTAAATTTATGTTGAATTATATGTTAAATTATGAATAACATGTTTAGAAATATAAATTAAGCTGAATAAAGTTGTTATTTTTAATTTTTCGTTATAAAATTTAAGAAATTTTTAAAAAAATTGCCAAAAAAAGTCAACTAAATTATGGTTTTTTGTTAAATATATGTTGAATTATATGTAAAATTATGATAAACATGCTTAGAAATATAAATTTAACTGAATAAAGTTTTTATTTTTAATTTTTGTTTATGAAAATTAAGAAATTTAAAAAAAAAAATGGCAAAAAAAGACAACTAAATTATGGTTTTTTGTTAAATATATCTTGAATTAAATGTTAAATTATGATTAACATGCTTAGAAACATAAATTTAGCTGAATAAAGTATTTATTTTGAATTTTTCTTTATAAAATTTAAGAAATTTTAAAAAAATTGTCAAAAAAATTTCACCTAAATAATGTTTTTTAATTAAATATATGTTGATTTATATGTTAAATTATGATTAACATGTGAAGAAAAATAAATTTAACTGAATAAAGTTTTTATTTTTAATTTTTTTTTATACAAATTAAGAAATTTTTAAAAAAATTGCCCAAAAAAGTCAACTAAATTATGTTTTTTGTTAAATTTATGTTGAATTATATGTTAAATTATGAATAACATGTTTAGAAATATAAATTTAGCTGAATAAAGTTGTTATTTTTAATTCTTCGTTATAAAATTTAAGAAATTTTTAAAAAAATTGCCAAAAAAAGTCAACTAAATTATGTTTTTTGTAAAATTTATGTTGAATTATATGTTAAATTATGATTAACATATTAAGAAACATAAATTTAACTGAATAAAGTTTTTATTTTTAATTTTTCTTTATGAAAATTAAGAAATTTTTAAAAAAAATGGCAAAAAAAGTCAACTAAATTATGGTTTTTTGTTAAATATATCTTGAATTAAATGTTAAATTATGATTAACATGCTTAGAAACATAAATTTAGCTGAATAAAGTATTTATTTTGAATTTTTCTTTATAAAATTTAAGAAATTTTCAAAAAAATTGTCACAAAAATGTCACCTAAATAATGCTTTTTTGTTAAATATATGTTGATTTATATGTTAAATTATGATTAACCTGTTAAGAAAAATAAATTTAACTAAATAAAGTTTTTATTTTTAATTTTTTTTTATACAAATTAAGAAACTTTTAAAAAAATTGCCAAAAAAAGTCAACTAAATTATGTTTTTTGTTAAATTTATGTTGAATTATATGTTAAATTATGAATAACATGTTTAGAAATATAAATTTAGCTGAATAAAGTTGTTATTTTTAATTCTTCGTTATAAAATTTAAGAAATTTTTTAAAAAAATTGCCAAAAAAAGTCAACTAAATTATTTTTTTTGTAAAATTTATGTTGAATTATATTTTAAATTATGAATAACATGTTTAGAAATATAAATTTTGCTGAATAAAGTTGTTATTTTTAATACTTCTTTATAAAATTTAAGAAATTTTTAAAAAAATTGCCAAAAAAAGTAAACAAAATTATGTTTTTTTGTTAAATATATGTGGAATTATATATTAAATTATGATCAACATATTTAGAAATATAAATTTAACTGATTAAAGTCGTTATTTTGAATTTTTCTTCATAAAAATTAAGAAATTTTTAAAAAAATTGTCACTAAAATTTCACTCAAATAATGTGTTTTTGTTAAATATATGTTGATTTATATGTTAAATGATAATTAACATGTTTAGAAATATAAATTTGACTGAATAAAGTTTTTATTTTTAATTTTTCTTTATAAAAATTAAGAAATTTTTAAAAAAATCGGCAAAAAAGGTCAACTAAATTATGTTTTTTGTTAAATTTATGTTGAATTATATGTTAAATTATGAATAACATGTTTAGAAATATAAATTTAGCTGAATAAAGTATTTATTTTGAATTTTTCTTTATAAAATTTAAGAAATTTTCAAAAAAATTCTCACAAAAATGTCACCTAAATAATGCTTTTCTGTTAAATATATCTTGAATTAAATGTTAAATTATGAATAACATGCTTAGAAACATAAATTTAGCTGAATAAAGTATTTATTTTGAATTTTTCTTTATAAAATTTAAGAAATTTTAAAAAAATTGTCAAAAAAATTTCACCTAAATAATGTTTTTTTGTTAAATATATGTTGATTTATATGTTAAATTATGATTAGCATGTGAAGAAAAATAAATTTAACTGAATAAAGTTTTTATTTTTAATTTTTTTTATACAAATTAAGAAATTTTTAAAAAAATTGCCCAAAAAAGTCAACTAAATTATGTTGTTTGTTAAATTTATGTTGAATTATATGTTAAATTATGAATAACATGTTCGGAAATATAAATTTAGCTGAATAAAGTTGTTATTTTTAATTCTTCGTTATAAAATTTAAGAAATTTTTAAAAAAATTGCCAAAAAAAGTCAACTAAATTATGTTTTTTGTAAAATTTATGTTGAATTATATGTTAAATTATGATTAACAGAAGAAACATAAATTTAGCTGAATAAAGTATTTATTTTGAATTTTTCTTTATAAAATTTAAGAAATTTTCAAAAAAATTGTCACAAAAATGTCACCTAAATAATGCTTTTTTGTTAAATATATGTTGATTTATATGTTAAATTATGATTAACCTGTTAAGAAAAATAAATTTAACTAAATAAAGTTTTTATTTTTAATTTTTTTTTATACAAATTAAGAAATTTGTAAAAAAATTGCCAAAAAAAGTCAACTAAAAAAAATTGTCACTAAAATTTCACTCAAATAATGTGTTTTTGTTAAATATATGTTGATTTATATGTTAAATGATATATGTTGTTGATATGTTGATTTATATGTTAAATTATGATTAACCTGTTAAGAAAAATAAATTTAACTAAATAAAGTTTTTATTTTTAATTTTTTTTTATACAAATTAAGAAATTTGTAAAAAAATTGCCAAAAAAAGTCAACTAAAAAAAATTGTCACTAAAATTTCACTCAAATAATGTGTTTTTGTTAAATATATGTTGATTTATATGTTAAATGATAATTAACATGTTTAGAAATATAAATTTGACTGAATAAAGTTTTTATTTTTAATTTTTCTTTATAAAAATTAAGAAATTTTTAAAAAAATCGGCAAAAAAGGTCAACTAAATTATGTTTTTTGTTAAATTTATGTTGAATTATATGTTAAATTATGAATAACATGTTTAGAAATATAAATTAAGCTGAATAAAGTTGTTATTTTTAATTTTTCGTTATAAAATTTAAGAAATTTTTAAAAAAATTGCCAAAAAAAGTCAACTAAATTATGGTTTTTTGTTAAATATATGTTGAATTATATGTAAAATTATGATAAACATGCTTAGAAATATAAATTTAACTGAATAAAGTTTTTATTTTTAATTTTTCTTTATGAAAATTAAGAAATTTAAAAAAAAAATGGCGAAAAAAGGCAACTAAATTATGGTTTTTTGTTAAATATATCTTGAATTAAATGTTAAATTATGATTAACATGCTTAGAAACATAAATTTAGCTGAATAAAGTATTTATTTTGAATTTTTCTTTATAAAATTTAAGAAATTTTAAAAAAATTGTCAAAAAAATTTCACCTAAATAATGTTTTTTAATTAAATATATGTTGATTTATATGTTAAATTATGATTAACATGTGAAGAAAAATAAATTTAACTGAATAAAGTTTTTATTTTTAATTTTTTTTTATACAAATTAAGAAATTTTTAAAAAAATTGCCCAAAAAAGTCAACTAAATTATGTTTTTTGTTAAATTTATGTTGAATTATATGTTAAATTATGAATAACATGTTTAGAAATATAAATTTAGCTGAATAAAGTTGTTATTTTTAATGCTTCGTTATAAAATTTAAGAAATTTTTAAAATAATTGCCAAAAAAAGTCAACTAAATTATGTTTTTTGTAAAATTTATGTTGAATTATATGTTATATTATGAATAACATGTTTAGAAATATAAATTTAGCTGAATAAAGTATTTATTTTGAATTTTTCTTTATAAAATTTAAGAAATTTTAAAAAAAAATGGCAAAAAAAGTCAACTAAATTATGGTTTTTTGTTAAATATATCTTGAATTAAATGTTAAATTATGAATAACATGCTTAGAAACATAAATTTAGCTGAATAAAGTATTTATTTTGAATTTTTCTTTATAAAATTTAAGAAATTTTAAAAAAATTGTCAAAAAAATTTCACCTAAATAATGTTTTTTTGTTAAATATATGTTGATTTATATGTTAAATTATGATTAGCATGTGAAGAAAAATAAATTTAACTGAATAAAGTTTTTATTTTTAATTTTTTTTTATACAAATTAAGAAATTTTTAAAAAAATTGCCCAAAAAAGTCAACTAAATTATGTTTTTTGTTAAATTTATGTTGAATTATATGTTAAATTATGAATAACATGTTCGGAAATATAAATTTAGCTGAATAAAGTTGTTATTTTTAATTCTTCGTTATAAAATTTAAGAAATTTTTAAAAAAATTGCCAAAAAAAGTCAACTAAATTATGTTTTTTGTAAAATTTATGTTGAATTATATGTTAAATTATGATTAACAGAAGAAACATAAATTTAGCTGAATAAAGTATTTATTTTGAATTTTTCTTTATAAAATTTAAGAAATTTTCAAAAAAATTGTCACAAAAATGTCACCTAAATAATGCTTTTTTGTTAAATATATGTTGATTTATATGTTAAATTATGATTAACCTGTTAAGAAAAATAAATTTAACTAAATAAAGTTTTTATTTTTAATTTTTTTTTATACAAATTAAGAAATTTGTAAAAAAATTGCCAAAAAAAGTCAACTAAATTATGTTTTTTGTTAAATTTATGTTGAATTATATGTTAAATTATGAATAACATGTTTAGAAATATAAATTTAGCTGAATAAAGTTGTTATTTTTAATTCTTCGTTATAAAATTTAAGAAATTTTTTAAAAAAATTGCCAAAAAAAGTCAACTAAATTATGTTTTTTGTAAAATTTATGTTGAATTATATTTTAAATTATGAATAACATGTTTAGAAATATAAATTTTGCTGAATAAAGTTGTTATTTTTAATACTTCTTTATAAAATTTAAGAAATTTTTAAAAAAATTGCCAAAAAAAGTAAACAAAATTATGTTTTCTTGTTAAATATATGTGGAATTATATATTAAATTATGATCAACATATTTAGAAATATAAATTTAACTGATTAAAGTCGTTATTTTGAATTTTTCTTCTTAAAAATTAAGAAATTTTTAAAAAAATTGTCACTAAAATTTCACTCAAATAATGTGTTTTTGTTAAATATATGTTGATTTATATGTTAAATGATAATTAACATGTTTAGAAATATAAATTTGACTGAATAAAGTTTTTATTTTTAATTTTTCTTTATAAAAATTAAGAAATTTTTAAAAAAATCGGCAAAAAAGGTCAACTAAATTATGTTTTTTGTTAAATTTATGTTGAATTATATGTTAAATTATGAATAACATGTTTAGAAATATAAATTAAGCTGAATAAAGTTGTTATTTTTAATTTTTCGTTATAAAATTTAAGAAATTTTTAAAAAAATTGCCAAAAAAAGTCAACTAAATTATGGTTTTTTGTTAAATATATGTTGAATTATATGTAAAATTATGATAAACATGCTTAGAAATATAAATTTAACTGAATAAAGTTTTTATTTTTAATTTTTCTTTATGAAAATTAAGAAATTTAAAAAAAAAATGGCGAAAAAAGGCAACTAAATTATGGTTTTTTGTTAAATATATCTTGAATTAAATGTTAAATTATGATTAACATGCTTAGAAACATAAATTTAGCTGAATAAAGTATTTATTTTGAATTTTTCTTTATAAAATTTAAGAAATTTTAAAAAAATTGTCAAAAAAATTTCACCTAAATAATGTTTTTTAATTAAATATATGTTGATTTATATGTTAAATTATGATTAACATGTGAAGAAAAATAAATTTAACTGAATAAAGTTTTTATTTTTAATTTTTTTTTATACAAATTAAGAAATTTTTAAAAAAATTGCCCAAAAAAGTCAACTAAATTATGTTTTTTGTTAAATTTATGTTGAATTATATGTTAAATTATGAATAACATATTTAGAAATATAAATTTAGCTGAATAAAGTTGTTATTTTTAATGCTTCGTTATAAAATTTAAGAAATTTTTAAAATAATTGCCAAAAAAAGTCAACTAAATTATGTTTTTTGTAAAATTTATGTTGAATTATATGTTAAATTATGATTAACATATTAAGAAATATAAATTTAACTGAATAAAGTTTTTATTTTTAATTTTTTTTTATGAAAATTAAGAAATTTTTAAAAAAAATGGCAAAAAAAGTCAACTAAATTATGGTTTTTTGTTAAATATATCTTGAATTAAATGTTAAATTATGATTAACATGCTTAGAAACATAAATTTAGCTGAATAAAGTATTTATTTTGAATTTTTCTTTATAAAATTTAAGAAATTTTCAAAAAAATTGTCACAAAAATGTCACCTAAATAATGCTTTTTTGTTAAATATATGTTGATTTATATGTTAAATTATGATTAACCTGTTAAGAAAAATAAATTTAACTAAATAAAGTTTTTATTTTTAATTTTTTTTTTATACAAATTAAGAAATTTTTAAAAAAATTGTCAAAAAAAGTCAACTAAATTATGTTTTTTGTTAAATTTATGTTGAATTATATGTTAAATTATGAATAACATGTTTAGAAATATAAATTTAGCTGAATAAAGTTGTTATTTTTAATTCTTCGTTATAAAATTTAAGAAATTTTTTAAAAAAATTGCCAAAAAAAGTCAACTAAATTATGTTTTTTGTAAAATTTATGTTGAATTATATTTTAAATTATGAATAACATGTTTAGAAATATAAATTTTGCTGAATAAAGTTGTTATTTTTAATACTTCTTTATAAAATTTAAGAAATTTTTAAAAAAATTGCCAAAAAAAGTAAACAAAATTATGTTTTTTTGTTAAATATATGTGGAATTATATATTAAATTATGATCAACATATTTAGAAATATAAATTTAACTGATTAAAGTCGTTATTTTGAATTTTTCTTCATAAAAATTAAGAAATTTTTAAAAAAACTGTCACTAAAATTTCACTCAAATAATGTGTTTTTGTTAAATATATGTTGATTTATATGTTAAATGATAATTAACATGTTTAGAAATATAAATTTGACTGAATAAAGTTTTTATTTTTAATTTTTCTTTATAAAAATTAAGAAATTTTTAAAAAAATCGGCAAAAAAGGTCAACTAAATTATGTTTTTTGTTAAATTTATGTTGAATTATATGTTAAATTATGAATAAAATGTTTAGAAATATAAATTTAGCTGAATAAAGTTGTTATTTTTAATTTTTCGTTATAAAATTTAAGAAATTTTTAAAAAAATTGCCAAAAAAAGTCAACTAAATTATGGTTTTTTGTTAAATATATGTTGAATTATATGTAAAATTATGATAAACATGCTTAGAAATATAAATTTAACTGAATAAAGTTTTTATTTTTAATTTTTCTTTATAAAAATTAAGAAATTTAAAAAAAAATAGGCAAAAAAGTCAACTAAATTATGTTTTTTGTTAAATTTATGTTGAATTATATGTTAAATTATGAATAACATGTTTAGAAATATAAATTTAGCTGAATAAAGTATTTATTTTGAATTTTTCTTTATAAAATTTAAGAAATTTTCAAAAAAATTGTCACAAAAATGTCACCTAAATAATGCTTTTCTGTTAAATATATCTTGAATTAAATGTTAAATTATGAATAACATGCTTAGAAACATAAATTTAGCTGAATAAAGTATTTATTTTGAATTTTTCTTTATAAAATTTAAGAAATTTTAAAAAAATTGTCAAAAAAATTTCACCTAAATAATGTTTTTTTGTTAAATATATGTTGATTTATATGTTAAATTATGATTAGCATGTGAAGAAAAATAAATTTAACTGAATAAAGTTTTTATTTTTAATTTTTTTTATACAAATTAAGAAATTTTTAAAAAAATTGCCCAAAAAAGTCAACTAAATTATGTTTTTTGTTAAATTTATGTTGAATTATATGTTAAATTATGAATAACATGTTCGGAAATATAAATTTAGCTGAATAAAGTTGTTATTTTTAATTCTTCGTTATAAAATTTAAGAAATTTTTAAAAAAATTGCCAAAAAAAGTCAACTAAATTATGTTTTTTGTAAAATTTATGTTGAATTATATGTTAAATTATGATTAACAGAAGAAACATAAATTTAGCTGAATAAAGTATTTATTTTGAATTTTTCTTTATAAAATTTAAGAAATTTTCAAAAAAATTGTCACAAAAATGTCACCTAAATAATGGTTTTTTGTTAAATATATGTTGATTTATATGTTAAATTATGATTAACCTGTTAAGAAAAATAAATTTAACTAAATAAAGTTTTTATTTTTAATTTTTTGAATAAAGTATTTATTTTGAATTTTTCTTTATAAAATTTAAGAAATTTTTAATAAAATTGGAACAAAATTTCACCTAAATAACGTTTTTTTGTTAAATATATGTTGATTTATATGTTAAATTATGATTAACATGTTAAGAAATATAAATTTAACTGAATAAAGTTTTTATTTTTAATTTTTCTTTATAAAATTTAAGAAATTTTTAAAAAAATTAGCAAAAAAAGTCAACTAAATTATGTTTTTTGTTAAATATATGTGGAATTATATATTAAATTATGAATAACATGTTTAGAAATATAAATTTAGCTGAACAAAGTTGTTATTTTTTATTTTTCGTTACAAAATTTAAGAAATTTTTAAAAAATTGCCAAAAAAAGTAAACAAAATTGTGTTTTTTTGTTAAATATATGTGGAATTATATATTAAATTATGAATAACATATTAAGAAATATAAATTTAAATGAATAAAGTTTTTATTTTTAATTTTGCTTTATGAAAATTAAGAAATTTTTAAAAAAATTGGCAAAAAAAGTCAACCAAATTATGTTTTTTGTTAAATGTATGTTGAATTATATGTTTAGTTATGATTAACATGTTTAGAAATATAAATTTAGCTGAATAAAGTTGTTATTTTTAATTTTTCGTTATAAAATTTAAGAAATTTTTAAAAAAATTGCCACAAAAAGTCAACTAAATTATGGTTTCTTGTTAAATATATGTTGAATTATATGTTAAATTATAATTAACATGCTAAGAAACATAAATTTAACTGAATAAAGTTTTTATTTTTAATTTTTCTTTATAAAAATTAAGAAATTTTTAAAAAAATTTGCAAAAAAAGTCAACTAATTAAGTTTTTTGTTAAATTTATGTTGAAATATATGTTAAATTATGAATAACATGTTTACAAATATAAATTTAGCTGAATATAGTTGTTATATTTAAGTTTTCGTTATAAAATTTAAGAAATTTTAAAAAAATTGCCAAAGTCAACTAAATTATGGTTTTTTGTTAAATATATGTTGAATTATATGTTAAATTATGATTAACATATTAAGAAACATAAATTTAACTGAATAAAGTTTTTATTTTTAATTTTTCTTTATGAAAATTAAGAAATTTAAAAAAAAAATGGCAAAAAAAGGCAACTAAATTATGGTTTTTTGTTAAATATATCTTGAATTAAATGTTAAATTATGATTAACATGCTTAGAAACATAAATTTAGCTGAATAAAGTATTTATTTTGAATTTTTCTTTATAAAATTTAAGAAATTTTAAAAAAATTGTCAAAAAAATTTCACCTAAATAATGTTTTTTTGTTAAATATATGTTGGTTTATATGTTAAATTATGATTAGCATGTGAAGAAAAATAAATTTAACTGAATAAAGTTTTTATTTTTAATTTTTTTTATACAAATTAAGAAATTTTTAAAAAAATTGCCCAAAAAAGTCAACTAAATTATGTTTTTTGTTAAATTTATGTTGAATTATATGTTAAATTATGAATAACATGTTCGGAAATATAAATTTAGCTGAATAAAGTTGTTATTTTTAATTCTTCGTTATAAAATTTAAGAAATTTTTAAAAAAATTGCCAAAAAAAGTCAACTAAATTATGTTTTTTGTAAAATTTATGTTGAATTATATGTTAAATTATGATTAACATATTAAGAAACATAAATTTAACTGAATAAAGTTTTTATTTTTAATTTTTCTTTATGAAAATTAAGAAATTTTTAAAAAAAATGGCAAAAAAAGTCAACTAAATTATGTTTTTTGTTAAATTTATGTTGAATTATATGTTAAATTATGAATAACATGTTTAGAAATATAAATTTAGCTGAATAAAGTTGTTATTTTTAATTCTTCGTTATAAAATTTAAGAAATTTTTTAAAAAAATTGCCAAAAAAAGTCAACTAAATTATGTTTTTTGTAAAATTTATGTTGAATTATATTTTAAATTATGAATAACATGTTTAGAAATATAAATTTTGCTGAATAAAGTTGTTATTTTTAATACTTCTTTATAAAATTTAAGAAATTTTTAAAAAAATTGCCAAAAAAAGTAAACAAAATTATGTTTTCTTGTTAAATATATGTGGAATTATATATTAAATTATGATCAACATATTTAGAAATATAAATTTAACTGATTAAAGTCGTTATTTTGAATTTTTCTTCTTAAAAATTAAGAAATTTTTAAAAAAATTGTCACTAAAATTTCACTCAAATAATGTGTTTTTGTTAAATATATGCTGATTTATATGTTAAATGATAATTAACATGTTTAGAAATATAAATTTGACTGAATAAAGTTTTTATTTTTAATTTTTCTTTATAAAAATTAAGAAATTTTTAAAAAAATCGGCAAAAAAGGTCAACTAAATTATGTTTTTAGTTAAATTTATGTTGAATTATATGTTAAATTATGAATAACATGTTTAGAAATATAAATTAAGCTGAATAAAGTTGTTATTTTTAATTTTTCGTTATAAAATTTAAGAAATTTTTAAAAAAATTGCCAAAAAAAGTCAACTAAATTATGGTTTTTTGTTAAATATATGTTGAATTATATGTAAAATTATGATAAACATGCTTAGAAATATAAATTTAACTGAATAAAGTTTTTATTTTTAATTTTTGTTTATGAAAATTAAGAAATTTAAAAAAAAAAATGGCAAAAAAAGACAACTAAATTATGGTTTTTTGTTAAATATATCTTGAATTAAATGTTAAATTATGATTAACATGCTTAGAAACATAAATTTAGCTGAATAAAGTATTTATTTTTAATTTTTCTTTATAAAATTTAAGAAATTTTAAAAAAATTGTCAAAAAAATTTCACCTAAATAATGTTTTTTAATTAAATATATGTTGATTTATATGTTAAATTATGATTAACATGTGAAGAAAAATAAATTTAACTGAATAAAGTTTTTATTTTTAATTTTTTTTTATACAAATTAAGAAATTTTTAAAAAAATTGCCCAAAAAAGTCAACTAAATTATGTTTTTTGTTAAATTTATGTTGAATTATATGTTAAATTATGAATAACATGTTTAGAAATATAAATTTAGCTGAATAAAGTTGTTATTTTTAATTCTTCGTTATAAAATTTAAGAAATTTTTAAAAAAATTGCCAAAAAAAGTCAACTAAATTATGTTTTTTGTAAAATTTATGTTGAATTATATGTTAAATTATGATTAACATATTAAGAAACATAAATTTAACTGAATAAAGTTTTTATTTTTAATTTTTCTTTATGAAAATTAAGAAATTTTTAAAAAAAATGGCAAAAAAAGTCAACTAAATTATGGTTTTTTGTTAAATATATCTTGAATTAAATGTTAAATTATGATTAACATGCTTAGAAACATAAATTTAGCTGAATAAAGTATTTATTTTGAATTTTTCTTTATAAAATTTAAGAAATTTTCAAAAAAATTGTCACAAAAATGTCACCTAAATAATGCTTTTTTGTTAAATATATGTTGATTTATATGTTAAATTATGATTAACCTGTTAAGAAAAATAAATTTAACTAAATAAAGTTTTTATTTTTAATTTTTTTTTATACAAATTAAGAAATTTTTAAAAAAATTGCCAAAAAAAGTCAACTAAATTATGTTTTTTGTTAAATTTATGTTGAATTATATGTTAAATTATGAATAACATGTTTAGAAATATAAATTTAGCTGAATAAAGTTGTTATTTTTAATTCTTCGTTATAAAATTTAAGAAATTTTTTAAAAAAATTGCCAAAAAAAGTCAACTAAATTATTTTTTTTGTAAAATTTATGTTGAATTATATTTTAAATTATGAATAACATGTTTAGAAATATAAATTTTGCTGAATAAAGTTGTTATTTTTAATACTTCTTTATAAAATTTAAGAAATTTTTAAAAAAATTGCCAAAAAAAGTAAACAAAATTATGTTTTTTTGTTAAATATATGTGGAATTATATATTAAATTATGATCAACATATTTAGAAATATAAATTTAACTGATTAAAGTCGTTATTTTGAATTTTTCTTCATAAAAATTAAGAAATTTTTAAAAAAATTGTCACTAAAATTTCACTCAAATAATGTGTTTTTGTTAAATATATGTTGATTTATATGTTAAATGATCATTAACATGTTTAGAAATATAAATTTGACTGAATAAAGTTTTTATTTTTAATTTTTCTTTATAAAAATTAAGAAATTTTTAAAAAAATCTGCAAAAAAGGTCAACTAAATTATGTTTTTTGTTAAATTTATGTTGAATTATATGTTAAATTATGAATAACATGTTTAGAAATATAAATTTAGCTGAATAAAGTATTTATTTTGAATTTTTCTTTATAAAATTTAAGAAATTTTCAAAAAAATTGTCACAAAAATGTCACCTAAATAATGCTTTTTTGTTAAATATATCTTGAATTAAATGTTAAATTATGAATAACATGCTTAGAAACATAAATTTAGCTGAATAAAGTATTTATTTTGAATTTTTCTTTATAAAATTTAAGAAATTTTAAAAAAATTGTCAAAAAAATTTCACCTAAATAATGTTTTTTTGTTAAATATATGTTGATTTATATGTTAAATTATGATTAGCATGTGAAGAAAAATAAATTTAACTGAATAAAGTTTTTATTTTTAATTTTTTTTATACAAATTAAGAAATTTTTAAAAAAATTGCCCAAAAAAGTCAACTAAATTATGTTTTTTGTTAAATTTATGTTGAATTATATGTTAAATTGTGAATAACATGTTCGGAAATATAAATTTAGCTGAATAAAGTTGTTATTTTTAATTCTTCGTTATAAAATTTAAGAAATTTTTAAAAAAATTGCCAAAAAAAGTCAACTAAATTATGTTTTTTGTAAAATTTATGTTGAATTATATGTTAAATTATGATTAACAGAAGAAACATAAATTTAGCTGAATAAAGTATTTATTTTGAATTTTTCTTTATAAAATTTAAGAAATTTTCAAAAAAATTGTCACAAAAATGTCACCTAAATAATGCTTTTTTGTTAAATATATGTTGATTTATATGTTAAATTATGATTAACCTGTTAAGAAAAATAAATTTAACTAAATAAAGTTTTTATTTTTAATTTTTTTTTATACAAATTAAGAAATTTGTAAAAAAATTGCCAAAAAAAGTCAACTAAATTATGTTTTTTGTTAAATTTATGTTGAATTATATGTTAAATTATGAATAACATGTTTAGAAATATAAATTTAGCTGAATAAAGTTGTTATTTTTAATTCTTCGTTATAAAATTTAAGAAATTTTTTAAAAAAATTGCCAAAAAAAGTCAACTAAATTATGTTTTTTGTAAAATTTATGTTGAATTATATTTTAAATTATGAATAACATGTTTAGAAATATAAATTTTGCTGAATAAAGTTGTTATTTTTAATACTTCTTTATAAAATTTAAGAAATTTTTAAAAAAATTGCCAAAAAAAGTAAACAAAATTATGTTTTCTTGTTAAATATATGTGGAATTATATATTAAATTATGATCAACATATTTAGAAATATAAATTTAACTGATTAAAGTCGTTATTTTGAATTTTTCTTCTTAAAAATTAAGAAATTTTTAAAAAAATCGTCACTAAAATTTCACTCAAATAATGTGTTTTTGTTAAATATATGTTGATTTATATGTTAAATGATAATTAACATGTTTAGAAATATAAATTTGACTGAATAAAGTTTTTATTTTTAATTTTTCTTTATAAAAATTAAGAAATTTTTAAAAAAATCGGCAAAAAAGGTCAACTAAATTATGTTTTTTGTTAAATTTATGTTGAATTATATGTTAAATTATGAATAACATGTTTAGAAATATAAATTAAGCTGAATAAAGTTGTTATTTTTAATTTTTCGTTATAAAATTTAAGAAATTTTTAAAAAAATTGCCAAAAAAAGTCAACTAAATTATGGTTTTTTGTTAAATATATGTTGAATTATATGTAAAATTATGATAAACATGCTTAGAAATATAAATTTAACTGAATAAAGTTTTTATTTTTAATTTTTCTTTATGAAAATTAAGAAATTTAAAAAAAAAATGGCGAAAAAAGGCAACTAAATTATGGTTTTTTGTTAAATATATCTTGAATTAAATGTTAAATTATGATTAACATGCTTAGAAACATAAATTTAGCTGAATAAAGTATTTATTTTGAATTTTTCTTTATAAAATTTAAGAAATTTTAAAAAAATTGTCAAAAAAATTTCACCTAAATAATGTTTTTTAATTAAATATATGTTGATTTATATGTTAAATTATGATTAACATGTGAAGAAAAATAAATTTAACTGAATAAAGTTTTTATTTTTAATTTTTTTTTATACAAATTAAGAAATTTTTAAAAAAATTGCCCAAAAAAGTCAACTAAATTATGTTTTTTGTTAAATTTATGTTGAATTATATGTTAAATTATGAATAACATGTTTAGAAATATAAATTTAGCTGAATAAAGTTGTTATTTTTAATTCTTCGTTATAAAATTTAAGAAATTTTTAAAATAATTGCCAAAAAAAGTCAACTAAATTATGTTTTTTGTAAAATTTATGTTGAATTATATGTTAAATTATGATTAACATATTAAGAAATATAAATTTAACTGAATAAAGTTTTTATTTTTAATTTTTTTTTATGAAAATTAAGAAATTTTTAAAAAAAATGGCAAAAAAAGTCAACTAAATTATGGTTTTTTGTTAAATATATCTTGAATTAAATGTTAAATTATGATTAACATGCTTAGAAACATAAATTTAGCTGAATAAAGTATTTATTTTGAATTTTTCTTTATAAAATTTAAGAAATTTTCAAAAAAATTGTCACAAAAATGTCACCTAAATAATGCTTTTTTGTTAAATATATGTTGATTTATATGTTAAATTATGATTAACCTGTTAAGAAAAATAAATTTAACTAAATAAAGTTTTTATTTTTAATTTTTTTTTTATACAAATTAAGAAATTTTTAAAATAATTGTCAAAAAAAGTCAACTAAATTATGTTTTTTGTTAAATTTATGTTGAATTATATGTTAAATTATGAATAACATGTTTAGAAATATAAATTTAGCTGAATAAAGTTGTTATTTTTAATTCTTCGTTATAAAATTTAAGAAATTTTTTAAAAAAATTGCCAAAAAAAGTCAACTAAATTATGTTTTTTGTAAAATTTATGTTGAATTATATTTTAAATTATGAATAACATGTTTAGAAATATAAATTTTGCTGAATAAAGTTGTTATTTTTAATACTTCTTTATAAAATTTAAGAAATTTTTAAAAAAATTGCCAAAAAAAGTAAACAAAATTATGTTTTTTTGTTAAATATATGTGGAATTATATATTAAATTATGATCAACATATTTAGAAATATAAATTTAACTGATTTTGAATTTTTCTTCATAAAAATTAAGAAATTTTTAAAAAAACTGTCACTAAAATTTCACTCAAATAATGTGTTTTTGTTAAATATATGTTGATTTATATGTTAAATGATAATTAACATGTTTAGAAATATAAATTTGACTGAATAAAGTTTTTATTTTTAATTTTTCTTTATAAAAATTAAGAAATTTTTAAAAAAATCGGCAAAAAAGGTCAACTAAATTATGTTTTTTGTTAAATTTATGTTGAATTATATGTTAAATTATGAATAACATGTTTAGAAATATAAATTTAGCTGAATAAAGTTGTTATTTTCAATTTTTCGTTATAAAATTTAAGAAATTTTTAAAAAAATTGCCAAAAAAAGTCAACTAAATTATGGTTTTTTGTTAAATATATGTTGAATTATATGTAAAATTATGATAAACATGCTTAGAAATATAAATTTAACTGAATAAAGTTTTTATTTTTAATTTTTCTTTATAAAAATTAAGAAATTTAAAAAAAAATAGGCAAAAAAGTCAACTAAATTATGTTTTTTGTTAAATTTATGTTGAATTATATGTTAAATTATGAATAACATTTTTAGAAATATAAATTTAGCTGAATAAAGTTGTTATTTTTAATTTTTCGTTATAAAATTTAAGAAATTTTTAAAAAAATTGCCAAAAAAAGTCAACTAAATTATGTTTTTTGTAAAATTTATGTTGAATTATATGTTAAATTATGATTAACATATTAAGAAATATAAATTTAACTGAATAGTTTTTATTTTTAATTTTTTTTTATGAAAATTAAGAAATTTTTAAAAAAAATGGCAAAAAAAGTCAACTAAATTATGGTTTTTTGTTAAATATATCTTGAATTAAATGTTAAATTATGATTAACATGCTTAGAAACATAAATTTAGCTGAATAAAGTATTTATTTTGAATTTTTCTTTATAAAATTTAAGAAATTTTCAAAAAAATTGTCGCAAAAATGTCACCTAAATAATGCTTTTTTGTTAAATATATGTTGATTTATATGTTAAATTATGATTAACCTGTTAAGAAAAATAAATTTAACTAAATAAAGTTTTTATTTTTAATTTTTTTTTTATACAAATTAAGAAATTTTTAAAAAAATTGTCAAAAAAAGTCAACTAAATTATGTTTTTTGTTAAATTTATGTTGAATTATATGTTAAATTATGAATAACATGTTTAGAAATATAAATTTAGCTGAATAAAGTTGTTATTTTTAATTCTTCGTTATAAAATTTAAGAAATTTTTTAAAAAAATTGCCAAAAAAAGTCAACTAAATTATGTTTTTTGTAAAATTTATGTTGAATTATATTTTAAATTATGAATAACATGTTTAGAAATATAAATTTTGCTGAATAAAGTTGTTATTTTTAATACTTCTTTATAAAATTTAAGAAATTTTTAAAAAAATTGCCAAAAAAAGTAAACAAAATTATGTTTTTTTGTTAAATATATGTGGAATTATATATTAAATTATGATCAACATATTTAGAAATATAAATTTAACTGATTAAAGTCGTTATTTTGAATTTTTCTTCATAAAAATTAAGAAATTTTTAAAAAAACTGTCACTAAAATTTCACTCAAATAATGTGTTTTTGTTAAATATATGTTGATTTATATGTTAAATGATAATTAACATGTTTAGAAATATAAATTTGACTGAATAAAGTTTTTATTTTTAATTTTTCTTTATAAAAATTAAGAAATTTTTAAAAAAATCGGCAAAAAAGGTCAACTAAATTATGTTTTTTGTTAAATTTATGTTGAATTATATGTAAAATTATGATAAACATGCTTAGAAATATAAATTTAACTGAATAAAGTTTTTATTTTTAATTTTTCTTTATAAAAATTAAGAAATTTAAAAAAAAATAGGCAAAAAAGTCAACTAAATTATGTTTTTTGTTAAATTTATGTTGAATTATATGTTAAATTATGAATAACATGTTTAGAAATATAAATTTAGCTGAATAAAGTATTTATTTTGAATTTTTCTTTATAAAATTTAAGAAATTTTCAAAAAAATTGTCACAAAAATGTCACCTAAATAATGCTTTTCTGTTAAATATATCTTGAATTAAATGTTAAATTATGAATAACATGTTTAGAAATATAAATTTAGCTGAATAAAGTTGTTATTTTTAATTTTTCGTTATAAAATTTAAGAAATTTTTAAAAAAATTGCCAAAAAAAGTCAACTAAATTATGGTTTTTTGTTAAATATATGTTGAATTATATGTAAAATTATGATAAACATGCTTAGAAATATAAATTTAACTGAATAAAGTTTTTATTTTTAATTTTTCTTTATAAAAATTAAGAAATTTAAAAAAAAATAGGCAAAAAAGTCAACTAAATTATGTTTTTTGTTAAATTTATGTTGAATTATATGTTAAATTATGAATAACATGTTTAGAAATATAAATTTAGCTGAATAAAGTATTTATTTTGAATTTTTCTTTATAAAATTTAAGAAATTTTCAAAAAAATTGTCACAAAAATGTCACCTAAATAATGCTTTTCTGTTAAATATATCTTGAATTAAATGTTAAATTATGAATAACATGCTTAGAAACATAAATTTAGCTGAATAAAGTATTTATTTTGAATTTTTCTTTATAAAATTTAAGAAATTTTAAAAAAATTGTCAAAAAAATTTCACCTAAATAATGTTTTTTTGTTAAATATATGTTGATTTATATGTTAAATTATGATTAGCATGTGAAGAAAAATAAATTTAACTGAATAAAGTTTTTATTTTTAATTTTTTTTATACAAATTAAGAAATTTTTAAAAAAATTGCCCAAAAAAGTCAACTAAATTATGTTTTTTGTTAAATTTATGTTGAATTATATGTTAAATTATGAATAACATGTTCGGAAATATAAATTTAGCTGAATAAAGTTGTTATTTTTAATTCTTCGTTATAAAATTTAAGAAATTTTTAAAAAAATTGCCAAAAAAAGTCAACTAAATTATGTTTTTTGTAAAATTTATGTTGAATTATATGTTAAATTATGATTAACAGAAGAAACATAAATTTAGCTGAATAAAGTATTTATTTTGAATTTTTCTTTATAAAATTTAAGAAATTTTCAAAAAAATTGTCACAAAAATGTCACCTAAATAATGGTTTTTTGTTAAATATATGTTGATTTATATGTTAAATTATGATTAACCTGTTAAGAAAAATAAATTTAACTAAATAAAGTTTTTATTTTAAATTTTTTGAATAAAGTATTTATTTTGAATTTTTCTTTATAAAATTTAAGAAATTTTTAATAAAATTGGAACAAAATTTCACCTAAATAACGTTTTTTTGTTAAATATATGTTGATTTATATGTTAAATTATGATTAACATGTTAAGAAATATAAATTTAACTGAATAAAGTTTTTATTTTTAATTTTTCTTTATAAAATTTAAGAAATTTTTAAAAAAATTAGCAAAAAAAGTCAACTAAATTATGTTTTTTGTAAAATTTATGTTGAATTATATGTTAAATTATGAATAACATGTTTAGAAATATAAATTTTGCCGAATAAAGTTGTTATTTTTAATACTTCTTTATAAAATTTAAGAAATTTTTAGAAAAATTGCCAAAAAACGTAAACAAAATTATGTTTTTTGTTAAATATATGTGGAATTATATATTAAATTATGAATAACATGTTTAGAAATATAAATTTAGCTGAACAAAGTTGTTATTTTTTATTTTTCGTTACAAAATTTAAGAAATTTTTAAAAAATTGCCAAAAAAAGTAAACAAAATTGTGTTTTTTTGTTAAATATATGTGGAATTATATATTAAATTATGAATAACATATTAAGAAATATAAATTTAAATGAATAAAGTTTTTATTTTTAATTTTGCTTTATGAAAATTAAGAAATTTTTAAAAAAATTGGCAAAAAAAGTCAACCAAATTATGTTTTTTGTTAAATGTATGTTGAATTATATGTTTAGTTATGATTAACATGTTTAGAAATATAAATTTAGCTGAATAAAGTTGTTATTTTTAATTTTTCGTTATAAAATTTAAGAAATTTTTAAAAAAATTGCCAAAAAAAGTAAACTAAATTATGGTTTTTTGTTAAATATATGTTGAATTATATGTTAAATTATGCTGCACAGAAGAAATATAAATTTAACTGAATAAAGTATTTATTTTGAATTTTCTTTGTAATATTTAAGAAATTTTTAAAAAATTAGCAAAAAAAGTCAACTAAATTATGTTTTTTTTGGTTAATATATGTTGAATTATGTGTAAAATTATGATAAACATGTTTAGAAACATAAATTTAGCTAAAAAAAGTTTTTATTTTTATTTATCTTTTTATAAAATGTAAGAAGTTTTTAATAAAATTGGCAAAAAAAGTCAACTAAATTATGTTTTTTGTTAAATTTTTGTTGAATTATATGTTAAATTATGAATAACATCTTTAGAAATATAAATTTTGCCGAATAAAGTTGTTATTTTTAATACTTCTTTATAAAATTTAAGAAATTTTTAGAAAAATTGCCAAAAAACGTAAACAAAATTATGTTTTTTGTTAAATATATGTGGAATTATATATTAAATTATGAATAACATATTAAGAAATATAAATTTAAATGAATAAAGTTTTTATTTTTAATTTTGCTTTATGAAAATTAAGAAATTTTTAAAAAAATTGGCAAAAAAAGTCAACCAAATTATGTTTTTTGTTAAATGTATGTTGAATTATATGTTTAGTTATGATTAACATGTTTAGAAATATAAATTTAGCTGAATAAAGTTGTTATTTTAAATTTTTCGTTATAAAATTTAAGAAATTTTTAAGAAAATTGCCAAAAAAAGTAAACTAAATTATGGTTTTTGTTAAATATATGTGGAATTATATATTAAATTATGATTAACATATTAAGAAATATAAATTTAAATGAATAAAGTTTTTATTTTTAATTTTGCTTTATGAAAATTAATAAATTTAAAAAAAAAATGGCAAAAAAAGTCAACTAAATTATGGTTTTTTGTTAAATATATCTTGAATTATATGTTAAATTATGATTAACATGCTTAGAAACATAAATTTCGCTGAATAAAGTATTTATTTTGAATTTTTCTTTATAAAATTTAAGAAATTTTTAATAAAATTGGAACAAAATTTCACCTAAATAACGTTTTTTTGTTAAATATATGTTGATTTATATGTTAAATTATGATTAACATGTTAAGAAATATAAATTTAACTGAATAAAGTTTTTATTTTTAATTTTTCTTTATAAAATTTAAGAAATTTTTAAAAAAATTAACAAAAAAAGTCAACTAAATTATGTTTTTTGTAAAATTTATGTTGAATTATATGTTAAATTATGAATAACATGTTTAGAAATATAAATTTTGCCGAATAAAGTTGTTATTTTTAATACTTCTTTATAAAATTTAAGAAATTTTTAGAAAAATTGCCAAAAAACGTAAACAAAATTATGTTTTTTGTTAAATATATGTGGAATTATATATTAAATTATGAATAACATGTTTAGAAATATAAATTTAGCTGAACAAAGTTGTTATTTTTTATTTTTCGTTACAAAATTTAAGAAATTTTTAAAAAATTGCCAAAAAAAGTAAACAAAATTGTGTTTTTTTGTTAAATATATGTGGAATTATATATTAAATTATGAATAACATATTAAGAAATATAAATTTAAATGAATAAAGTTTTTATTTTTAATTTTGCTTTATGAAAATTAAGAAATTTTTAAAAAAATTGGCAAAAAAAGTCAACCAAATTATGTTTTTTGTTAAATGTATGTTGAATTATATGTTTAGTTATGATTAACATGTTTAGAAATATAAATTTAGCTGAATAAAGTTGTTATTTTTAATTTTTCGTTATAAAATTTAAGAAATTTTTAAAAAAATTGCCAAAAAAAGTAAACTAAATTATGGTTTTTTGTTAAATATATGTTGAATTATATGTTAAATTATGCTGCACAGAAGAAATATAAATTTAACTGAATAAAGTATTTATTTTGAATTTTTCTTTATAATATTTAAGAAATTTTTAAAAAAATTAGCAAAAAAAGTCAACTAAATTATGTTTTTTTTGGTTAATATATGTTGAATTATGTGTAAAATTATGATAAACATGTTTAGAAACATAAATTTAGCTAAAAAAAGTTTTTATTTTTATTTATCTTTTTATAAAATGTAAGAAGTTTTTAATAAAATTGGCAAAAAAAGTCAACTAAATTATGTTTTTTGTTAAATTTTTGTTGAATTATATGTTAAATTATGAATAACATGTTTAGAAATATAAAATTAGCTGAAAAAAGTTGTAATTTTTAATTTTTCGTTATAAAATTTAAGAAATTTTTAAAAAAATTGCCAAAAAAAGTCAACTAAATTATGGTTTCTTGTTAAATATATGTTGAATTATATGTTAAATTATAATTAACATGCTAAGAAACATAAATTTAACTGAATAAAGTTTTTATTTTTAATTTTTCTTTATAAAAATTAAGAAATTTTTAAAAAAATTTGCAAAAAAAGTCAACTAAATTAAGTTTTTTGTTAAACATGTTTACAAATATAAATTTAGCTGAATATAGTTGTTATATTTAAGTTTTCGTTATAAAATTTAAGAAATTTTAAAAAAATTGCCAAAGTCAACTAAATTATGGTTGTTTGTTAAATATATGTTGAATTATATGTTAAATTATGATTAACATATTAAGAAACATAAATTTAACTGAATAAAGTTTTTATTTTTAATTTTTCTTTATGAAAATTAAGAAATTTAAAAAAAAATGGCAAAAAAAGGCAACTAAATTATGGTTTTTTGTTAAATATATCTTGAATTAAATGTTAAATTATGATTAACATGCTTAGAAACATAAATTTAGCTGAATAAAGTATTTATTTTGAATTTTTCTTTATAAAATTTAAGAAATTTTAAAAAAATTGTCAAAAAAATTTCACCTAAATAATGTTTTTTTGTTAAATATATGTTGATTTATATGTTAAATTATGATTAGCATGTGAAGAAAAATAAATTTAACTGAATAAAGTTTTTATTTTTAATTTTTTTTATACAAATTAAGAAATTTTTAAAAAAATTGCCCAAAAAAGTCAACTAAATTATGTTTTTTGTTAAATTTATGTTGAATTATATGTTAAATTATGAATAACATGTTCGGAAATATAAATTTAGCTGAATAAAGTTGTTATTTTTAATTCTTCGTTATAAAATTTAAGAAATTTTTAAAAAAATTGCCAAAAAAAGTCAACTAAATTATGTTTTTTGTAAAATTTATGTTGAATTATATGTTAAATTATGATTAACATATTAAGAAACATAAATTTAACTGAATAAAGTTTTTATTTTTAATTTTTCTTTATAAAAATTAAGAAATTTTTAAAAAAAATGGCAAAAAAAGTCAACTAAATTATGGTTTTTTGTTAAATAAATCTTGATTTAAATGTTAAATTATGATTAACATGCTTAGAAACATAAATTTAGCTGAATAAAGTATTTATTTTGAATTTTTCTTTATAAAATTTAAGAAATTTTCAAAAAAATTGTCACAAAAATGTCACCTAAATAATGCTTTTTTGTTAAATATATGTTGATTTATATGTTAAATTATGATTAACCTGTTAAGAAAAATAAATTTAACTAAATAAAGTTTTTATTTTTAATTTTTTTTTATACAAATTAAGAAATTTTTAAAAAAATTGCCAAAAAAAGTCAACTAAATTATGTTTTTTGTTAAATTTATGTTGAATTATATGTTAAATTATGAATAACATGTTTAGAAATATAAATTTAGCTGAACAAAGTTGTTATTTTTAATTCTTCGTTATAAAATTTAAGAAATTTTTTAAAAAAATTGCCAAAAAAAGTCAACTAAATTATGTTTTTTGTAAAATTTATGTTGAATTATATTTTAAATTATGAATAACATGTTTAGAAATATAAATTTTGCTGAATAAAGTTGTTATTTTTAATACTTCTTTATAAAATTTAAGAAATTTTTAAAAAAATTGCCAAAAAAAGTAAACAAAATTATGTTTTCTTGTTAAATATATGTGGAATTATATATTAAATTATGATCAACATATTTAGAAATATAAATTTAACTGATTAAAGTCGTTATTTTGAATTTTTCTTCATAAAAATTAAGAAATTTTTAAAAAAATTGTCACTAAAATTTCACTCAAATAATGTGTTTTTGTTAAATATATGTTGATTTATATGTTAAATGATAATTAACATGTTTAGAAATATAAATTTGACTGAATAAAGTTTTTATTTTTAATTTTTCTTTATAAAAATTAAGAAATTTTTAAAAAAATCGGCAAAAAAGGTCAACTAAATTATGTTTTTTGTTAAATTTATGTTGAATTATATGTTAAATTATGAATAACATGTTTAGAAATATAAATTAAGCTGAATAAAGTTGTTATTTTTAATTTTTCGTTATAAAATTTAAGAAATTTTTAAAAAAATTGCCAAAAAAAGTAAACAAAATTATGTTTTTTGTTAAATATATGTGGAATTATATATTAAATTATGATTAACATATTAAGAAATATAAATTTAAATGAATAAAGTTTTTATTTTTAATTTTGCTTTATGAAAATTAATAAATTTAAAAAAAAAATGGCAAAAAAAGTCAACTAAATTATGGTTTTTTGTTAAATATATCTTGAATTATATGTTAAATTATGATTAACATGCTTAGAAACATAAATTTCGCTGAATAAAGTATTTATTTTGAATTTTTCTTTATAAAATTTAAGAAATTTTTAATAAAATTGGAACAAAATTTCACCTAAATAACGTTTTTTTGTTAAATATATGTTGATTTATATGTTAAATTATGATTAACATGTTAAGAAATATAAATTTAACTGAATAAAGTTTTTATTTTTAATTTTTCTTTATAAAATTTAAGAAATTTTTAAAAAAATTAGCAAAAAAAGTCAACTTAATTATGTTTTTTGTAAAATTTATGTTGAATTATATGTTAAATTATGAATAACATGTTTAGAAATATAAATTTTGCCGAATAAAGTTGTTATTTTTAATACTTCTTTATAAAATTTAAGAAATTTTTAGAAAAATTGCCAAAAAAAGTAAACAAAATTATGTTTTTTGTTAAATATATGTGGAATTATATATTAAATTATGAATAACATGTTTAGAAATATAAATTTAGCTGAACAAAGTTGTTATTTTTTATTTTTCGTTACAAAATTTAAGAAATTTTTAAAAAATTGCCAAAAAAAGTAAACAAAATTGTGTTTTTTTGTTAAATATATGTGGAATTATATATTAAATTATGAATAACATATTAAGAAATATAAATTTAAATGAATAAAGTTTTTATTTTTAATTTTGCTTTATGAAAATTAAGAAATTTTTAAAAAAATTGGCAAAAAAAGTCAACCAAATTATGTTTTTTGTTAAATGTATGTTGAATTATATGTTTAGTTATGATTAACATGTTTAGAAATATAAATTTAGCTGAATAAAGTTGTTATTTTTAATTTTTCGTTATAAAATTTAAGAAATTTTTAAAAAAATTGCCAAAAAAAGTAAACTAAATTATGGTTTTTTGTTAAATATATGTTGAATTATATGTTAAATTATGCTGCACAGAAGAAATATAAATTTAACTGAATAAAGTATTTATTTTGAATTTTTCTTTATAATATTTAAGAATTTTTTAAAAAAATTAGGAAAAAAGTCAACTAAATTATGTTTTTTTTGGTTAATATATGTTGAATTATGTGTAAAATTATGATAAACATGTTTAGAAACATAAATTTAGCTAAAAAAAGTTTTTATTTTTATTTATCTTTTTATAAAATGTAAGAAGTTTTTAATAAAATTGGCAAAAAAAGTCAACTAAATTATGTTTTTTGTTAAATTTTTGTTGAATTATATGTTAAATTATGAATAACATGTTTAGAAATATAAAATTAGCTGAAAAAAGTTGTAATTTCTAATTTTTCGTTATAAAATTTAAGAAATTTTTAAAAAAATTGCCAAAAAAAGTCAACTAAATTATGGTTTCTTGTTAAATATATGTTGAATTATATGTTAAATTATAATTAACATGCTAAGAAACATAAATTTAACTGAATAAAGTTTTTATTTTTAATTTTTCTTTATAAAAATTAAGAAATTTTTAAAAAAATTTGCAAAAAAAGTCAACTAAATTAAGTTTTTTGTTAAATTTATGTTGAAATATATGTTAAATTATGAATAACATGTTTACAAATATAAATTTAGCTGAATATAGTTGTTATATTTAAGTTTTCGTTATAAAATTTAAGAAATTTTAAAAAAATTGCCAAAGTCAACTAAATTATGATTTTTTGTTAAATATATGTTGAATTATATGTTAAATTATGATTAACATATTAAGAAACATAAATTTAACTGAATAAAGTTTTTATTTTTAATTTTTCTTTATGAAAATTAAGAAATTTAAAAAAAAAATGGCAAAAAAAGGCAACTAAATTATGGTTTTTTGTTAAATATATCTTGAATTAAATGTTAAATTATGATTAACATGCTTAGAAACATAAATTTAGCTGAATAAAGTATTTATTTTGAATTTTTCTTTATAAAATTTAAGAAATTTTAAAAAAATTGTCAAAAAAATTTCACCTAAATAATGTTTTTTTGTTAAATATATGTTGATTTATATGTTAAATTATGATTAGCATGTGAAGAAAAATAAATTTAACTGAATAAAGTTTTTATTTTTAATTTTTTTTATACAAATTAAGAAATTTTTAAAAAAATTGCCCAAAAAAGTCAACTAAATTATGTTTTTTGTTAAATTTATGTTGAATTATATGTTAAATTATGAATAACATGTTCGGAAATATAAATTTAGCTGAATAAAGTTGTTATTTTTAATTCTTCGTTATAAAATTTAAGAAATTTTTAAAAAAATTGCCAAAAAAAGTCAACTAAATTATGTTTTTTGTAAAATTTATGTTGAATTATATGTTAAATTATGATTAACATATTAAGAAACATAAATTTAACTGAATAAAGTTTTTATTTTTAATTTTTCTTTATGAAAATTAAGAAATTTTTAAAAAAAATGGCAAAAAAAGTCAACTAAATTATGGTTTTTTGTTAAATATATCTTGAATTAAATGTTAAATTATGATTAACATGCTTAGAAACATAAATTTAGCTGAATAAAGTATTTATTTTGAATTTTTCTTTATAAAATTTAAGAAATTTTCAAAAAAATTGTCACAAAAATGTCACCTAAATAATGCTTTTTTGTTAAATATATGTTGATTTATATGTTAAATTATGATTAACCTGTTAAGAAAAATAAATTTAACTAAATAAAGTTTTTATTTTTAATTTTTTTTTATACAAATTAAGAAATTTTTAAAAAAATTTGCCAAAAAAAGTCAACTAAATTATGTTTTTTGTTAAATTTATGTTGAATTATATGTTAAATTATGAATAACATGTTTAGAAATATAAATTTAGCTGAATAAAGTTGTTATTTTTAATTCTTCGTTATAAAATTTAAGAAATTTTTTAAAAAAATTGCCAAAAAAAGTCAACTAAATTATGTTTTTTGTAAAATTTATGTTGAATTATATTTTAAATTATGAATAACATGTTTAGAAATATAAATTTTGCTGAATAAAGTTGTTATTTTTAATACTTCTTTATAAAATTTAAGAAATTTTTAAAAAAATTGCCAAAAAAAGTAAACAAAATTATGTTTTCTTGTTAAATATATGTGGAATTATATATCAAATTATGATCAACATATTTAGAAATATAAATTTAACTGATTAAAGTCGTTATTTTGAATTTTTCTTCTTAAAAATTAAGAAATTTTTAAAAAAATTGTCACTAAAATTTCACTCAAATAATGTGTTTTTGTTAAATATATGTTGATTTATATGTTAAATGATAATTAACATGTTTAGAAATATAAATTTGACTGAATAAAGTTTTTATTTTTAATTTTTCTTTATAAAAATTAAGAAATTTTTAAAAAAATCGGCAAAAAAGGTCAACTAAATTATGTTTTTTGTTAAATTTATGTTGAATTATATGTTAAATTATGAATAACATGTTTAGAAATATAAATTAAGCTGAATAAAGTTGTTATTTTTAATTTTTCGTTATAAAATTTAAGAAATTTTTAAAAAAATTGCCAAAAAAAGTCAACTAAATTATGGTTTTTTGTTAAATATATGTTGAATTATATGTAAAATTATGATAAACATGCTTAGAAATATAAATTTAACTAAATAAAGTTTTTATTTTTAATTTTTGTTTATGAAAATTAAGAAATTTAAAAAAAAATGGCAAAAAAAGACAACTAAATTATGGTTTTTTGTTAAATATATCTTGAATTAAATGTTAAATTATGATTAACATGCTTAGAAACATAAATTTAGCTGAATAAAGTATTTATTTTTAATTTTTCTTTATAAAATTTAAGAAATTTTAAAAAAATTGTCAAAAAAATTTCACCTAAATAATGTTTTTTAATTAAATATATGTTGATTTATATGTTAAATTATGATTAACATGTGAAGAAAAATAAATTTAACTGAATAAAGTTTTTATTTTTAATTTTTTTTTATACAAATTAAGAAATTTTTAAAAAAATTGCCCAAAAAAGTCAACTAAATTATGTTTTTTGTTAAATTTATGTTGAATTATATGTTAAATTATGAATAACATGTTTAGAAATATAAATTTAGCTGAATAAAGTTGTTATTTTTAATTCTTCGTTATAAAATTTAAGAAATTTTTAAAAAAATTGCCAAAAAAAGTCAACTAAATTATGTTTTTTGTAAAATTTATGTTGAATTATATGTTAAATTATGATTAACATATTAAGAAACATAAATTTAACTGAATAAAGTTTTTATTTTTAATTTTTCTTTATGAAAATTAAGAAATTTTTAAAAAAAATGGCAAAAAAAGTCAACTAAATTATGGTTTTTTGTTAAATATATCTTGAATTAAATGTTAAATTATGATTAACATGCTTAGAAACATAAATTTAGCTGAATAAAGTATTTATTTTGAATTTTTCTTTATAAAATTTAAGAAATTTTCAAAAAAATTGTCACAAAAATGTCACCTAAATAATGCTTTTTTGTTAAATATATGTTGATTTATATGTTAAATTATGATTAACCTGTTAAGAAAAATAAATTTAACTAAATAAAGTTTTTATTTTTAATTTTTTTTTATACAAATTAAGAAATTTTTAAAAAAATTGCCAAAAAAAGTCAACTAAATTATGTTTTTTGTTAAATTTATGTTGAATTATATGTTAAATTATGAATAACATGTTTAGAAATATAAATTTAGCTGAATAAAGTTGTTATTTTTAATTCTTCGTTATAAAATTTAAGAAAATTTTTAAAAAAAATTGCCAATAAAAGTCAACTAAATTATTTTTTTTGTAAAATTTATGTTGAATTATATTTTAAATTATGAATAACATGTTTAGAAATATAAATTTTGCTGAATAAAGTTGTTATTTTTAATACTTCTTTATAAAATTTAAGAAATTTTTAAAAAAATTGCCAAAAAAAGTAAACAAAATTATGTTTTTTTGTTAAATATATGTGGAATTATATATTAAATTATGATCAACATATTTAGAAATATAAATTTAACTGATTAAAGTCGTTATTTTGAATTTTTCTTCATAAAAATTAAGAAATTTTTAAAAAAATTGTCACTAAAATTTCACTCAAATAATGTGTTTTTGTTAAATATATGTTGATTTATATGTTAAATGATAATTAACATGTTTAGAAATATAAATTTGACTGAATAAAGTTTTTATTTTTAATTTTTCTTTATAAAAATTAAGAAATTTTTAAAAAAATCGGCAAAAAAGGTCAACTAAATTATGTTTTTTGTTAAATTTATGTTGAATTATATGTTAAATTATGAATAACATGTTTAGAAATATAAATTTAGCTGAATAAAGTATTTATTTTGAATTTTTCTTTATAAAATTTAAGAAATTTTCAAAAAAATTGTCACAAAAATGTCACCTAAATAATGCTTTTTTGTTAAATATATCTTGAATTAAATGTTAAATTATGAATAACATGCTTAGAAACATAAATTTAGCTGAATAAAGTATTTATTTTGAATTTTTCTTTATAAAATTTAAGAAATTTTAAAAAAATTGTCAAAAAAATTTCACCTTAATAATGTTTTTTTGTTAAATATATGTTGATTTATATGTTAAATTATGATTAGCATGTGAAGAAAAATAAATTTAACTGAATAAAGTTTTTATTTTTAATTTTTTTTATACAAATTAAGAAATTTTTAAAAAAATTGCCCAAAAAAGTCAACTAAATTATGTTTTTTGTTAAATTTATGTTGAATTATATGTTAAATTGTGAATAACATGTTCGGAAATATAAATTTAGCTGAATAAAGTTGTTATTTTTAATTCTTCGTTATAAAATTTAAGAAATTTTTAAAAAAATTGCCAAAAAAAGTCAACTAAATTATGTTTTTTGTAAAATTTATGTTGAATTATATGTTAAATTATGATTAACAGAAGAAACATAAATTTAGCTGAATAAAGTATTTATTTTGAATTTTTCTTTATAAAATTTAAGAAATTTTCAAAAAAATTGTCACAAAAATGTCACCTAAATAATGCTTTTTTGTTAAATATATGTTGATTTATATGTTAAATTATGATTAACCTGTTAAGAAAAATAAATTTAACTAAATAAAGTTTTTATTTTTAATTTTTTTTTATACAAATTAAGAAATTTGTAAAAAAATTGCCAAAAAAAGTCAACTAAATTATGTTTTTTGTTAAATTTATGTTGAATTATATGTTAAATTATGAATAACATGTTTAGAAATATAAATTTAGCTGAATAAAGTTGTTATTTTTAATTCTTCGTTATAAAATTTAAGAAATTTTTTAAAAAAATTGCCAAAAAAAGTCAACTAAATTATGTTTTTTGTAAAATTTATGTTGAATTATATTTTAAATTATGAATAACATGTTTAGAAATATAAATTTTGCTGAATAAAGTTGTTATTTTTAATACTTCTTTATAAAATTTAAGAAATTTTTAAAAAAATTGCCAAAAAAAGTAAACAAAATTATGTTTTCTTGTTAAATATATGTGGAATTATATATTAAATTATGATCAACATATTTAGAAATATAAATTTAACTGATTAAAGTCGTTATTTTGAATTTTTCTTCTTAAAAATTAAGAAATTTTTAAAAAAATTGTCACTAAAATTTCACTCAAATAATGTGTTTTTGTTAAATATATGTTGATTTATATGTTAAATGATAATTAACATGTTTAGAAATATAAATTTGACTGAATAAAGTTTTTATTTTTAATTTTTCTTTATAAAAATTAAGAAATTTTTAAAAAAATCGGCAAAAAAGGTCAACTAAATTATGTTTTTTGTTAAATTTATGTTGAATTATATGTTAAATTATGAATAACATGTTTAGAAATATAAATTAAGCTGAATAAAGTTGTTATTTTTAATTTTTCGTTATAAAATTTAAGAAATTTTTAAAAAAATTGCCAAAAAAAGTCAACTAAATTATGGTTTTTTGTTAAATATATGTTGAATTATATGTAAAATTATGATTAACATGCTTAGAAATATAAATATAACTGAATAAAGTTTTTATTTTTAATTTTTCTTTATGAAAATTAAGAAATTTAAAAAAAAAATGGCGAAAAAAGGCAACTAAATTATGGTTTTTTGTTAAATATATCTTGAATTAAATGTTAAATTATGATTAACATGCTTAGAAACATAAATTTAGCTGAATAAAGTATTTATTTTGAATTTTTCTTTATAAAATTTAAGAAATTTTAAAAAAATTGTCAAAAAAATTTCACCTAAATATTGTTTTTTAATTAAATATATGTTGATTTATATGTTAAATTATGATTAACATGTGAAGAAAAATAAATTTAACTGAATAAAGTTTTTATTTTTAATTTTTTTTTATACAAATTAAGAAATTTTTAAAAAAATTGCCCAAAAAAGTCAACTAAATTATGTTTTTTGTTAAATTTATGTTGAATTATATGTTAAATTATGAATAACATGTTTAGAAATATAAATTTAGCTGAATAAAGTTGTTATTTTTAATTCTTCGTTATAAAATTTAAGAAATTTTTAAAAAAATTGCCAAAAAAAGTCAACTAAATTATGTTTTTTGTAAAATTTATGTTGAATTATATGTTAAATTATGATTAACAGAAGAAACATAAATTTAGCTGAATAAAGTATTTATTTTGAATTTTTCTTTATAAAATTTAAGAAATTTTCAAAAAAATTGTCACAAAAATGTCACCTAAATAATGCTTTTTTGTTAAATATATGTTGATTTATATGTTAAATTATGATTAACCTGTTAAGAAAAATAAATTTAACTAAATAAAGTTTTTATTTTTAATTTTTTTTTATACAAATTAAGAAATTTGTAAAAAAATTGCCAAAAAAAGTCAACTAAATTATGTTTTTTGTTAAATTTATGTTGAATTATATGTTAAATTATGAATAACATGTTTAGAAATATAAATTTAGCTGAATAAAGTTGTTATTTTTAATTCTTCGTTATAAAATTTAAGAAATTTTTTAAAAAAATTGCCAAAAAAAGTCAACTAAATTATGTTTTTTGTAAAATTTATGTTGAATTATATTTTAAATTATGAATAACATGTTTAGAAATATAAATTTTGCTGAATAAAGTTGTTATTTTTAATACTTCTTTATAAAATTTAAGAAATTTTTAAAAAAATTGCCAAAAAAAGTAAACAAAATTATGTTTTCTTGTTAAATATATGTGGAATTATATATTAAATTATGATCAACATATTTAGAAATATAAATTTAACTGATTAAAGTCGTTATTTTGAATTTTTCTTCTTAAAAATTAAGAAATTTTTAAAAAAATTGTCACTAAAATTTCACTCAAATAATGTGTTTTTGTTAAATATATGTTGATTTATATGTTAAATGATAATTAACATGTTTAGAAATATAAATTTGACTGAATAAAGTTTTTATTTTTAATTTTTCTTTATAAAAATTAAGAAATTTTTAAAAAAATCGGCAAAAAAGGTCAACTAAATTATGTTTTTTGTTAAATTTATGTTGAATTATATGTTAAATTATGAATAACATGTTTAGAAATATAAATTAAGCTGAATAAAGTTGTTATTTTTAATTTTTCGTTATAAAATTTAAGAAATTTTTAAAAAAATTGCCAAAAAAAGTCAACTAAATTATGGTTTTTTGTTAAATATATGTTGAATTATATGTAAAATTATGATAAACATGCTTAGAAATATAAATATAACTGAATAAAGTTTTTATTTTTAATTTTTCTTTATGAAAATTAAGAAATTTAAAAAAAAAATGGCGAAAAAAGGCAACTAAATTATGGTTTTTTGTTAAATATATCTTGAATTAAATGTTAAATTATGATTATCATGCTTAGAAACATAAATTTAGCTGAATAAAGTATTTATTTTGAATTTTTCTTTATAAAATTTAAGAAATTTTAAAAAAATTGTCAAAAAAATTTCACCTAAATATTGTTTTTTAATTAAATATATGTTGATTTATATGTTAAATTATGATTAACATGTGAAGAAAAATAAATTTAACTGAATAAAGTTTTTATTTTTAATTTTTTTTTATACAAATGAAGAAATTTTTAAAAAAATTGCCCAAAAAAGTCAACTAAATTATGTTTTTTGTTAAATTTATGTTGAATTATATGTTAAATTATGAATAACATGTTTAGAAATATAAATTTAGCTGAATAAAGTTGTTATTTTTAATTCTTCGTTATAAAATTTAAGAAATTTTTAAAATAATTGCCAAAAAAAGTCAACTAAATTATGTTTTTTGTAAAATTTATGTTGAATTATATGTTAAATTATGATTAACATATTAAGAAAAATAAATTTAACTGAATAAAGTTTTTATTTTTAATTTTTTTTTATGAAAATTAAGAAATTTTTAAAAAAAATGGCAAAAAAAGTCAACTAAATTATGGTTTTTTGTTAAATATATCTTGAATTAAATGTTAAATTATGATTAACATGCTTAGAAACATAAATTTAGCTGAATAAAGTATTTATTTTGAATTTTTCTTTATAAAATTTAAGAAATTTTCAAAAAAATTGTCACAAAAATGTCACCTAAATAATGCTTTTTTGTTAAATATATGTTGATTTATATGTTAAATTATGATTAACCTGTTAAGAAAAATAAATTTAACTAAATAAAGTTTTTATTTTTAATTTTTTTTTTATACAAATTAAGAAATTTGTAAAAAAATTGTCAAAAAAAGTCAACTAAATTATGTTTTTTGTTAAATTTATGTTGAATTATATGTTAAATTATGAATAACATGTTTAGAAATATAAATTTAGCTGAATAAAGTTGTTATTTTTAATTCTTCGTTATAAAATTTAAGAAATTTTTTAAAAAAATTGCCAAAAAAAGTCAACTAAATTATGTTTTTTGTAAAATTTATGTTGAATTATATTTTAAATTATGAATAACATGTTTAGAAATATAAATTTTGCTGAATAAAGTTGTTATTTTTAATACTTCTTTATAAAATTTAAGAAATTTTTAAAAAAATTGCCAAAAAAAGTAAACAAAATTATGTTTTTTTGTTAAATATATGTGGAATTATATATTAAATTATGATCAACATATTTAGAAATATAAATTTAACTGATTAAAGTCGTTATTTTGAATTTTTCTTCATAAAAATTAAGAAATTTTTAAAAAAACTGTCACTAAAATTTCACTCAAATAATGTGTTTTTGTTAAATATATGTTGATTTATGTGTTAAATGATAATTAACATGTTTAGAAATATAAATTTGACTGAATAAAGTTTTTATTTTTAATTTTTCTTTATAAAAATTAAGAAATTTTTAAAAAAATCGGCAAAAAAGGTCAACTAAATTATGTTTTTTGTTAAATTTATGTTGAATTATATGTTAAATTATGAATAACATGTTTAGAAATATAAATTTAGCTGAATAAAGTTGTTATTTTTAATTTTTCGTTATAAAATTTAAGAAATTTTTAAAAAAATTGCCAAAAAAATCAACTAAATTATGGTTTTTTGTTAAATATATGTTGAATTATATGTAAAATTATGATAAACATGCTTAGAAATATAAATTTAACTGAATAAAGTTTTTATTTTTAATTTTTCTTTATAAAAATTAAGAAATTTAAAAAAAAATAGGCAAAAAAGTCAACTAAATTATGTTTTTTGTTAAATTTATGTTGAATTATATGTTAAATTATGAATAACATGTTTAGAAATATAAATTTAGCTGAATAAAGTATTTATTTTGAATTTTTCTTTATAAAATTTAAGAAATTTTCAAAAAAATTGTCACAAAAATGTCACCTAAATAATGCTTTTTTGTTAAATATATCTTGAATTAAATGTTAAATTATGAATAACATGCTTAGAAACATAAATTTAGCTGAATAAAGTATTTATTTTGAATTTTTCTTTATAAAATTTAAGAAATTTTAAAAAAATTGTCAAAAAAATTTCACCTAAATAATGTTTTTTTGTTAAATATATGTTGATTTATATGTTAAATTATGATTAGCATGTGAAGAAAAATAAATTTAACTGAATAAAGTTTTTATTTTTAATTTTTTTTATACAAATTAAGAAATTTTTAAAAAAATTGCCCAAAAAAGTCAACTAAATTATGTTTTTTGTTAAATTTATGTTGAATTATATGTTAAATTATGAATAACATGTTCGGAAATATAAATTTAGCTGAATAAAGTTGTTATTTTTAATTCTTCGTTATAAAATTTAAGAAATTTTTAAAAAAATTGCCAAAAAAAGTCAACTAAATTATGTTTTTTGTAAAATTTATGTTGAATTATATGTTAAATTATGATTAACAGAAGAAACATAAATTTAGCTGAATAAAGTATTTATTTTGAATTTTTCTTTATAAAATTTAAGAAATTTTCAAAAAAATTGTCACAAAAATGTCACCTAAATAATGGTTTTTTGTTAAATATATGTTGATTTATATGTTAAATTATGATTAACCTGTTAAGAAAAATAAATTTAACTAAATAAAGTTTTTATTTTTAATTTTTTTTTATACAAATTAAGAAATTTGTAAAAAAATTGCCAAAAAAAGTCAACTAAATTATGTTTTTTGTTAAATTTATGTTGAATTATATGTTAAATTATGAATAACATGTTTAGAAATATAAATTTAGCTGAATAAAGTTGTTATTTTTAATTCTTCGTTATAAAATTTAAGAATTTTTTTAAAAAAATTGCCAAAAAAAGTCAACTAAATTATGTTTTTTGTAAAATTTATGTTGAATTATATTTTAAATTATGAATAACATGTTTAGAAATATAAATTTTGCTGAATAAAGTTGTTATTTTTAATACTTCTTTATAAAATTTAAGAAATTTTTAAAAAAATTGCCAAAAAAAGTAAACAAAATTATGTTTTCTTGTTAAATATATGTGGAATTATATATTAAATTATGATCAACATATTTAGAAATATAAATTTAACTGATTAAAGTCGTTATTTTGAATTTTTCTTCTTAAAAATTAAGAAATTTTTAAAAAAATTGTCACTAAAATTTCACTCAAATAATGTGTTTTTGTTAAATATATGTTGATTTATATGTTAAATGATAATTAACATGTTTAGAAATATAAATTTGACTGAATAAAGTTTTTATTTTTAATTTTTCTTTATAAAAATTAAGAAATTTTTAAAAAAATCGGCAAAAAAGGTCAACTAAATTATGTTTTTTGTTAAATTTATGTTGAATTATATGTTAAATTATGAATAACATGTTTAGAAATATAAATTAAGCTGAATAAAGTTGTTATTTTTAATTTTTCGTTATAAAATTTAAGAAATTTTTAAAAAAATTGCCAAAAAAAGTCAACTAAATTATGGTTTTTTGTTAAATATATGTTGAATTATATGTAAAATTATGATAAACATGCTTAGAAATATAAATTTAACTGAATAAAGTTTTTATTTTTAATTTTTCTTTATGAAAATTAAGAAATTTAAAAAAAAAATGGCGAAAAAAGGCAACTAAATTATGGTTTTTTGTTAAATATATCTTGAATTAAATGTTAAATTATGATTAACATGCTTAGAAACATAAATTTAGCTGAATAAAGTATTTATTTTGAATTTTTCTTTATAAAATTTAAGAAATTTTAAAAAAATTGTCAAAAAAATTTCACCTAAATAATGTTTTTTAATTAAATATATGTTGATTTATATGTTAAATTATGATTAACATGTGAAGAAAAATAAATTTAACTGAATAAAGTTTTTATTTTTAATTTTTTTTTATACAAATTAAGAAATTTTTAAAAAAATTGCCCAAAAAAGTCAACTAAATTATGTTTTTTGTTAAATTTATGTTGAATTATATGTTAAATTATGAATAACATGTTTAGAAATATAAATTTAGCTAAATAAAGTTGTTATTTTTAATTCTTCGTTATAAAATTTAAGAAATTTTTAAAATAATTGCCAAAAAAAGTCAACTAAATTATGTTTTTTGTAAAATTTATGTTGATTTATATGTTAAATTATGATTAACCTGTTAAGAAAAATAAATTTAACTAAATAAAGTTTTTATTTTTAATTTTTTTTTTATACAAATTAAGAAATTTTTAAAAAAATTGTCAAAAAAAGTCAACTAAATTATGTTTTTTGTTAAATTTATGTTGAATTATATGTTAAATTATGAATAACATGTTTAGAAATATAAATTTAGCTGAATAAAGTTGTTATTTTTAATTCTTCGTTATAAAATTTAAGAAATTTTTTCAAAAATTGCCAAAAAAAGTCAACTAAATTATGTTTTTTGTAAAATTTATGTTGAATTATATTTTAAATTATGAATAACATGTTTAGAAATATAAATTTTCCTGAATAAAGTTGTTATTTTTAATACTTCTTTATAAAATTTAAGAAATTTTTAAAAAAATTGCCAAAAAAAGTAAACAAAATTATGTTTTTTTGTTAAATATATGTGGAATTATATATTAAATTATGATCAACATATTTAGAAATATAAATTTAACTGATTAAAGTCGTTATTTTGAATTTTTCTTCATAAAAATTAAGAAATTTTTAAAAAAATTGTCACTAAAATTTCACTCAAATAATGTGTTTTTGTTAAATATATGTTGATTTATATGTTAAATGAAAATTAACATGTTTAGAAATATAAATTTGACTGAATAAAGTTTTTATTTTTAATTTTTCTTTATAAAAATTAAGAAATTTTTAAAAAAATCGGCAAAAAAGGTCAACTAAATTATGTTTTTTGTTAAATTTATGTTGAATTATATGTTAAATTATGAATAACATGTTTAGAAATATAAATTTAGCTGAATAAAGTTGTTATTTTTAATTTTTCGTTATAAAATTTAAGAAATTTTTAAAAAAATTGCCAAAAAAAGTCAACTAAATTATGGTTTTTTGTTAAATATATGTTGAATTATATGTAAAATTATGATAAACATGCTTAGAAATATAAATTTAACTGAATAAAGTTTTTATTTTTAATTTTTCTTTATAAAAATTAAGAAATTTAAAAAAAAATAGGCAAAAAAGTCAACTAAATTATGTTTTTTGTTAAATTTATGTTGAATTATATGTTAAATTATGAATAACATGTTTAGAAATATAAATTTAACTGAATAAAGTTTTTATTTTTAATTTTTCTTTATGAAAATTAAGAAATTTTTAAAAAAAATGGCAAAAAAAGTCAACTAAATTATGGTTTTTTGTTAAATATATCTTGAATTAAATGTTAAATTATGATTAACATGCTTAGAAACATAAATTTAGCTGAATAAAGTATTTATTTTGAATTTTTCTTTATAAAATTTAAGAAATTTTCAAAAAAATTGTCACAAAAATTTCACCTAAATAATGCTTTTTTGTTAAATATATGTTGATTTATATGTTAAATTATGATTAACCTGTTAAGAAAAATAAATTGAACTGAATAAAGTTTTTATTTTTAATTTTTTTTTATACAAATTAAGAAATTTTTAAAAAAATTGCCAAAAAAAGTCAACTAAATTATGTTTTTTGTTAAATTTATGTTGAATTATATGTTAAATTATGAATAACATGTTTAGAAATATAAATTTAGCTGAATAAAGTTGTTATTTTTAATTCTTCGTTATAAAATTTAAGAAATTTTTTAAAAAAATTGCCAAAAAAAGTCAACTAAATTATGTTTTTTGTAAAATTTATGTTGAATTATATTTTAAATTATGAATAACATGTTTAGAAATATAAATTTTGCTGAATAAAGTTGTTATTTTTAATACTTCTTTATAAAATTTAAGAAATTTTTAAAAAAATTGCCAAAAAAAGTAAACAAAATTATGTTTTTTTGTTAAATATATGTGGAATTATATATTAAATTATGATCAACATATTTAGAAATATAAATTTGACTGATTAAAGTCGTTATTTTGAATTTTTCTTCATAAAAATTAAGAAATTTTTAAAAAAATTGTCACTAAAATTTCACTCAAATAATGTGTTTTTGTTAAATATATGTTGATTTATATGTTAAATGATAATTAACATGTTTAGAAATATAAATTTGACTGAATAAAGTTTTTATTTTAAATTTTTCTTTATAAAAATTAAGAAATTTTTAAAAAAATCGGCAAAAAAGGTCAACTAAATTATGTTTTTTGTTAAATTTATGTTGAATTATATGTTAAATTATGAATAACATGTTTAGAAATATAAATTTAGCTGAATAAAGTTGTTATTTTTAATTTTTCGTTATAAAATTTAAGAAATTTTTAAAAAAATTGCCAAAAAAAGTCAACTAAATTATGTTTTTTGTAAAATTTATGTTGAATTATATTTTAAATTATGAATAACATGTTTAGAAATATAAATTTTGCTGAATAAAGTTGTTATTTTTAATACTTCTTTATAAAATTTAAGAAATTTTTAAAAAAATTGCCAAAAAAAGTAAACAAAATTATGTTTTTTTGTTAAATATATGTGGAATTATATATTAAATTATGATCAACATATTTAGAAATATAAATTTAACTGATTAAAGTCGTTATTTTGAATTTTTCTTCATAAAAATTAAGAAATTTTTAAAAAAATTGTCACTAAAATTTCACTCAAATAATGTGTTTTTGTTAAATATATGTTGATTTATATGTTAAATGATAATTAACATGTTTAGAAATATAAATTTGACTGAATAAAGTTTTTATTTTTAATTTTTCTTTATAAAAATTAAGAAATTTTTAAAAAAATCGGCAAAAAAGGTCAACTAAATTATGTTTTTTGTTAAATTTATGTTGAATTATATGTTAAATTATGAATAACATGTTTAGAAATATAAATTTAGCTGAATAAAGTTGTTATTTTTAATTTTTCGTTATAAAATTTAAGAAATTTTTAAAAAAATTGCCAAAAAAAGTCAACTAAATTATGGTTTTTTGTTAAATATATGTTGAATTAGATGTAAAATTATGATAAACATGCTTAGAAATATAAATTTAACTAAATCAAGTTTTTATTTTTAATTTTTCTTTATAAAAATTAAGAAATTTAAAAAAAAATAGGCAAAAAAGTCAACTAAATTATGTTTTTTGTTAAATTTATGTTGAATTATATGTTAAATTATGAATAACATGTTTAGAAATATAAATTTAACTGAATAAAGTTTTTATTTTTAATTTTTCTTTATGAAAATTAAGAAATTTTTAAAAAAAATGGCAAAAAAAGTCAACTAAATTATGGTTTTTTGTTAAATATATCTTGAATTAAATGTTAAATTATGATTAACATGCTTAGAAACATAAATTTAGCTGAATAAAGTATTTATTTTGAATTTTTCTTTATAAAATTTAAGAAATTTTCAAAAAAATTGTCACAAAAATTTCACCTAAATAATGTTTTTTTGTTAAATATATGTTGATTTATATGTTAAATTATGATTAACCTGTTAAGAAAAATAAATTTAACTGAATAAAGTTTTTATTTTTAATTTTTTTTTATACAAATAAAGAAATTTTTAAAAAAATTGCCAAAAAAAGTCAACTAAATTATGTTTTTTGTTAAATTTATGTTGAATTATATGTTAAATTATGAATAACATGTTTAGAAATATAAATTTAGCTGAATAAAGTTGTTATTTTTAATTCTTCGTTATAAAATTTAAGAAATTTTTTAAAAAAATTGCCAAAAAAAGTCAACTAAATTATGTTTTTTGTAAAACTTATGTTGAATTATATTTTAAATTATGAATAACATGTTTAGAAATATAAATTTTGCTGAATAAAGTTGTTATTTTTAATACTTCTTTATAAAATTTAAGAAATTTTTAAAAAAATTGCCAAAAAAAGTAAACAAAATCATGTTTTTTTGTTAAATATATGTGGAATTATATATTAAATTATGATCAACATATTTAGAAATATAAATTTAACTGATTAAAGTCGTTATTTTGAATTTTTCTTCATAAAAATTAAGAAATTTTTAAAAAAATTGTCAATAAAATTTCACTCAAATAATGTGTTTTTGTTAAATATATGTTGATTTATATGTTAAATGATAATTAACATGTTTAGAAATATAAATTTGACTGAATAAAGTTTTTATTTTTAATTTTTCTTTATAAAAATTAAGAAATTTTTAAAAAAATCGGCAAAAAAGGTCAACTAAATTATGTTTTTTGTTAAATTTATGTTGAATTATATGTTAAATTATGAATAACATGTTTAGAAATATAAATTTAGCTGAATAAAGTTGTTATTTTTAATTTTTCGTTATAAAATTTAAGAAATTTTTAAAAAAATTGCCAAAAAAAGTCAACTAAATTATGGTTTTTTGTTAAATATATGTTGAATTATATGTAAAATTAAGATAAACATGCTTAGAAATATAAATTTAACTGAATAAAGTTTTTATTTTTAATTTTTCTTTATAAAAATTAAGAAATTTAAAAAAAATAGGCAAAAAAGTCAACTAAATTATGTTTTTTGTTAAATTTATGTTGAATTATATGTAAAATTAAGATAAACATGCTTAGAAATATAAATTTAACTGAATAAAGTTTTTATTTTTAATTTTTCTTTATGAAAATTAAGAAATTTTTAAAAAAAATGGCAAAAAATGCTCAAAATGATCGATTTCGGATTGGAAAAAGTTGCTCAAAATGAACGATTTCGGCATGCCAAAAAATGCTCAAAGTTAACTATTTCAGCATGCCAAAAATTGCCCAAAATGAACGATTTCGGAATGAAACTAAATTATGGTTTTTTGTTAAATATATCTTGAATTAAATGTTAAATTATGATTAACATGCTTAGAAACATAAATTTAGCTGAATAAAGTATTTATTTTGAATTTTTCTTTATAAAATTTAAGAAATTTTCAAAAAAATTGTCACAAAAATTTCACCTAAATAATGCTTTTTTGTGAAATATATGTTGATTTATATGTTAAATTATGATTAACCTGTTAAGAAAAATAAATTTAACTGAATAAAGTTTTTATTTTTAATTTTTTTTTATACAAATTAAGAAATTTTTAAAAAAATTGCCAAAAAAAGTCAACTAAATTATGTTTTTTGTTAAATTTATGTTTAATTATATGTTAAATTATGAATAACATGTTTAGAAATATAAATTTAGCTGAATAAAGTTGTTATTTTTAATTCTTCGTTATAAAATTTAAGAAATTTTTTAAAAAAATTGCCAAAAAAGTCAACTAAATTATGTTTTTTGTAAAATTTATGTTGAATTATATTTTAAATTATGAATAACATGTTTAGAAATATAAATTTTGCTGAATAAAGTTGTTATTTTTAATACTTCTTTATAAAATTTAAGAAATTTTTAAAAAAATTGCCAAAAAAAGTAAACAAAATTATGTTTTTTTGTTAAATATATGTGGAATTATATATTAAATTATGATCAACATATTTAGAAATATAAATTTAACTGATTAAAGTCGTTATTTTGAATTTTTCTTCATAAAAATTAAGAAATTTTTAAAAAAATTGTCACTAAAATTTCACTCAAATAATGTGTTTTTGTTAAATATATGTTGATTTATATGTTAAATGATAATTAACATGTTTAGAAATATAAATTTGACTGAATAAAGTTTTTATTTTTAATTTTTCTTTATAAAAATTAAGAAATTTTTAAAAAAATCGGCAAAAAAGATCAACTAAATTATGTTTTTTGTTAAATTTATGTTGAATTATATGTTAAATTATGAATAACATGTTTAGAAATATAAATTTAGCTGAATAAAGTTGTTATTTTTAATTTTTCGATATAAAATTTAAGAAATTTTTAAAAAAATTGCCAAAAAAAGTCAACTAAATTATGGTTTTTTGTTAAATATATGTTGAATTATATGTAAAATTATGATAAACATGCTTAGAAATATAAATTTAACTGAATAAAGTTTTTATTTTTAATTTTTCTTTATAAAAATTAAGAAATTTAAAAAAAAAAGGCAAAAAAGTCAACTAAATTATGTTTTTTGTTAAATTTATGTTGAATTATATGTTAAATTATGAATAACATGTTTAGAAATATAAATTTAACTGAATAAAGTTTTTATTTTTAATTTTTCTTTATGAAAATTAAGAAATTTTTAAAAAAAATGGCAAAAAAAGTCAACTAAATTATGGTTTTTTGTTAAATATATCTTGAATTAAATGTTAAATTATGATTAACATGCTTAGAAACATAAATTTAGCTGAATAAAGTATTTATTTTGAATTTTTCTTTATAAAATTTAAGAAATTTTCAAAAAAATTGTCACAAAAATTTCACCTAAATAATGTTTTTTTGTTAAATATATGTTGATTTATATGTTAAATTATGATTAACCTGTTAAGAAAAATAAATTTAACTGAATAAAGTTTTTATTTTTAATTTTTTTTTATACAAATAAAGAAATTTTTAAAAAAATTGCCAAAAAAAGTCAACTAAATTATGTTTTTTGTTAAATTTATGTTGAATTATATGTTAAATTATGAATAACATGTTTAGAAATATAAATTTAGCTGAATAAAGTTGTTATTTTTAATTCTTCGTTATAAAATTTAAGAAATTTTTTAAAAAAATTGCCAAAAAAAGTCAACTAAATTATGTTTTTTGTAAAATTTATGTTGAATTATATTTTAATTATAAATTAAATAATTTATAATTTAACTGAATAAAGTTTTTATTTTTAATTTTTCTTTATAAAAATTAAGAAATTTAAAAAAAAATAGGCAAAAAAGTCAACTAAATTATGTTTTTTGTTAAATTTATGTTCATTTATATGTTAAATTATGATTAACCTGTTAAGAAAAATAAATTTAACTGAATAAAGTTTTTATTTTTAATTTTTTTTATACAAATTAAGAAATTTTTAAAAAAATTGCCAAAAAAAGTCAACTAAATTATGTTTTTTGTTAAATTTATGTTGAATTATATGTTAAATTATGAATAACATGTTTAGAAATATAAATTTAGCTGAATAAAGTTGTTATTTTTAATTCTTCGTTATAAAATTTAAGAAATTTTTAAAAAAATTGCCAAAAAAAGTCAACTAAATTATGTTTTTTGTAAAATTTATGTTGAATTATATTTTAAATTATGAATAACATGTTTAGAAATATAAATTTTGCTGAATAAAGTTGTTATTTTTAATACTTCTTTATAAAATTTAAGAAATTTTTAAAAAAATTGCCAAAAAAAGTAAACAAAATTATGTTTTTTTGTTAAATATATGTGGAATTATATATTAAATTATGATCAACATATTTAGAAATATAAATTTAACTGATTAAAGTCGTTATTTTGAATTTTTCTTCATAAAAATTAAGAAATTTTTAAAAAAATTGTCACTAAAATTTCACTCAAATAATGTGTTTTTGTTAAATATATGTTGATTTATATGTTAAATGATAATTAACATGTTTAGAAATATAAATTTGACTGAATAAAGTTTTTATTTTTAATTTTTTTTTATTCAAATTAAGAAATTTTTAAAAAAATTGCCAAAAAAAGTAAACTAAATTATGTTTTTTGTTAAATTTATGTTGAATTATATGTTAAATTATGAAAAACATGTTTAGAAATATAAATTTAGCTGAATAAAGTTGTTATTTTTAATTTTTCGTTATAAAATTTAAGAAATTTTTAAAAAAATTGCCAAAAAAAGTCAACTAAATTATGGTTTTTTGTTAAATATATGTTGAATTATATGTTAAATTTTGATAAACATGCTTAGAAATATAAATTTAACTGAATAAAGTTTTTATTTTTAATTTTTCTTTATAAAAATTAAGAAATTTAAAAAAAAAATAGGCAAAAAAGTCAACTAAATTATGTTTTTTGTTAAATTTATGTTGAATTAGATGTTAAATTATGAATAACATGTTTAGAAATATAAATTTAGCTGAATAAAGTTGTTATTTTTAATTTTTCGTTATAAAATTTAAGAAATTTTTAAAAAAATTGCCAAAAAAAGTCAACTAAATTATGGTTTTTTGTTAAATATATGTTGAATTATATGTTAAATTATGATTAACATGCTTAGAAACATAAATTTAGCTCAATAAAGTATTTATTTTGAATTTTTCTTTATAAAATTTAAGAAATTTTTAAAAAAATTGTCACAAAAATTTTACCTAAATAATGTTTTTTTGTTAAATATATGTTGATTTATATGTTAAATTATGATTAACATGTTAAGAAATATAAATTTAACTGTATAAAGTTGTTATTTTTAATACTTCTTTATAAAATTTAAGAAATTTTTAAAAAAAATGGCAAAAAAATCAACTAAATTATGTTTTTTGTTAAATGTATGTTTTATTATTTGTTTAATTATGAATAACATGTTTAGAAATATAAATTTGGCTGAAGAAAGTTGTTATTTGTTATTTTTCTTTATAAAATTTAAGAAATTTTTAAAAAAATTGCCAAAAAAAGTCAACTAAACTCTGGTTTTTTGTTAAATATATCTTGAATTATATGTTAAATTATAATTAACATTCTTTAAAACATAAATTTAGCTGAAAAAATTTTTATTTTTATTTTTTTTATAAAATGTAAGAAAGTTTTAAAAAAAATTCCAAAAAAAGGCAACAAAATTATGTTTTTTGTTAAATATATGTGGAATTATATGTTAAATTATGATTAACATATTTAGAAATATAAATTTAACTGAATAAAGTTTTTATTTTTAATTTTTCTTTATAAAAATTAAGAAATTTTTAAAAAAATTGGCAAAAAAAGTCAACTAAATTATGTTTTTAGTTAAATTTATGTTGAATTATATGTTAAATTATGAATAACATGTTCAGAAATATAAATTTAGCTGAATAAAGTTGTTATTTTTAATTTTTCTTTATAAAAATTAAGAAATTTTTAAAAAAATTGGCAAAAAAAGTCTACTAAATTATGTTTTTTGTTAAATTTATGTTGAATTATATGTTAAATTATGATCAACATGTTTAGAAATATAAATTTAGCTGAATAAAGTTGTTATTTTTAATTTTTCGTTATAAAATTTAAGAAATTTTTAAAAAAATTGCTAAAAAAAGTAAACAAAATTATGTTTTTTTGTTAAATATATGTGGAATTATATATTAAATTATGATTAACATATTAAGAAATATAAATTTAACTGAATAAAGTTTTTATTTTTAATTTTTCTTTATGAAAATTAAGAAATTTTTAAAAAAATTGGCAAAAAAAGTCTACTAAATTATGTTTTTTGTTAAATTTATGTGGAATTATATGTTTAATTATGATTAACATATTTAGAAATATAAATTTAACTGAATAAAGTTTTTTTTTTTTAATTTTCTTTATAAAAATTAAGAAATTTTTAAAAAAATTTGCAAAAAAAGTCAACCAAATTATGTTTTTTGTTAAATATATGTGGAATTATATGTTAAATTATGATTAACATATTTAGAAATATAAATTTAACTGAATAAAGTTTTTATTTTTAATTTTTCTTTATAAAAATTAAGAAATTTTTAAAAAAATTGGCAAAAAAAGTCAACTAAATTATGTTTTTAGTTAAATTTATGTTGAATTGTATGTTAAATTATGAATAACATGTTTAGAAATATAAATTTAGCTGAATAAAGTTGTTATTTTTAATTTTTCGTTATAAAATTTAAGAAACTTTTAAAAAAATTGCTAAAAAAAGTGAACAAAATTATGTTTTTTTGTTAAATATATGTGGAATTATATATTAAACTATGATTAACATATTAAGAAATATAAATTTAACTGAATAAAGTTTTTATTTTTAATTTTTCTTTATGAAAATTAAGAAATTTTTAAAAAAATTTGCAAAAAAAGTCAACTAAATTATGTTTTTTGTTAAATATATGTTGAATTATATGTTAAATTATGTTTACCATGTTTAGAAATATAAATTTAGCAGAATAAAGTTGTTATTTTTAATTTTTCGTTATAAAATTTAAGAAATTTTTAAAAAAATTGCCAAAAAAAGTCAACTAAATTATGGTTTTTTGTTAAATATATGTTGAATTATATGTTAAATTATGATTCACAGAAGAAAAATAAATTTAACTGAATAAAGTATTTATTTTGAATTTTTCTTTATAAAATTTAAGAAATTTTTAAAAAAGTTGGCAAAAAAAGTCAACTAAATTATGTTTTTTTTGATTAATATATGTTGAATTATATGTAAAATTATGATTAACGTGTTTAGAAACATAAATTTAGCTGAAAAAAGTTTTTATTTTTATTTATTTTTTTATAAAATGTAAGAAATTTTTAAAAAAATTGGCAAAAAAAGTCAACTAAATTATGTTTTTTGTTAAATTTTTGTTGAATTATATGTTAAATTATGAATAACATGTTTAGAAATATAAAATTAGCTGAATAAAGTTGTTATTTTTAATTTTTCGTTATAAAATTTAGGAAATTTTTAAAAAATTGCCAAAAAAAGTCAACTAAATTATAGTTTTTTGTTAAATATATGTTGAATTATATGTTAAATTATGATTAACGTGCTTAGAAACATAAATTTAGCTGAATAAAGTATTTATTTTGAATTTTTCTTTATAAAATTTAAGAAATTTCTAAAACAATTGTCACAAAAATTTCAACTAAATAATGTTTTATTGTTAAATATATGTTGATTTATATGTTAAATTATGATTAACAAAGTTAAGAAATATAAATTTAGCTGAATAAAGTTCTTATTTTTAATTTTTCTTTACACAAATTAAGAAATTTTTAAAAAAATTGCAAAAAAAAAGTGAACTAAATTATATTTTTTGCTAAATTTATGTTGAATTATATGTTAAATTATGATTAACATGTTTCGAAATATAAATTTAGCTGAATAAAGTTGTTATTTTTAATTTTGCGTTATAAAATTTAAGAAATTTTTAAAAAAATTGCCAAAAAAAGTCAACTAAATTATGGTTTTTTGCTAAATATATGTTGAATTATATGTTAAATTATGATTAACAGAAGAGACATAAATTTAACTGAATAAAGTATTTATTTTGAATTTTTCTTTATAAAATTTAAATTTTTTTTAAAAAAATTGGCAAAAAAAGTCAACTAAATTATGTTTTTTTTTTTGTTAAAATATGTTGAATTATATGTAAAATTATGACTAACATGTTTAGAAATATAAATTTAGCTGAAAAAAGTTTTTATTTTTATTTATTTTTTTATAAAATGTAAGAAATTTTTAAAAAAATTGGCAAAAAAAGTCAACTAAATTATGTTTTTTGTTAAATTTATGTTGAATTATATGTTAAATTATGAATAATATGCTTAGAAACATAAATTTAGCTGAATAAAGTATTTACTTTGAATTTTTCTTTATAAAATTTAAGAAATTTTCAAAAAAATTGTCACAAAAATTTCACCTAAATAATGTTTTTTTGTTAAATATATGTTGATTTATATGTTAAATTATTATTAACATGTTAAGAAATATAAATTTAACTGAATAAAGTTTTTATTTTTAATTTTTCTTTATAAAAATTAAGAAATTTTTAAAAAAATTGGCAAGAAAAGTCAAATAAATTATGTTTTTTGTTAAATTTATGTTGAATTATATGTTAAATTATGATTTACATGTTAAGAAATATAAATTTAGCTGAATAAAGTTGTCATTTTTAATTTTTCGTTATAAAATTTAAGAAATTTTTAAAAAAATTGCCAAAAAAAGTCAACTAAATTATGGTTTTTTGTTAAATATATGTTGAATTATATGTTACATTATGATTAACAAAAGAAACATAAATTTAACTGAATAAAGTTTTTATTTTGAATTTTTCTTTACAAAATTTAAGAAATTTTTAAAAAAATTGGATAAAAAAGTCAACTAAATTATGTTTTTTTGGTTAATATATGTTGAATTATATGTAAAATTATGATTAACATGTTTAGAAACTTAAATTTAGCTGAAAAAAGTTTTTATTTTTATTTATTTTTTTATAAAATGTAAGAAATTTTTAAAAAAATTGGCAAAAAAAGTCAACTAAATTATGTTTTTTGTTAAATGTATGTGTTATTATTTGTTAAATTATGATGAACATGTTTAGAAATATAAATTTAGCTGAAAAAAGTTTTTATTTTTATTTATTTTTTTATAAAATGTCAGAAATTTTTAAAAAAATTGGCAAAAAAAGTCACCAAAATTATGTTTTTTTGTTAAATATATGTTGATTTATATGTTAAATTATGATTAACATGATTACAAACATAAATTTAGCTGAATAAAGTCGTTATTTAGATTTTTTCGGTATAAAAATTAAGAATATTTTAAAAAAATTGTCACAAAAAAGTCTAGTAAATATAGTTTTTTGTTAAATATATGTTGAATTATATGTAAAATTATTATTAGCATGTTTAGAAACATAAATTTAGCTTTATTTATTTTTTTATAAAGTGTAAGAAACTTTTTAAAAAAATTCCAAAAAAAGTCAACAAAATTATGTTTTTTTGTTAAATATACGTTGATTTATATGTTAAATTATGATTAACATTTTTAGAAATATAAATTTAACTGAATAAAGTTTTTATTTTTTATTTTTCTTTATAAAAATTAAGAAATTTTAAAAAAAATTGGCAAAAAAAGTCAACTAAATTATGTTTTTTGTTAAATGTATGTTTTATTATTTGTTCAATTATGATGAACATGTTTAGAAATATAAATTTAGCTGGAATAAAGTTTTTATTTTTATTTATTTTTTTATAAAATATAAGAAATTTTAAAAAAAATTCCAAAAAAAGTCAACAAAATTATGTTTTTTTGTTAAATATATGTTAATTTATATGTTAAATTATGATTAACATGTTTAGAAACATAAATTTAGCTGAATAAAGTTGTTATTTTTAATTTTTCGTTATAAAATTTAGGAAATTTTTAAAAAATTGCCAAAAAAAGTCAACTAAATTATAGTTTTTTGTTAAATATATGTTGAATTATATGTTAAATTATGATTAACGTGCTTAGAAACATAAATTTAGCTGAATAAAGTATTTATTTTGAATTTTTCTTTATAAAATTTAACAAATTTCTAAAACAATTGTCACAAAAATTTCAACTAAATAATGTTTTTTTGTTAAATATATGTTGATTTATATGTTAAATTATGATTAACAAAGTTAAGAAATATAAATTTAGCTGAATAAAGTTCTTATTTTTAATTTTTCTTTACACAAATTAAGAAATTTTTAAAAAAATTGCAAAAAAAAAGTCAACTAAATTATGTTTTTTGCTAAATTTATGTTGAATTATATGTTAAATTATGATTAACATGTTTAGAAATATAAATTTAGCTGAATAAAGTTGTTATTTTTAATTTTGCGTTATAAAATTTAAGAAATTTTAAAAAAAATTGCCAAAAAAAGTCAACTAAATTATGGTTTTTTGCTAAATATATGTTGAATTATATGTTAAATTATGATTAACAGAAGAGACATAAATTTAACTGAATAAAGTATTTATTTTGAATTTTTCTTTATAAAATTTAAATTTTTTTTAAAAAAATTGTCAAAAAAAGTCAACTAAATTATGTTTTTTTTTTGTTAAAATATGTTGAATTATATGTAAAATTATGACTAACATGTTTAGAAATATAAATTTAGCTGAAAAAAGTTTTTATTTTTATTTATTTTTTTATAAAATGTAAGAAATTTTTAAAAAAATTGGCAAAAAAAGTCAACTAAATTATGTTTTTTGTTAAATTTATGTTGAATTATATGTTAAATTATGAATAATATGCTTAGAAACATAAATTTAGCTGAATAAAGTATTTACTTTGAATTTTTCTTTATAAAATTAAAGAAATTTTCAAAAAAATTGTCACAAAAATTTCACCTAAATAATGTTTTTTGTTAAATATATGTTGATTTATATGTTAAATTATTATTAACATGTTAAGAAATATAAATTTAACTGAATAAAGTTTTTATTTTTAATTTTTCTTTATAAAAATTAAGAAATTTTTAAAAAAATTGGCAATAAAAGTCAAATAAATTATGTTTTTTGTTAAATTTATGTTGAATTATATGTTAAATTATGATTAACATGTTAAGAAATATAAATTTAGCTGAATAAAGTTGTCATTTTTAATTTTTCGTTATAAAATTTAAGAAATTTTTAAAAAAATTGCCAAAAAAAGTCAACTAAATTATAGTTTTTTGTTAAATATATGTTGAATTATATGTTACATTATGATTAACAAAAGAAACATAAATTTAACTGAATAAAGTTTTTATTTTGAATTTTTCTTTACAAAATTTAAGAAATTTTTAAAAAAATTGGATAAAAAAGTCAACTAAATTATGTTTTTTTGGTTAATATATGTTGAATTATATGTAAAATTATGATTAACATGTTTAGAAACTTAAATTTAGCTGAAAAAAGTTTTTATTTTTATTTATTTTTTTATAAAATGTAAGAAATTTTTAAAAAAATTGGCAAAAAAAGTCAACTAAATTATGTTTTTTGTTAAATGTATGTGTTATTATTTGTTAAATTATGATGAACATGTTTAGAAATATAAATTTAGCTGAAAAAAGTTTTTATTTTTATTTATTTTTTTATAAAATGTCAGAAATTTTTAAAAAAATTGGCAAAAAAAGTCACCAAAATTATGTTTTTTTGTTAAATATATGTTGATTTATATGTTAAATTATGATTAACATGATTACAAACATAAATTTAGCTGAATAAAGTCGTTATTTAGATTTTTTCGGTATAAAAATTAAGAATATTTTAAAAAAATTGTCACAAAAAAGTCTAGTAAATATAGTTTTTTGTTAAATATATGTTGAATTATATGTAAAATTATGATTAGCATGTTTAGAAACATAAATTTAGCTTTATTTATTTTTTTATAAAATGTAAGAAACTTTTTAAAAAAATTCCAAAAAAAGTCAACAAAATTATGTTTTTTTGTTAAATATATGTTGATTTATATGTTAAATTATGATTAACATTTTTAGAAATATAAATTTAACTGAATAAAGTTTTTATTTTTTATTTTTCTTTATAAAAATTAAGAAATTTTAAAAAAAATTGGCAAAAAAAGTCAACTAAATTATGTTTTTTGTTAAATGTATGTTTTATTATTTGTTCAATTATGATGAACATGTTTAGAAATATAAATTTAGCTGGAATAAAGTTTTTATTTTTATTTATTTTTTTATAAAATATAAGAAATTTTAAAAAAAATTCCAAAAAAAGTCAACAAAATTATGTTTTTTTGTTAAATATATGTTAATTTATATGTTAAATTATGATTAACATGTTTAGAAACATAAATTTAGCTGAATAAAGTCGTTATTTTGAATTTTTCGTTATAAAAATTAAGAATTTTTTAAAAAAATTGTCACAAAAAAGTCAAGTAAATATAGTTTTTTGTTAAATATATGTTGAATTATATGTGAAATTATGATTAGCATGTTAAGAAACATAAATTTAGCTTTATTTATTTTTTTATAAAATGTAAGAAACTTTTAAAAAAAAATCCAAAAAAAGTGAAAAAAATTATGTTTTTTTGTTAAATATATGTTTTATTTTTTGTTAAATTATGATAAACATGTTTAGAAATATAAATTTAGGTGAATAAAATTGTTATTTTTAATTTCTCTTTATAAAATTTAAGAAATTTTTAAAAAAATTGCCAAAAAAAAAAACTAAACTTTGGTTTTTTGTAAAATATATGTTGAATTATATGTTAAATTATGACTAACATGATTAGAAACATAAATTCAGCTGAAAAAAGTTTTTATTATTTTTTTTTTATAAAATATAAGAAACTTTTAAAAAAAAATTCCAAACAAAGTCAACAAAATTATGTTTTTTGTTAAATGTATGTTTTATTATATCTTGATTAATATGTTTAGAAACATAAATTTAGCTGTCTAAAGTTGTTATTTTTAATTTTTCTTTATAAAATTTTAAAATTTTTAAAAAAAATGGGCAAAAAAATCAACTAAATTATGTTTTTTGTTAAATGTATGTTTTATTATTTGTTAAATTATGATGAACATGTTTAGAAATATAAATTTAGCTGATTAAAGTTGTTATTTTTAATTTTTCGTTATAAAATTTAAGAAATTCTAAAAAAATTGCCAAAAAAAGTCAACTAAATTATGGTTTTTTGTTAAATATATGTTGAATTATATGTTAAATTATGACTCACATGCTTAGCAACATAAATTTAGCTGAATAAAGTATTTACTTTGAATTTTTCTTTATAAAATTTAAGAAATTTTCAAAAAAATTGTCACAAAAATTTCACCTAAATAATGTTTTTTTGTTAAATATATGTTGATTTGTATGTTAAATTATGATTAACATGTTAAGAAATATAAATTTAACTGAATAAAGTTTTTATTTTTAATTTTTCTTTATAAAAATTAAGAAATTTTTAAAAAAATTGGCAAAAAAAGTCAACAAAATTATGTTTTTTTGTTAAATATATGTTGATTTATATGTTAAATTATGATTAACATGTTTAGAAATATAAATTTAACTGAATAAAGTTTTTATTTTTAATTTTTCTTTTAAAAATTAAGAAATTTTTAAAAAAATTGGCATAAAAAGTCAACTAAATTATGTTTTTTGTTAAATGTATGTTTTATTATTTGTTCAGTTATGAATAACATGTTTAGAAATATAAATGTAGCTGGAAAAAGTTTATATTTTTATTTATTTTTTTATAAAATATAAGAAATTTAAAAAAAAATTCCAAAAAAGGTCAACAAAATTATGTTTTTTTGTTAAATATATGTTTTATTATTTGTTAAATTATGATCAACATGTTTAGAAATATAAATTTAGGTGAATAAAATTGTTATTTTTAATTTTTCTTTATAAAATTTAAGAAATTTTTAAAAAAATTGCCAAAAAAAGTCAACTAAACTTTGGTTTTTTGTAAAATATATGTTGAATTATATGTTAAATTATGACTAACATGATTAGAAACATAAATTCAGCTGAAAAAAGTTTTTATTTTTAATTTTTCTTTATAAAATTTAAGAAATTTTCAAAAAAATTGTCACAAAAATTTCACCTAAATAATGTTTTTTTGTTAAATATATGTTGATTTATATGTTAAATTATGATTAACATGTTAAGAAATATAAATTTAGGTGAATAAAATTGTTATTTTTAATTTTTCTTTATAAAATTTAAGAAATTTTTAAAAAAATTGCCAAAAAAAGTCAACTAAACTATGTTTTTTGTTAAATATATGTTGATTTAAATGTTAAATTATGATTAACATGTTTAGAAATATAAATTTAGCTGAATAAAGTAGTTATTTTTAATTTTTCGTTATAAAATTTAAGAAATTTTTAAAAAAATTGCTAAAAAAAGTAAACTAAATTATGTTTTTTTGTTAAATATATGTAAATTTTATGTTAACTTATGATTAACATATTTAGAAATATAAATTTAACTGAATAAAGTTTTTATTTTTAATTTTTCTTTATAAAAATTAAGAAATTTTTAAAAAAATTGGCAAAAAAAGTCAACTTAATTATGTTTTTTTGTTAAATATATGTGGAATTATATATTAAATTATGATTAACATATTAAGAAATATAAATTTAAATGAATAAAGTTTTTATTTTTAATTTTTCGTTATAAAATTTAAGAAATTTTTAAAAAAATTGCTAAAAAAAGTAAACTAAATTATGTTTTTTTGTTAAATATATGTGGAATTATATGTTAAATTATGATTAACATATTTAGAAATATAAATTTAACTGAATAAAGTTTTTATTTTTAATTTTTCTTTATAAAAATTAAGAAATTTTTAAAAATATTGCCAAAAAAGTAAGCAAAATTATGTTTTTTTGTTAAATATATGTGGAATTATATATTAAATTATGATCAACATATTTAGAAATATAAATTTTGCTGAATAAAGTTTTTATTTTTAATTTTTCTTTATAAAAATTAAGAAATTTTTAAAAAAATTGCCAAAAAAAGTCAACTAAACTATGGTTCTTGTGTAAATATATGTTGAATTATATGTTAAATTATGATTAACATGCTTAGAAACATAAATTTAGCTGAAAAAAGTTTTTATTTTTATTTATTTTTATAAAATGTAAGAAACTTTTGAAAAAAATTCCAAAAAAAGTCAACTAAATTATGTTTTTTGTTAAATATATGTGGAATTATATGTTAAATTATGATTAACATATTTAGAAATATAAATTTAACTGAATAAAGTTTTTATTTTTAATTTTTCTTTATAAAAATTAAGAAATTTTTAAAAAAATTGCCAAAAAAAGTCAACTAAACTATGGTTCTTGTGTAAATATATGTTGAATTATATGTTAAATTATGATTAACATGCTTAGAAACATAAATTTAGCTGAAAAAAGTTTTTATTTTTATTTTTTTTATAAAATGTAAGAAATTTTTAAAAAAATTGGCAAAAAAAGTCAACTAAATTATGTTTTTAGTTAAATTTATGTTGAATTATATGTTAAATTATGAATAACATTGTTTAAAAATATAAATTTTGCTGAATAATGTTGTTATTTTTAATTTTTATTTATAAAATTTAAGAAATTTTTAAAACTATTGCCAAAAAAGTAAGCAAAATTATGTTTTTTTGTTAAATATATGTGGAATTATATATTAAATTATGATCAACATATTTAGAAATATAAATTTTGCTGAATAAAGTTTTTATTTTTAATTTTTCTTTATAAAAATTAAGAAATTTTTAAAAAAATTGCCAAAAAAAGTCAACTAAACTATGGTTCTTGTGTAAATATATGTTGAATTATATGTTAAATTATGATTAACATGCTTAGAAACATAAATTTAGCTGAAAAAAGTTTTTATTTTTATTTATTTTTATAAAATGTAAGAAACTTTTGAAAAAAATTCCAAAAAAAGTCAACTAAATTATGTTTTTTGTTAAATATATGTGGAATTATATGTTAAATTATGATCAACATATTTAGAAATATAAATTTTGCTGAATGAAGTTGTTATTTTTAATTTTTCTTTAAAAAAATTAAGAAATTTTTAAAAAAATTAAGAAATTTTTAAAAAAATTTGCAAAAAAAGTCAACTAAATTATGTTTTTTGTTAAATTTATGTTGAATTATATGTTAAATTAGAATAACATGTTTAGAAATATAAATTTAGCTGAACAAAGTTGTTATTTTTTATTTTTCTTTATACAAATTAAGAAATTTTTAAAAAAATTGCCAAAAAAAGTCAACTAAATTATGTTTTTTGTTAAATATATGTGGAATTATATGTTAAATTATGATTAACATATTTAGAAATATAAATTTAACTGAATAAAGTTTTTATTTTTAATTTTTCTTTATAAAAATTAAGAAATTTTTAAAAAAATTGCCAAAAAAAGTCAACTAAACTATGGTTCTTGTGTAAATATATGTTGAATTATATGTTAAATTATGATTAACATGCTTAGAAACATAAATTTAGCTGAAAAAAGTTTTTATTTTTATTTTTTTTTATAAAATGTAAGAAACTTTTGAAAAAAATTCCAAAAAAAGTCAACTAAATTATGGTTTTTTGTTAAATATATGTGGAATTATATGTTAAATTATCATTAACATATTAAGAAACATAAATTGAACTGAATAAAGTTTTTAGTTTTAATTTTTCTTTATAAAAATTAAGAAATTTTTAAAAAAATTGGCAAAAAAAGTCAACTAAATTATGTTTTTTTGTTAAATATATGTGGAATTATATATTAAATTATGATTAACATGCTTAGAAACATAAATTTAGCTGAAAAAAGTTTTTATTTTTAATTTTTCTTTATGAAAATTAAGAAATTTTTAAAAAAATTGGCAAAAAAAGTCAACTAAATTATGTTTTTTTGTTAAATATATGTGGAATTATATGTTAAACTATGATTAACATATTTAGAAATATAAATTTAACCGAATAAAGTTTTTATTTTTAATTTTTCTTTATAAAAATTAAGAAATTTTTTAAAAAATCGCCAAAAAAAGTCAACTAAACTATAGTTTTTTGTTAAATATATGTTGAATTATATATTAAATTATGATGAACATATTTAGAAATATAAATTTAGCTGAATAAATTTGTAATTTTTAATTTTTCGTTATAAAATTTAAGAAATTTTTAAAAAAATTGGCAAAAAAAGTCAACTAAATTATGTTTTTTTTGTTAAATATATGTGGAATTATATGTTAAATTATGATTAACATGCTTAGAAACATAAATTTAGCTGAAAAAAGTTTTTATTTTTATTTTTTTTTATAAAATGTAAGAAACTTTTGAAAAAAATTCCAAAAAAAGTCAACTAAATTATGTTTTTTGTTAAATATATGTGGAATTATATGTTAAATTATGATTAACATATTTAGAAATATAAATTTAACTGAATAAAGTTTTTATTTTTAATTTTTCTTTATAAAAATTAAGAAATTTTTAAAAAAATTGCCAAAAAAAGTCAACTAAACTATGGTTCTTGTGTAAATATATGTTGAATTATATGTTAAATTATGATTAACATGCTTAGAAACATAAATTTAGCTGAAAAAAGTTTTTATTTTTATTTTTTTTTATAAAATGTAAGAAATTTTTAAAAAAATTGGCAAAAAAAGTCAACTAAATTATGTTTTTAGTTAAATTTATGTTGAATTATATGTTAAATTATGAATAACATTGTTTAGAAATATAAATTTTGCTGAATAATGTTGTTATTTTTAATTTTTATTTATAAAATTTAAGAAATTTTTAAAAATATTGCCAAAAAAGTAAGCAAAATTATGTTTTTTTGTTAAATATATGTGGAATTATATATTAAATTATGATCAACATATTTAGAAATATAAATTTTGCTGAATGAAGTTGTTATTTTTAATTTTTCTTTAAAAAAATTAAGAAATTTTTAAAAAAATTTGCAAAAAAAGTCAACTAAATTATGTTTTTTGTTAAATTTATGTTGAATTATATGTTAAATTAGAATAACATGTTTAGAAATATAAATTTAGCTGAACAAAGTTGTTATTTTTTATTTTTCTTTATACAAATTAAGAAATTTTTAAAAAAATTGCCAAAAAAAGTCAACTAAATTATGTTTTTTGTTAAATTTATGTTGAATTATATGTTAAATTATGAATAACATTGTTTAGAAAATAAATTTTGCTGAATAATGTTGTTATTTTTAATTTTTATTTATAAAATTTAAGAAATTTTTAAAAATATTGCCAAAAAAGTAAGCAAAATTATGTTTTTTTGTTAAATATATGTGGAATTATATATTAAATTATGATCAACATATTTTGAAATATAAATTTTGCTGAATGAAGTTGTTATTTTTAATTTTCCTTTAAAAAAATTAAGAAATTTTTAAAAAAATTTGCAAAAAAAGTCAACTAAATTATGTTTTTTGTTAAATTTATGTTGAATTATATGTTAAATTAGAATAACATGTTTAGAAATATAAATTTAGCTGAACAAAGTTGTTATTTTTTATTTTTCTTTATACAAATTAAGAAATTTTTAAAAAAATTGCCAAAAAAAGTCAACTAAATTATGTTTTTTGTTAAATATATGTGGAATTATATGTTAAATTATGATTAACATATTTAGAAATATAAATTTAACTGAATAAAGTTTTTATTTTTAATTTTTCTTTATAAAAATTAAGAAATTTTTAAAAAAATTGCCAAAAAAAGTCAACTAAACTATGGTTCTTGTGTAAATATATGTTGAATTATATGTTAAATTATGATTAACATGCTTAGAAACATAAATTTAGCTGAAAAAAGTTTTTATTTTTATTTTTTTTTATAAAATGTAAGAAACTTTTGAAAAAAATTCCAAAAAAAGTCAACTAAATTATGGTTTTTTGTTAAATATATGTGGAATTATATGTTAAATTATCATTAACATATTAAGAAACATAAATTGAACTGAATAAAGTTTTTAGTTTTAATTTTTCTTTATAAAAATTAAGAAATTTTTAAAAAAATTGGCAAAAAAAGTCAACTAAATTATGTTTTTTTGTTAAATATATGTGGAATTATATATTAAATTATGATTAACATATTAAGAAATATAAATTTAAATGAATAAAGTTTTTATTTTTAATTTTTCTTTATGAAAATTAAGAAATTTTTAAAAAAATTGGCCATAAAAGTCAACTAAATTATGGTTTTTTGTTAAATTTATGTTGAATTATATGTTGAATTACGAATAACATGTTTAGAAATATAAATTTAGCTGAATAAAGTTGTTATTTTTAATTTTTCGTTATAAAATTTAAGAAATTTTTTAAAAAATCGCCAAAAAAAGTCAACTAAACTATAGTTTTTTGTTAAATATATGTTGAATTATATATTAAATTATGATCAACATATTTAGAAATATAAATTTAGCTGAATAAATTTGTAATTTTTAATTTTTCGTTATAAAATTTAAGAAATTTTTAAAAAAATTGGCAAAAAAAGTCAACTAAATTATGTTTTTTTGTTAAATATATGTGGAATTATATGTTAAATTATGATTAACATATTTAGAAATATAAATTTAACTGAATAAAGTTTTTATTTTTAATTTTTCTTTATAAAAATTAAGAAATTTTTAAAAAAATTGCCAAAAAAAGTCAACTAAACTATGTTTTTTGTTAAATATATGTTGATTTATATGTTAAATTATGATAAACATGTTTAGAAATATAAATTTAGCTGAATAAAGTAGTTATTTTTAATATTTCGTTATAAAATTTAAGAAATTTTTAAAAAAATTGCTAAAAAAAGTAAACTAAATTATGTTTTTTTGTTAAATATATGTGGAATTATATGTTAAATTATGATTAACATATTTAGAAATATAAATTTAACTGAATAAAGTTTTTATTTTTAATTTTTCTTTATAAAAATTAAGAAATTTTTAAAAAAATTGGCAAAAAAAGTCAACTAAATTATGTTTTTTTGTTAAATATATGTGGAATTATATATTAAATTATGATTAACATATTAAGAAATATAAATTTAAATGAATAAAGTTTTTATTTTTAATTTTTCGTTATAAAATTTAAGAAATTTTTAAAAAAATTGCTAAAAAAAGTAAACTAAATTATGTTTTTTTGTTAAATATATGTGGAATTATATGTTAAATTATGATTAACATATTTAGAAATATAAATTTAACTGAATAAAGTTTTTATTTTTAATTTTTCTTTATAAAAATTAAGAAATTTTTAAAAAAATTGGCAAAAAAAGTCAACTAAATTAGGTTTTTAGTTAAATTTATGTTGAATTATATGTTAAATTAGAATAACATGTTTAGAAATATAAATTTAGCTGAACAAAGTTGTTATTTTTTATTTTTCTTTATACAAATTAAGAAATTTTTAAAAATATTGCCAAAAAAGTAAGCAAAATTATGTTTGTTTGTTAAATATATGTGGAATTATATATTAAATTATGATCAACATATTTAGAAATATAAATTTTGCTGAATAAAGTTTTTATTTTTAATTTTTCTTTATAAAAATTAAGAAATTTTTAAAAAAATTGCCAAAAAAAGTCAACTAAATTATGGTTCTTGTGTAAATATACGTTGAATTATATGTTAAATTATGATTAACATGCTTAGAAACATAAATTTAGCTGAAAAAAGTTTTTATTTTTATTTTTTTTTATAAAATGTAAGAAACTTTTGAAAAAAATTCCAAAAAAAGTCAACTAAATTATGTTTTTTGTTAAATATATGTGGAATTATATGTTAAATTATGATTAACATATTTAGAAATATAAATTTAACTGAATAAAGTTTTTATTTTTAATTTTTCTTTATAAAAATTAAGAAATTTTTAAAAAAATTGCCAAAAAAAGTCAACTAAACTATGGTTCTTGTGTAAATATATGTTGAATTATATGTTAAATTATGATTAACATGCTTAGAAACATAAATTTAGCTGAAAAAAGTTTTTATTTTTATTTTTTTTTATAAAATGTAAGAAATTTTTAAAAAAATTGGCAAAAAAAGTCAACTAAATTATGTTTTTAGTTAAATTTATGTTGAATTATATGTTAAATTATGAATAACATTGTTTAGAAATATAAATTTTGCTGAATAATGTTGTTATTTTTAATTTTTATTTATAAAATTTAAGAAATTTTTAAAAATATTGCCAAAAAAGTAAGCAAAATTATGTTTTTTTGTTAAATATATGTGGAATTATATATTAAATTATGATCAACATATTTAGAAATATAAATTTTGCTGAATGAAGTTGTTATTTTTAATTTTTCTTTAAAAAAATTAAGAAATTTTTAAAAAAATTTGCAAAAAAAGTCAACTAAATTATGTTTTTTGTTAAATTTATGTTGAATTATATGTTAAATTAGAATAACATGTTTAGAAATATAAATTTAGCTGAACAAAGTTGTTATTTTTTATTTTTCTTTATACAAATTAAGAAATTTTTAATAAAATTGCCAAAAAAAGTCAACTAAATTATGTTTTTTGTTAAATATATGTGGAATTATATGTTAAATTATGATTAACATATTTAGAAAAATAAATTTAACTGAATAAAGTTTTTATTTTTAATTTTTCTTTATAAAAATTAAGAAATTTTTAAAAAAATTGCCAAAAAAAGTCAACTAAACTATGGTTCTTGAGTAAATATATGTTGAATTATATGTTAAATTATGATTAACATGCTTAGAAACATAAATTTAGCTGAAAAAAGTTTTTATTTTTATTTATTTTTATAAAATGTAAGAAACTTTTGAAAAAAATTCCAAAAAAAGTCAACTAAATTATGGTTTTTTGTTAAATATATGTGGAATTATATGTTAAATTATCATTAACATATTAAGAAACATAAATTGAACTGAATAAAGTTTTTAGTTTTAATTTTTCTTTATAAAAATTAAGAAATTTTTAAAAAAATTGGCAAAAAAAGTCAACTAAATTATGTTTTTTTGTTAAATATATGTGGAATTATATATTAAATTATGATTAACATATTAAGAAATATAAATTTAAATGAATAAAGTTTTTATTTTTAATTTTTCTTTATGAAAAGTAAGAAATTTTTAAAAAATTAGCAAAAAAGTCAACTAAATTATGGTTTTTTGTTAAATATATGTTGAATTAAATTGTTAAATTATGATTAACATGCTTAGAAATATAAATTTAGCTGAATAAAGTATTTATTTTGAATTTTTCTTTATAAAATTTAAGAAATTTTTAAAAAAATTGTAACAACATTTCACCTAAATAACGTTTTTTTGTTAAATTTATGTTGAATTATATGTTAAATTATGAATAACATGTTTAGAAATATAAATTTAGCTGAATAAAGTTGTTATTTTTAATTTTTCGTTATAAAATTTAAGAATTTTTTAAAATAATTGCCAAAAAAAGTCAACTAAATTATGATTTTTTGTTAAATATATGTTGAATTATATGTTAAATTATGATTAACATGCTTAGAAACATAAATTTAGCTGAATAAAGTATTAATTTTGAATTTCTCTTTATAAAATTTAAGAAATTTTTAAAAAAATTGTCACAAAAATTTCACCTAAATAATGTTTTTTTGTTAAATATATGTTGAATTATATGTTAAATTATGATTAACATGTTAAGAAATATAAATTTAACTGTATAAAGTTGTTATTTTTAATACTTCTTTATAAAAATTAAGAAATTTTTAAAAAATTGCCAAAAAAAGTAAACAAAATTATGTTTTTTTGTTAAATATATGTGGAATTATATATTAAATTATGATTAACATATTTAGAAATATAAATTTAAATGAATAAAGTTTTTATTTTTAATTTTTCTTTATGAAAAGTAAGAAATTTTTAAAAAAATTGGCAAAAAAAGTCAACTAAATTATGGTTTTTTGTTAAATATATGTTGAATTAAATTGTTAAATTATGATTAACATGCTTAGGAATATAAATTTAGCTGAATAAAGTATTTATTTTGAATTTTTCTTTATAAAATTTAAGAAATTTTTAAAAAAATTGTAACAAAATTTCACCTAAATAACGTTTTTTTGTTAAATATATGTTGATTTATATGTTAAATTATGATTAACATGTTATGAAATATAAATTTAACTGAATAAAGTTTTTATTATTAATTTTTCTTTATAAAATTTAAGAAATTTAAAAAAAAATTGGCAAAAAAAGTCAACTAAATTATGGGTTTTTGTTAAATATATGTGGAATTATATGTTAAATTATGATTAACATATTAAGAAATATAAATTTAACTGAATAAAGTTTTTATTTTTAATTTTTCTTTATAAAAATTAAGAAATTTTTAAAAATATTGCATTATATATTAAATTATGATCAACATATTAGAAATATAAATTTTGCTGAATAAAGTTGTTATTTTTAATTTTTCTTTAAAAAAATTAAGAAATTTTTAAAAAAATTGGCAAAAAAAGTCAACTAAATTATGTTTTTTGTTAAATTTATGTTGAATTATATGTTAAATTATGAATAACATGTTTAGAAATATAAATTTGGCTGAAGAAAGTTGTAATTTTTTATTTTTCTTTATAAAATTTAAGAAATTTTTAAAAAAATTGCCAAAAAAAGTCAACTAAACTATGGTGTTTGTGTAAATATATTTTGAATTATATGTTAAATTACGATTAACATGCTTAGAAACATAAATTTAGCTGAAAAAAGTTTTTATTTTTATTTATTTTTTGTAAAATGTAAGAAACTTTTAAAAAAAATTCCAAAAAAAGTCAACTAAATTATGTTTTTTGTTAAATATATGTTGATTTATATGTTAAATTATGATTAACATGTTAAGAAATATAAATTTAACTGAATAAAGTTTTTATTTTTAATTTTTCTTTATACAAATTAAGAAATTTTTAAAAATATTGCATTATATATTAAATTATGATCAACATATTTAGAAATATAAATTTTGTTGAATAAAGTTGTTATTTTTAATTTTTCTTTAAAAAAATTAAGAAATTTTTAAAAAATTGGCAAAAAAAGTCAACTAAATTATGTTTTTTGTTAAATATATGTTGATTTATATGTTAAATTATGATTAACATGTTAAGAAATATAAATTTAACTGAATAAAGTTTTTATTTTTAATTTTTCTTTATACAAATTAAGAAATTTATAAAAAATTTGGCAAAAAAAGTCAACTAAATTATGTTTTTTGTTAAATATATGTTGATTTACATGTTAAATTATGATTAACATGTTAAGAAATATAAATTTAACTGAATAAAGTTTTTATTTTTAATTTTTCTTTATACAAATTAAGAAATTTTTAAAAAAATTGGCAAAAAAAGTCAACTAAATTATGTTTTTTGTTAAATATATTTGAAATTATATGTTAAATTATGATTAACATATTTAGAAATATAAATTTAACTGAATAAAGTTTTTATTTTTAATTTTTCTTTATAAAAATTAAGAAATTTTTAAAAAAATTGGCAAAAAAAGTCAACTAAATTATGTTTTTTGTTAAATTTATGTTGAATTATATGTTAAATTACGAATAACATGTTTAGAAATATAAATTTAGCTGAATAAAGTTGTTATTTTTAATTTTTCGTTATAAAAATTAAGAAATTTTTTAAAAAATCGCCAAAAAAAGTCAACTAAACTATGGTTTTTTGTTAAATATATGTTGAATTATATATTAAATTATGATCAACATATTTATAAATATAAATTTAGCTGAATTAAGTTGTAATTTTTAATTTTTCGTTATAAAATTTAAGAAATTTTTAAAAAAATTGGCAAAAAAAGTCAACTAAATTATGTTTTTTGTTAAATTTATGTTGAATTATATGTTAAATTATGAATAACATGTTTAGAAATATAAATTTAGCTGAATAAAGTTGTTATTTTTAATTTTTCGTTATAAAATTTAAGAATTTTTTAAAAAAATTGCCAAAAAAAGTCAACTAAATTATGGTTTTTGTTAAATATATGTTGATTTATATGTTAAATTATGATTAACATGTTAAGAATTATAAATTTAACTGAATAAAGTTTTTATTTTTTATTTTGCTTTATACAAATTAACAAATTTTTAAAAAAATTGGCAAAAAAAGTCAACTAAATTATGTTTTTTGTTAAATATATGTTGAATTATATGTTAAATTATGATTACCATGTTTAGAAATATAAATTTAACTGAATAAAGTTTTTATTTTTAATTTTTCTTTATGAAAATTAAGAAATTTTTAAAAAAATTGGCAAAAAGTCAACTAAATTATGGTTTTTTGTTAAATATATGTTGAATTATATGTAAAATTATGATTAACATGCTTAGAAACATAAATTTAGCTGAATAAAGTACTAATTTTGAATTTTTCTTTATAAAATTTAAGAAATTTTTAAAAAAATTGGCAAAAAAAGTCAACTAAATTATGTTTTTTGTTAAATTTATGTTGAATTATATGTTAAAATATGAATAACATGTTTAGAGATATAAATTTAGCTGAATAAAGTTGTTATTTTTAATTCTTCGTTATAAAATTTAAGAAATTTTTAAAAAAATTGCCAAAAAAAGTAAACTAAATTATTTTTTTTGTTAAATTTATGTGGAATTATATATTAAATTATGATCAACATATTTAGAAATATAAATTTAACTGAATAAAGTTTTTATTTTTAATTTTTCTTTATAAAAATTAAGAAATTTTTAAAAAAATTGGCAAAAAAAGTCAACTAAACTATGGTTTTTTGTTAAATATATGTTGAATTATATATTAAATTATGATCAACATATTTAGAAATATAAATTTTGCTCAATAAAGTTGTTATTTTTAATTTTTCTTTATAAAAATTAAGAAATTTATAAAAAAATTGGCAAAAAAAGTCAACTAAATTATGTTTTTTGTTAAATATATGTTGATTTATATGTTAAATTATGATTATCATGTTAAGAAATATAAATTTAACTGAATAAAGTTTTTATTTTTTATTTTGCTTTATACAAATTAAGAAATTTTTAAAAAAATTGGCAAAAAAAGTCAACTAAATTATGTTTTTTGTTAAATATATGTGAAATTATATGTTAAATTATGATTAACATATTTAGAAATATAAATTTAACTGAATAAAGTTTTTATTTTTAATTTTTCTTTATAAAAATTAAGAAATTTTTAAAAAAATTGGCAAAAAAAGTCAACTAAATTATGTTTTTAGTTAAATTTATGTTGAATTATATGTTAAATTATGAACAACATGTTTAGAAATATAAATTTAGCTGAATAAAGTTGTTATTTTTAATTTTTCGTTATAAAATTTAAGAAATTTTTAAAAAATCCCCAAAAAAAGTCAACTAAACTATGGTTTTTTGTTAAATATATGTTGAATTATATATTAAATTATGATCATCATATTTAGAAATATAAATTTTGCTGAATAAAGTTGTTATTTTTAATTTTTCTTTATAAAATTTAAGAAATTTTTAAAAATATTGCCAAAAAAGTAAGCAAAATTATGTTTTTTTGTTAAATATATGTGGAATTATATATTAAATTATGATCAACATATTTAGAAATATAAATTTTGCTGAATAAAGTTGTTATTTTTAATTTTTCTTTAAAAAAATTAAGAAATTTTTAAAAAAATTTGCAAAAAAAAGTCAACTAAATTATGTTTTTTGTTAAATTTATGTTGAATTATATGTTAAATTATGAATAACATGTTTAGAAATTTAAATTTAGCTGAATAAAGTAGTTATTTTTAATTGTTCGTTATAAAATTTAAGAAATTTTTAAAAAAATTGGCAAAAAAAGTCAACTAAATTATGTTTTTTTGTTAAATACATGTGGAATTATATGTTAAATTATGATTAACATATTTAGAAATATAAATTTAACTGAATAAAGTTTTTATTTTTAATTTTTCTTTATAAAAATTAAGAAATTTTTAAAAAAATTTGCAAAAAAAGTCAACTAAATTATGTTTTTTGTTAAATTTATGTTGAATTATATGTTAAATCATGAATAACATGTTTAGAAATATAAATTTAGCTGAACAAAGTTGTTATTTTTTATTTTTCGTTACAAGATTTAAGAAATTTTTAAAAAATTGCCAAAAAAAGTAAACAAAATTATGTTTTTTTGTTAAATATATGTGGAATTATATATTAAATTATGATTAACATATTAAGAAATATAAATTTAAATGAATACAGTTTTTATTTTTAATTTTTCTTTATGAAAATTAAGAAATTTTTAAAAAAATTGGCAAAAAAAGTCAACTAAATTATGGTTTTTTGTTAAATTTATGTTGAATTATATGTTAAATTATGAATAACATGTTTAGAAATATAAATTTAGCTGAATAAAGTAGTTATTTTTAATTTTTCGTTATAAAATTTAAGAAATTTTTAAAAAAATTGCTAAAAAAAGTAAACTAAATTATGTTTTTTTGTTAAATATATGTGGAATTATATGTTAAATTATGATTAACATATTTAGAAATATAAATTTAACTGAATAAAGTTTTTATTTTTAATTTTTCTTTATAAAAAGTAAGAAATTTTTAAAAATATTGCCAAAAAAGTAAGCAAAATTATGTTTTTTTGTTAAATATATGTAGAATTATATATTAAATTATGATCAACATATTTAGAAATATAAATTTTGCTGAATAAAGTTGTTATTTTTAATTTTTCCTTAAAAGAATTAAGAAATTTTTAAAAAAATTGGCAAAAAAAGTCAAATAAATTATGTTTTTTGTTAAATTTATGTTGAATTATATGTTAAATTATGAATAACATGTTTAGAAATATAAATTTGGCTGAAGAAAGTTGTTATTTTTTCTTTTTCTTTTTAAGATTTAAGAAATTTTTAAAAAAAATCCAAAACAAGTCAACAAAATTATGTTTTTTGTTAAATATATGTTGATTTATATGTTAAATTATGATTAACATGTTAAGAAATATAAATTTAACTGAATAAAGTTTTTATTTTTAATTTTTCTTTATACAAATTAAGAAATTTATAAAAAAATTGGCAAAAAAAGTCAACTAAATTATGTTTTTTGTTAAATATATGTGGAATTATATGTTAAATTATGATTAACATATTTAGAAATATAAATTTAACTGAATAAAGTTTTTATTTTTAATTTTTCTTTATAAAAATTAAGAAATTTTTAAAAAAATTGGCAAAAAAAGTCAACTAAATTATGTTTTTAGTTAAATTTATGTTAAATTATGAATAACATGTTTAGAAATACAAATTTAGCTGAATAAAGTTGTTATTTTTAATTTTTCGTTATAAAATTTAAGAAATTTTTAAAAAAATCCCCAAAAAAAGTCATCTAAACTATGGTTTTTTGTTAAATACATGTTAAATTATATATTAAATTATGATCAACATATTTAGAAATATAAATTTTGCTGAATAAAGTTGTTATTTTTAATTTTCCTTTATAAAATTTAAGAAATTTTTAAAAATATTGCCAAAAAAGTAAGCAAAATTATGTTTTTTTGTTAAATATATGTTGATTTATATGTTAAATTATGATTAACATGTTAAGAAATATAAATTTAACTGAATAAAGTTTTTATTTTTAATTTTTCTTTATACAAATTAAGAAATTTATAATAAATTGGCAAAAAAAGTCAACTAAATTATGTTTTTTGTTAAATATATGTGGAATTATATGTTAAATTATGAATAACATGTTTAGAAATATAAATTTAGCTGAACAAAGTTGTTATTTTTTATTTTTCGTTACAAAATTTAAGAAATTTTTGAAAAATTGCCAAAAAAAGTAAACAAAATTATGTTTTTTTGTTAAATATATGTGGAACTATATATTAAATTATGATTAACATATTAAGAAATATAAAATTAAATGAATAAAGTTTTTATTTTTATTTTTTCTTTATGAAAATTAAGAAATTTTTAAAAAAATTGGTAAAAAAAGTCAACTAAATTATGGTTTTTTGTTAAATATATGTTGAATTATATGTTAAATTATGATTAACATGCTTAGAAATATAAATTTAGCTGAATAAAGTATTTATTTTGAATTTTTCTTTATAAAATTTAAGAAATTTTTAAAAAAATTGTAACAAAATTTCACCTAAATAACGTTTTTTTGTTAAATATATGTTGATTTATATGTTAAATTATGAATAACATGTTTAGAAATATAAATTTAGCTAAATGAAGTTTTTATTTTTAATTTTTCTTTATAAAATTTAAGAAATTTTAAAAAAATTGCTAAAAAAAGTAAACAAAATTATGTTTTTTTGTTAAATATATGAGGAATTATATATTAAATTATGATCAACATATTTAGAAATATAAATTTTGCTGAATAAAGTTGTTATTTTTAATTTTTCTTTATACAAATTAAGAAATTTATAATAAATTGGCAAAAAAAGTCAACTAAATTATGTTTTTTGTTAAATATATGTGGAATTATATGTTAAATTATGATTAACATATTTAGAAATATAAATTTAACTGAATAAAGTTTTTATTTTTAATTTTTCTTTATAAAAACTAAGAAATTTTTAAAAAAATTGGCAAAAAAAGTCAACTAAATTATGTTTTTAGTTAAATTTATGTTAAATTATGAATAACATGTTTAGAAATATAAATTTAGCTGAATAAAGTTGTTATTTTTAATTTTTCGTTATAAAATTTAAGAAATTTTTAAAAAAATCCCCAAAAAAAGTCAACTAAACTATGGTTTTTTGTTAAATAAATGTTGAATTATATATTAAATTATGATTAACATATTTAGAAATATAAATTTTGCGGAATAAAGTTGTTATTTTTAATTTTTCTTTATAAAATTTAAGAAATTTTTAAAAATATTGCCAAAAAAGTAAGCAAAATTATATTTTTTTTGTTAAATATATGTGGAATTATATATTAAATTATGATCAACATATTTAGAAATATAAATTTTGCTGAATAAAGTTGTTATTTTTAATTTTTCTTTAAAAAAATTAATAAATTTTTAAAAAAATTGGCAAAAAAAGTCAACTAAATTATGTTTTTTGTTAAAATTATGTTGAATTATATGTTAAATTATGAATAACATGTTTAGAAATATAAATTTAACTGAATAAAGTTTTTATTTTTAATTTTTCGTTATAAAATTTAAGAAATTTTTAAAAAAATTGCTAAAAAAAGTAAACTAAATTATGTTTTTTTGTTAAATATATGTGGAATTATATGTTAAATTATGATTAACATATTTAGAAATATAAATTTAACTGAATAAAGTTTTTATTTTTAATTTTTCTTTATAAAAATTAAGAAATTTTTAAAAATATTGCCAAAAAAGTAAGCAAAATTATGTTTTTTTGTTAAATATATGTAGAATTATATATTAAATTATGATCAACATATTTAGAAATATAAATTTTGCTGAACAAAGTTATTATTTTTAATTTTTCTTTAAAAAAATTAAGAAATTTTTAAAAAAATTGCCAAAAAAAGTCAACTAAATTATGTTTTTTGTTAAATTTATGTTGAATTATATGTTAAATTATGAATAACATGTTTAGAAATATAAATTTGGCTGAAGAAAGTTGTTATTTTTTATTTTTCTTTATAAGATTTAAGAAATTTTTAAAAAAATTGCCAAAAAAAGTCAACTAAACTATGGTTTTTGTGTAAATATATGTTGAATTATATGTTAAATTATGATAAACATGCTTAGAAACATAAATTTAGCTGAAAAAAGTTTTTATTTTTATTTTTTTTATAAAATGTAAGAAACTTTTAAAAAAAATTCCAAAAAAAGTCAACAAAATTATGTTTTTTGTTAAATATATGTTGATTTATATGTTAAATTATGATTAACATGTTAAGAAATATAAATTTAACTGAATAAAGTTTTTATTTTTAATTTTTCTTTATACAAATTAAGAAATTTATAATAAATTGGCAAAAAAAGTCAACTAAATTATGTTTTTTGTTAAATATATGTGGAATTATATGTTAAATTATGATAACATATAACATATTTAGAAATATAAATTTAACTGAATAAAGTTTTTATTTTTAATTTTTCTTTATAAAAATTAAGAAATTTTTAAAAAAATTGGCAAAAAAAGTCAACTAAATTATGTTTTTAGTTAAATTTATGTTAAATTATGAATAACATGTTTAGAAATATAAATTTAGCTGAATAAAGTTGTTATTTTTAATTTTTCGTTATAAAATTTAAGAAATTTTTAAAAAAATCCCCAAAAAAAGTCAACTAAACTATGGTTTTTTGTTAAATATATGTAGAATTATATATTAAATTATGATCAACATATTTAGAAATATAAATTTTGCTGAATAAAGTTGTTATTTTTAATTTTTCTTTAAAAAAATTAAGAAATTTTTAAAAAAATTGGCAAAAAAAGTCAACTAAATTATGTTTTTTGTTAAATTTATGTTGAATTATATGTTAAATTATGAATAACATGTTTAGAAATATAAATTTGGCTGAAGAAAGTTGTTATTTTTTATTTTTCTTTATAAGATTTAAGAAATTTTTATAAAAATTGCCAAAAAAAGTCAACTAAACTATGGTTTTTGTGTAAATATATGTTGAATTATATGTTAAATTATGATAAACATGCTTAGAAACATAAATTTAGCTGAAAAAAGTTTTTATTTTTATTTGTTTTATAAAATGTAAGAAACTTTTAAAAAAAATTCCAAAAAAAGTCGACAAAATTATGTTTTTTGTTAAATATATGTTGATTTATATGTTAAATTATGATTAACATGTTAAGAAATATAAATTTAACTGAATAAAGTTTTTATTTTTAATTTTTCTTTATACAAATTAAGAAATTTTTAATAAATTGGCAAAAAAAGTCAACTAAATTATGTTTTTTGTTAAATATATGTGGAATTATATGTTAAATTATGATTAACATATTTAGAAATATAAATTTAACTGAATAAAGTTTTTATTTTTAATTTTTCTTTATAAAAATTAAGAAATTTTTAAAAAAATTGGCAAAAAAAGTCAACTAAATTATGTTTTTAGTTAAATTTATGTTAAATTATGAATAACATGTTTAGAAATATAAATTTAGCTGAATAAAGTTGTTATTTTTAATTTTTCGTTATAAAATTTAAGAAATTTTTAAAAAAATCCCCAAAAAAAGTCAACTAAACTATGGGTTTTTTGTTAAATATATGTTGAATTATATATTAAATTATGATTAACATATTTAGAAATATAAATTTTGCTGAATAAAGTTGTTATTTTTAATTTTTCTTTATAAAATTTAAGAAATTTTCAAAAATATTGCCAAAAAAGTAAGCAAAATTATGTTTTTTTTGTTAAATATATGTGGAATTATATATTAAATTATGATCAACATATTTAGAAATATAAATTTTGCTGAATAAAGTTGTTATTTTTAATTTTTCTTTAAAAAAATTAATAAATTTTTAAAAAAATTGGCAAAAAAAGTCAACTAAATTATGTTTTTTGTTAAATTTATGTTGAATTATATGTTAAATTATGAATAACATGTTTAGAAATATAAATTTTGCTGAATAAAGTAGTTATTTTTAATTTTTCGTTAAAAAATTTAAGAAATTTTTAAAAAAATTGCTAAAAAAGTAAACTAAATTATGTTTTTTTGTTAAATATATGTGGAATTATATGTTAAATTATGATTAACATATTTAGAAATATAAATTTAACTGAATAAAGTTTTTATTTTTAATTTTTCTTTATAAAAATTAAGAAATTTTTACAAAAAATTTGCAAAAAAAGTCAACTAAATTATGTTTTTTGTTAAATTTATGTTGAGTTATATGTTAAATTATGAATAACATGTTTAGAAATATAAATTTAGCTGAATAAAGTAGTTATTTTTAATTTTTCGTTATAAAATTTAAGAAATTTTTAAAAAAATTGCTAAAAAAAGTAAACTAAATTATGTTTTTTTGTTAAATATATGTGGAATTATATGTTAAATTATGATTAACATATTTAGAAATATAAATTTAACTGAATAAAGTTTTTATTTTTAATTTTTCTTTATAAAAATTAAGAAATTTTTAAAAATATTGCCAAAAAAGTAAGCAAAATCATGTTTTTTTGTTAAATATATGTAGAATTATATATTAAATTATGATCAACATATTTAGAAATATAAATTTTGCTGAATAAAGTTGTTATTTTTAATTTTTCTTTAAAAAAATTAAGAAATTTTTAAAAAAATTGGCAAAAACAGTCAACTAAATTATGTTTTTTGTTAAATTTATGTTGAATTATATGTTAAATTATGAATAACATGTTTAGAAATATAAATTTGGCTGAAGAAAGTTGTTATTTTTTATTTTTCTTTATAAGATTTAAGAAATTTTTAAAAAAATTGCCAAAAAAAGTCAACTAAACTATGGTTTTTGTGTAAATATATGTTGAATTATATGTTAAATTATGATAAACATGCTTAGAAACATAAATTTAGCTGAAAAAAGTTTTTATTTTTATTTTTTTTATAAAATGTAAGAAAATTTTAAAAAAAATTCCAAAAAAAGTCAACAAAATTATGTTTTTTGTTAAATATATGTTGATTTATATGTTAAATTATGATTAACATGTTAATAAATATAAATTTAACTGAATAAAGTTTTTATTTTTAATTTTTCTTTATACAAATTAAGAAATTTATAATAAATTGGCAAAAAAAGTCAACTAAATTATGTTTTTTGTTAAATATATGTGGAATTATATGTTAAATTATGATTAACATATTTAGAAATATAAATTTAACTGAATAAAGTTTTTATTTTTAAATTTTCTTTATAAAAATTAAGAAATTTTCAAAAAAATTGGCAAAAAAAGTCAACTAAATTATGTTTTTAGTTAAATTTATGTTAAATTATGAATAACATGTTTAGAAATATAAATTTAGCTGAATAAAGTTGTTATTTTTAATTTTTCGTTATAAAATTTAAGAAATTTTTAAAAAAATCCCCAAAAAAAGTCAACTAAACTATGGTTTTTTGTTAAATATATGTTGAATTATATATTAAATTATGATTAACATATTTAAAAATATAAATTTTGCTGAATAAAGTTGTTATTTTTAATTTTTCTTTATAAAATTTAAGAAATTTTTAAAAATATTGCCAAAAAAGTAAGCAAAATTATGTTTTTTTTGTTAAATATATGTGGAATTATATATTAAATTATGATCAACATATTTAGAAATATAAATTTTGCTGAATAAAGTTGTTATTTTTAATTTTTCTTTAAAAAAATTAATAAATTTTTAAAAAAATTGGCAAAAAAAGTCAACTAAATTATGTTTTTTGTTAAATTTATGTTGAATTATATGTTAAATTATGAATAACATGTTTAGAAATATAAATTTTGCTGAATAAAGTAGTTATTTTTAATTTTTCGTTATAAAATTTAAGAAATTTTTAAAAAAATTGCTAAAAAAAGTAAACTAAATTATGTTTTTTTGTTAAATATATGTGGAATTATATGTTAAATTATGATTAACATATTTAGAAATATAAATTTAACTGAATAAAGTTTTTATTTTTAATTTTTCTTTATAAAAATTAAGAAATTTTTACAAAAAATTTGCAAAAAAAGTCAACTAAATTATGTTTTTTGTTAAATTTATGTTGAATTATATGTTAAATTATGAATAACATGTTTAGAAATATAAATTTTGCTGAATAAAGTTGTTATTTTTAATTTTTCTTTAAAAAAATTAATAAATTTTTAAAAAAATTGGCAAAAAAAGTCAACTAAATTATGTTTTTTGTTAAATTTATGTTGAATTATATGTTAAATTATGAATAATATGTTTAGAAATATAAATTTAGCTGAATAAAGTAGTTATTTTTAATTTTTCGTTATAAAATTTAAGAAATTTTTAAAAAAATTGCTAAAAAAAGTAAACTAAATTATGTTTTTTGTTAAATTTATGTTGAATTATATGTTAAATTATGAATAACATGTTTAGAAATATAAATTTGGCTGAAGAAAGTTGTTATTTTTTATTTTTCTTTATAAGATTTAAGAAATTTTTAAAAAAATTGCCAAAAAAAGTCAACTAAACTATGGTTTTTTGTTAAATATATGTTGAATTATATATTAAATTATGATTAACATATTTAGAAATATAAATTTTGCTGAATAAAGTTGTTATTTTTAATTTTTCTTTATAAAATTTAAGAAATTTTCAAAAATATTGCCAAAAAAGTAAGCAAAATTATGTTTTTTTTGTTAAATATATTTGGAATTATATATTAAATTATGATCAACATATTTAGAAATATAAATTTTGCTGAATAAAGTTGTTATTTTTAATTTTTCTTTAAAAAAATTAATAAATTTTTAAAAAAATTGGCAAAAAAAGTCAACTAAATTATGTTTTTTGTTAAATTTATGTTGAATTATATGTTAAATTATGAATAACATGTTTAGAAATATAAATTTTGCTGAATAAAGTAGTTATTTTTAATTTTTCGTTAAAAAATTTAAGAAATTTTTAAAAAAATTGCTAAAAAAGTAAACTAAATTATGTTTTTTTGTTAAATATATGTGGAATTATATGTTAAATTATGATTAACATATTTAGAAATATAAATTTAACTGAATAAAGTTTTTATTTTTAATTTTTCTTTATAAAAATTAAGAAATTTTTACAAAAAATTTGCAAAAAAAGTCAACTAAATTATGTTTTTTGTTAAATTTATGTTGAGTTATATGTTAAATTATGAATAACATGTTTAGAAATATAAATTTAGCTGAATAAAGTAGTTATTTTTAATTTTTCGTTATAAAATTTAAGAAATTTTTAAAAAAATTGCTAAAAAAAGTAAACTAAATTATGTTTTTTTGTTAAATATATGTGGAATTATATGTTAAATTATGATTAACATATTTAGAAATATAAATTTAACTGAATAAAGTTTTTATTTTTAATTTTTCTTTATAAAAATTAAGAAATTTTTAAAAATATTGCCAAAAAAGTAAGCAAAATCATGTTTTTTTGTTAAATATATGTAGAATTATATATTAAATTATGATCAACATATTTAGAAATATAAATTTTGCTGAATAAAGTTGTTATTTTTAATTTTTCTTAAAAAAAATTAAGAAATTTTTAAAAAAATTGGCAAAAACAGTCAACTAAATTATGTTTTTTGTTAAATTTATGTTGAATTATATGTTAAATTATGAATAACAAGTTTAGAAATATAAATTTGGCTGAAGAAAGTTGTTATTTTTTATTTTTCTTTATAAGATTTAAGAAATTTTTAAAAAAATTGCCAAAAAAAGTCAACTAAACTATGGTTTTTGTGTAAATATATGTTGAATTATATGTTAAATTATGATAAACATGCTTAGAAACATAAATTTAGCTGAAAAAAGTTTTTATTTTTATTTTTTTTATAAAATGTAAGAAAATTTTAAAAAAAATTCCAAAAAAAGTCAACAAAATTATGTTTTTTGTTAAATATATGTTGATTTATATGTTAAATTATGATTAACATGTTAATAAATATAAATTTAACTGAATAAAGTTTTTATTTTTAATTTTTCTTTATACAAATTAAGAAATTTATAATAAATTGGCAAAAAAAGTCAACTAAATTATGTTTTTTGTTAAATATATGTGGAATTATATGTTAAATTATGATTAACATATTTAGAAATATAAATTTAACTGAATAAAGTTTTTATTTTTAATTTTTCTTTATAAAAATTAAGAAATTTTCAAAAAAATTGGCAAAAAAAGTCAACTAAATTATGTTTTTAGTTAAATTTATGTTAAATTATGAATAACATGTTTAGAAATATAAATTTAGCTGAATAAAGTTGTTATTTTTAATTTTTCGTTATAAAATTTAAGAAATTTTTAAAAAAATCCCCAAAAAAAGTCAACTAAACTATGGTTTTTTGTTAAATATATGTTGAATTATATATTAAATTATGATTAACATATTTAAAAATATAAATTTTGCTGAATAAAGTTGTTATTTTTAATTTTTCTTTATAAAATTTAAGAAATTTTTAAAAATATTGCCAAAAAAGTAAGCAAAATTATGTTTTTTTTGTTAAATATATGTGGAATTATATGTTAAATTATGAATAACATGTTTAGAAATATAAATTTTGCTGAATAAAGTTGTTATTTTTAATTTTTCTTTAAAAAAATTAATAAATTTTTAAAAAAATTGGCAAAAAAAGTCAACTAAATTATGTGTTTTGTTAAATTTATGTTGAATTATATGTTAAATTATGAATAATATGTTTAGAAATATAAATTTAGCTGAATAAAGTAGTTATTTTTAATTTTTCGTTATAAAATTTAAGAAATTTTTAAAAAAATTGCTAAAAAAAGTAAACTAAATTATGTTTTTTTGTTAAATATATGTGGAATTATATGTTAAATTATGAATAACATGTTTAGAAATATAAATTTTGCTGAATAAAGTAGTTATTTTTAATTTTTCGTTATAAAATTTAAGAAATTTTTAAAAAAATTGCTAAAAAAGTAAACTAAATTATGTTTTTTTGTTAAATATATGTGGAATTATATGTTAAATTATGATTAACATATTTAGAAATATAAATTTAACTGAATAAAGTTTTTATTTTTAATTTTTCTTTATAAAAATTAAGAAATTTTTACAAAAAATTTGCAAAAAAAGTCAACTAAATTATGTTTTTTGTTAAATTTATGTTGAGTTATATGTTAAATTATGAATAACATGTTTAGAAATATAAATTTAGCTGAATAAAGTAGTTATTTTTAATTTTTCGTTATAAAATTTAAGAAATTTTTAAAAAAATTGCTAAAAAAAGTAAACTAAATTATGTTTTTTTGTTAAATATATGTGGAATTATATGTTAAATTATGATTAACATATTTAGAAATATAAATTTAACTGAATAAAGTTTTTATTTTTAATTTTTCTTTATAAAAATTAAGAAATTTTTAAAAATATTGCCAAAAAAGTAAGCAAAATCATGTTTTTTTGTTAAATATATGTAGAATTATATATTAAATTATGATCAACATATTTAGAAATATAAATTTTGCTGAATAAAGTTGTTATTTTTAATTTTTCTTTAAAAAAATTAAGAAATTTTTAAAAAAATTGGCAAAAACAGTCAACTAAATTATGTTTTTTGTTAAATTTATGTTGAATTATATGTTAAATTATGAATAACATGTTTAGAAATATAAATTTGGCTGAAGAAAGTTGTTATTTTTTATTTTTCTTTATAAGATTTAAGAAATTTTTAAAAAAATTGCCAAAAAAAGTCAACTAAACTATGGTTTTTGTGTAAATATATGTTGAATTATATGTTAAATTATGATAAACATGCTTAGAAACATAAATTTAGCTGAAAAAAGTTTTTATTTTTATTTTTTTTATAAAATGTAAGAAAATTTAAAAAAAAATTCCAAAAAAAGTCAACAAAATTATGTTTTTTGTTAAATATATGTTGATTTATATGTTAAATTATGATTAACATGTTAATAAATATAAATTTAACTGAATAAAGTTTTTATTTTTTATTTTTCTTTATACAAATTAAGAAATTTATAATAAATTGGCAAAAAAAGTCAACTAAATTATGTTTTTTGTTAAATATATGTGGAATTATATGTTAAATTATGATTAACATATTTAGAAATATAAATTTAACTGAATAAAGTTTTTATTTTTAATTTTTCTTTATAAAAATTAAGAAATTTTCAAAAAAATTGGCAAAAAAAGTCAACTAAATTATGTTTTTAGTTAAATTTATGTTAAATTATGAATAACATGTTTAGAAATATAAATTTAGCTGAATAAAGTTGTTATTTTTAATTTTTCGTTATAAAATTTAAGAAATTTTTAAAAAAATCCCCAAAAAAAGTCAACTAAACTATGGTTTTTTGTTAAATATATGTTGAATTATATATTAAATTATGATTAACATATTTAAAAATATAAATTTTGCTGAATAAAGTTGTTATTTTTAATTTTTCTTTATAAAATTTAAGAAATTTTTAAAAATATTGCCAAAAAAGTAAGCAAAATTATGTTTTTTTTGTTAAATATATGTGGAATTATATATTAAATTATGATCAACATATTTAGAAATATAAATTTTGCTGAATAAAGTTGTTATTTTTAATTTTTCTTTAAAAAAATTAATAAATTTTTAAAAAAATTGGCAAAAAAAGTCAACTAAATTATGTTTTTTGTTAAATTTATGTTGAATTATATGTTAAATTATGAATAACATGTTTAGAAATATAAATTTAGCTGAATAAAGTAGTTATTTTTAATTTTTCGTTATAAAATTTAAGAAATTTTTAAAAAAATTGCTAAAAAAAGTAAACTAAATTATGTTTTTTTGTTAAATATATGTGGAATTATATGTTAAATTATGATTAACATATTTAGAAATATAAATTTAACTGAATAAAGTTTTTATTTTTAATTTTTCTTTATAAAAATTAAGAAATTTTTAAAAATATTGCCAAAAAAGTAAGCAAAATTATGTTTTTTTGTTAAATATATGTAGAATTATATATTAAATTATGATCAACATATTTAGAAATATAAATTTTGCTGAATAAAGTTGTTATTTTTAATTTTTCTTTAAAAAAATTAAGAAATTTTTAAAAAAATTGGCAAAAAAAGTCAACTAAATTATGTTTTTTGTTAAATTTATGTTGAATTATATGTTAAATTATGAATAACATGTTTAGAAATATAAATTTGGCTGAAGAAAGTTGTTATTTTTTATTTTTCTTTATAAGATTTAAGAAATTTTTAAAAAAATTGCCAAAAAAAGTCAACTAAACTATGGTTTTTGTGTAAATATATGTTGAATTATATGTTAAATTATGATAAACATGCTTAGAAACATAAATTTAGCTGAAAAAATTTTTATTTTTATTTTTTTTATAAAATGTAAGAAACTTTTAAAAAAAATTCCAAAAAAAGTCAACAGAATTATGTTTTTTGTTAAATATATGTTGATTTATATGTTAAATTATGATTAACATGTTAAGAAATATAAATTTAACTGAATAAAGTTTTTATTTTTAATTTTTCTTTATACAAATTAAGAAATTTATAATAAATTGGCAAAAAAAGTCAACTAAATTATGTTTTTTGTTAAATATATGTGGAATTATATGTTAAATTATGATTAACATATTTAGAAATATAAATTTAACTGAATAAAGTTTTTATTTTTAATTTTTCTTTATAAAAATTAAGAAATTTTTAAAAAAATTGGCAAAAAAAGTCAACTAAATTATGTTTTTAGTTAAATTTATGTTAAATTATGAATAACATGTTTAGAAATATAAATTTAGCTGAATAAAGTTGTTATTTTTAATTTTTCGTTATAAAATTTAAGAAATTTTTAAAAAAATCCCCAAAAAAAGTCAACTAAACTATGGTTTTTTGTTAAATATATGTTGAATTATATATTAAATTATGATTAACATATTTAGAAATATAAATTTTGCTGAATAAAGTTGTTATTTTTAATTTTTATTTATAAAATTTAAGAAATTTTTAAAAATATTGCCAAAAAAGTAAGCAAAATTATGTTTTTTTTTGTTAAATATATGTGGAATTATATATTAAATTATGTTCAACATATTTAGAAATATAAATTTTGCTGAATAAAGTTGTTATTTTTTATTTTTCTTTAAAAAAATTAATAAATTTTTAAAAAAATTGGCAAAAAAAGTCAACTAAATTATGTTTTTTGTTAAATTTATGTTGAATTATATGTTAAATTATGAATAACATGTTTAGAAATATAAATTTTGCTGAATAAAGTAGTTATTTTTAATTTTTCGTTATAAAATTTAAGAAATTTTTAAAAAAATTGCTAAAAAAAGTAAACTAAATTATGTTTTTTTGTTAAATATATGTGGAATTATATGTTAAATTATGATTAACATATTTAGAAATATAAATTTAACTGAATAAAGTTGTTATTTTTAATTTTTCTTTATAAAATTTAAGAAATTTTTAAAAATATTGCCAAAAAAGTAAGCAAAATTATGTTTTTTTTGTTAAATATATGTGGAATTATATATTAAATTATGATCAACATATTTAGAAATATAAATTTTGCTGAATAAAGTTTTTATTTTTAATTTTTCTTTATAAAAATTAAGAAATTTTTACAAAAATTTTGCAAAAAAAGTCAACTAAATTATGTTTTTTGTTAAATTTATGTTGAATTATATGTTAAATTATGAATAACATGTTTAGAAATATAAATTTAGCTGAACAAAGTTGTTATTTTTTATTTTTCGTTACAAAATTTAAGAAATTTTTAAAAAATTGCCAAAAAAAGTAAACAAAATTATGTTTTTTTGTTAAATATATGTGGAATTATATATTAAATTATGATTAACATATTAAGAAATATAAATTTAAATGAATAAAGTTTTTTTTTGTTAAATATATGTGGAATTATATGTTAAATTATGATTAACATATTTAGAAATATAAATTTAACTGAATAAAGTTTTTATTTTTAATTTTTCTTTATAAAAATTAAGAAATTTTTAAAAATATTGCCAAAAGAGTAAGCAAAATTATGTTTTTTTGTTAAATATATGTAGAATTATATATTAAATTATAATCAACATATTTAGAAATATAAATTTTGCTGAATAAAGGTGTTATTTTTAATTTTTCTTTAAAAAAATTAAGAAATTTTTAAAAAAATTGGCAAAAAAAGTCAACTAAATTATGTTTTTTGTTAAATTTATGTTGAATTATATGTTAAATTATGAATAACATGTTTAGAAATATAAATTTGGCTGAAGAAAGTTGTTATTTTTTATTTTTCTTTATAAGATTTAAGAAATTTTTAAAAAAATTGCCAAAAAAAGTCAACTAAACTATGGTTTTTGTGTAAATATATGTTGAATTATATGTTAAATTATGATAAACATGCTTAGAAACATAAATTTAGCTGAAAAAATTTTTATTTTTATTTTTTTTATAAAATGTAAGAAACTTTTAAAAAAAATTCCAAAAAAAGTCAACAAAATTATGTTTTTTGTTAAATATATGTTGATTTATATGTTAAATTATGATTAACATGTTAAGAAATATAAATTTAACTGAATAAAGTTTTTATTTTTAATTTTTCTTTATACAAATTAAGAAATTTATAATAAATTGGCAAAAAAAGTCAACTAAATTATGTTTTTTGTTAAATATATGTGGAATTATATGTTAAATTATGATTAACATATTTAGAAATATAAATTTAACTGAATAAAGTTTTTATTTTTAATTTTTCTTTATAAAAATTAAGAAATTTTTAAAAAAATTGGCAAAAAAAGTCAACTAAATTAAGTTTTTAGTTAAATTTATGTTAAATTATGAATAACATGTGTAGAAATATAAATTTAGCTGAATAAAGTTGTTATTTTTAATTTTTCGTTATAAAATTTAAGAAATTTTTAAAAAAATCCCCAAAAAAAAGTCAACTAAACTATGGTTTTTTGTTAAATATATGTTGAATTATATATTAAATTATGATTAACATATTTAGAAATATAAATTTTGCTGAATAAAGTTGTTATTTTTAATTTTTCTTTAAAAAAATTAATAAATTTTTAAAAAAATTGGCAAAAAAAGTCAACTAAATTATGTTTTTTGTTAAATTTATGTTGAATTATATGTTAAATTATGAATAACATGTTTAGAAATATAAATTTTGCTGAATAAAGTAGTTATTTTTAATTTTTCGTTATAAAATTTAAGAATTTTTTAAAAAAATTGCTAAAAAAAGTAAACTAAATTATGTTTTTTTGTTAAATATATGTGGAATTATATGTTAAATTATGATTAACATATTTAGAAATATAAATTTAACTGAATAAAGTTTTTATTTTTAATTTTTCTTTATAAAAATTAAGAAATTTTTACAAAAAATTTGCAAAAAAAGTCAACTAAATTATGTTTTTTGTTAAATTTATGTTGAATTATATGTTAAATTATGAATAACATGTTTAGAAATATAAATTTTGCTGAATAAAGTTGTTATTTTTAATTTTTCTTTAAAAAAATTGGCAAAAAAAGTCAACTAAATTATGTTTTTTGTTAAATTTATGTTGAATTATATGTTAAATTATGAATAACATGTTTAGAAATATAAATTTAGCTGAATAAAGTAGTTATTTTTAATTTTTCGTTATAAAATTTAAGAAATTTTTAAAAAAATTGCTAAAAAAAGTAAACTAAATTATGTTTTTTTGTTAAATATATGTGGAATTATATGTTAAATTATGATTAACATATTTAGAAATATAAATTTAACTGAATAAAGTTTTTATTTTTAATTTTTCTTTATAAAAATTAAGAAATTTTTAAAAATATTGCCAAAAAAGTAAGCAAAATTATGTTTTTTTGTTAAATATATGTAGAATTATATATTAAATTATGATCAACATATTTAGAAATATAAATTTTGCTGAATAAAGTTGTTATTTTTAATTTTTCTTTAAAAAAATTAAGAAATTTTTAAAAAAATTAGCAAAAAAAGTCAACTAAATTATGTTTTTTGTTAAATTTATGTTGAATTATATGTTAAATTATGAATAACATGTTTAGAAATATAAATTTGGCTGAAGAAAGTTGTTATTTTTTATTTTTCTTTATAAGATTTAAGAAATTTTTAAAAAAATTGCCAAAAAAAGTCAACTAAACTATGGTTTTTGTGTAAATATATGTTGAATTATATGTTAAATTATGATAAACATGCTTAGAAACATAAATTTAGCTGAAAAAAGTTTTTATTTTTATTTTTTTTATAAAATGTAAGAAACTTTTAAAAAAAATTCCAAAAAAAGTCAACAAAATTATGTTTTTTGTTAAATATATGTTGATTTATATGTTAAATTATGATTAACATGTTAAGAAATATAAATTTAACTGAATAAAGTTTTTATTTTTAATTTTTCTTTATACAAATTAAGAAATTTATAATAAATTGGCAAAAAAAGTCAACTAAATTATGTTTTTTGTTAAATATATGTAGAATTATATATTAAATTATAATCAACATATTTAGAAATATAAATTTTGCTGAATAAAGGTGTTATTTTTAATTTTTCTTTAAAAAAATTAAGAAATTTTTAAAAAAATTGGCAAAAAAAGTCAACTAAATTATGTTTTTTGTTAAATTTATGTTGAATTATATGTTAAATTATGAATAACATGTTTAGAAATATAAATTTGGCTGAAGAAAGTTGTAATTTTTTATTTTTCTTTATAAGATTTAAGAAATTTTTAAAAAAATTGCCAAAAAAAGTCAACTAAACTATGGTTTTTGTGTAAATATATGTTGAATTATATGTTAAATTATGATAAACATGCTTAGAAACATAAATTTAGCTGAAAAAATTTTTATTTTTATTTTTTTTATAAAATGTAAGAAACTTTTAAAAAAAATTCCAAAAAAAGTCAACAAAATTATGTTTTTTGTTAAATATATGTTGATTTATATGTTAAGTTATGATTAACATGTTAAGAAATATAAATTTAACTGAATAAAGTTTTTATTTTTAATTTTTCTTTATACAAATTAAGAAATTTATAATAAATTGGCAAAAAAAGTCTACTAAATTATGTTTTTTGTTAAATATATGTGGAATTAAATGTTAAATTATGATTAACATATTTAGAAATATAAATTTAACTGAATAAAGTTTTTATTTTTAATTTTTCTTTATAAAAATTAAGAAATTTTTAAAAAAATTCGCAAAAAAAGTCAACTAAATTAAGTTTTTAGTTAAATTTATGTTAAATTATGAATAACATGTGTAGAAATATAAATTTAGCTGAATAAAGTTGTTATTTTTAATTTTTCGTTATAAAATTTAAGAAATTTTTAAAAAAATCCCCAAAAAAAAGTCAACTAAACTATGGTTTTTTGTTAAATATATGTTGAATTATATATTAAATTATGATTAACATATTTAGAAATATAAATTTTGCTGAATAAAGTTGTTATTTTTAATTTTTCTTTATAAAATTTAAGAAATTTTTAAAAATATTGCCAAAAAAGTAAGCAAAATTATGTTTTTTTTGTTAAATATATGTGGAATTATATATTTAATTATGATCAACATATTTAGAAATATAAATTTTGCTGAATAAAGTTGTTATTTTTAATTTTTCTTTAAAAAAATTAATAAATTTTTAAAAAAATTGGCAAAAAAAGTCAACTAAATTATGTTTTTTGTTAAATTTATGTTGAATTATATGTTAAATTATGAATAACATGTTTAGAAATATAAATTTTGCTGAATAAAGTAGTTATTTTTAATTTTTCGTTATAAAATTTAAGAATTTTTTAAAAAATTGCTAAAAAAAGTAAACTAAATTATGTTTTTTTGTTAAATATATGTGGAATTATATGTTAAATTATGATTAACATATTTAGAAATATAAATTTAACTGAATAAAGTTTTTATTTTTAATTTTTCTTTATAAAAATTAAGAAATTTTTACAAAAAATTTGCCAAAAAAGTCAACTAAATTATGTTTTTTGTTAAATTTATGTTGAATTATATGTTAAATTATGAATAACATGTTTAGAAATATAAATTTTGCTGAATAAAGTTGTTATTTTTAATTTTTCTTTAAAAAAATTAATAAATTTTTAAAAAAATTGGCAAAAAAAGTCAACTAAATTATGTTTTTTGTTAAATTTATGTTGAATTATATGTTAAATTATGAATAACATGTTTAGAAATATAAATTTAGCTGAATAAAGTAGTTATTTTTAATTTTTCGTTATAAAATTTAAGAAATTTTTAAAAAAATTGCTAAAAAAAGTAAACTAAATTATGTTTTTTTGTTAAATATATGTGGAATTATATGTTAAATTATGATTAGCATATTTAGAAATATAAATTTAACTGAATAAAGTTTTTATTTTTAATTTTTCTTTATAAAAATTAAGAAATTTTTAAAAATATTGCCAAAAAAGTAAGCAAAATTATGTTTTTTTGTTAAATATATGTAGAATTATATATTAAATTATGATCAACATATTTAGAAATATAAATTTTGCTGAATTAAGTTGTTATTTTTTATTTTTCTTTATAAGATTTAAGAAATTTTTAAAAAAATTGCCAAAAAAAGTCAACTAAACTATGGTTTTTGTGTAAATATATGTTGAATTATATGTTAAATTATGATAAACATGTTTAGAAACATAAATTTAGCTGAAAAAAGTTTTTATTTTTATTTTTTTTATAAAATGTAAGAAACTTTTAAAAAAAATTCCAAAAAAAGTCAACAAAATTATGTTTTTTGTTAAATATATGTTGATTTATATGTTAAATTATGATTAACATGTTAAGAAATATAAATTTAACTGAATAAAGTTTTTATTTTTAATTTTTCTTTATACAAATTAAGAAATTTATAATAAATTGGCAAAAAAAGTCAACTAAATTATGTTTTTTGTTAAATATATGTGGAATTATATGTTAAATTATGATTAACATATTTAGAAATATAAATTTAACTGAATAAAGTTTTTATTTTTAATTTTTCTTTATAAAAATTAAGAAATTTTTAAAAAAATTGGCAAACAAAGTCAACTAAATTATGTTTTTAGTTAAATTTATGTTAAATTATGAATAACATGTTTAGAAATATAAATTTAGCTGAATAAAGTTGTTATTTTTAATTTTTCGTTATAAAATTTAAGAAATTTTTAAAAAAATCCCCAAAAAAAGTCAACTAAACTATAGTTTTTTGTTAAATATATGTTGAATTATATATTAAATTATGATTAACATATTTAGAAATATAAATTTTGCTGAATAAAGTTGTTATTTTTAATTTTTCTTTATAAAATTTAAGAAATTTTTAAAAATATTGCCAAAAAAGTAAGCAAAATTATGTTTTTTTTGTTAAATATATGTGGAATTATATATTAAATTATGATCAACATATTTAGAAATATAAATTTTGCTGAATAAAGTAGTTATTTTTAATTTTTCGTTATAAAATTTAAGAAATTTTTAAAAAAATTGCTAAAAAAAGTAAACTAAATTATGTTTTTTTGTTAAATATATGTGGAATTATATGTTAAATTATGATTAACATATTTAGAAATATAAATTTAACTGAATAAAGTTGTTATTTTTAATTTTTCTTTATAAAATTTAAGAAATTTTTAAAAATATTGCCAAAAAAGTAAGCAAAATTATGTTTTTTTTGTTAAATATATATGGAATTATATATTAAATTATGATCAACATATTTAGAAATATAAATTTTGCTGAATAAAGTTTTTATTTTTAATTTTTCTTTATAAAAATTAAGAAATTTTAACAAAAATTTTGCAAAAAAGTCAACTAAATTATGTTTTTTGTTAAATTTATGTTGAATTATATGTTAAATTATGAATAACATGTTTAGAAATATAAATTTAGCTGAACAAAGTTGTTATTTTTTATTTTTCGTTACAAAATTTAAGAAATTTTTAAAAAATTGCCAAAAAAAGTTAACAAAATTATGTTTTTTTGTTAAATATATGTGGAATTATATATTAAATTATGATTAACATATTAAGAAATATAAATTTAAATGAATAAAGTTTTTTTTTGTTAAATATATGTGGAATTATATGTTAAATTATGATTAACATATTTAGAAATATAAATTTAACTGAATAAAGTTTTTATTTTTAATTTTTCTTTATAAAAATTAAGAAATTTTTAAAAATATTGCCAAAAAAGTAAGCAAAATTATGTTTTTTTGTTAAATATATGTAGAATTATATATTAAATTATGATCAACATATTTAGAAATATAAATTTTGCTGAATAAAGGTGTTATTTTTAATTTTTCTTTAAAAAAATTAAGAAATTTTTAAAAAAATTGGCAAAAAAAGTCAACTAAATTATGTTTTTTGTTAAATTTATGTTGAATTATATGTTAAATTATGAATAACATGTTTAGAAATATAAATTTGGCTGAAGAAAGTTGTTATTTTTTATTTTTCTTTATAAGATTTAAGAAATTTTTAAAAAAATTGCCAAAAAAAGTCAACTAAACTATGGTTTTTGTGTAAATATATGTTGAATTATATGTTAAATTATGATAAACATGCTTAGAAACATAAATTTAGCTGAAAAAATTTTTATTTTTATTTTTTTTATAAAATGTAAGAAACTTTTAAAAAAAATTTCAAAAAAAGTCAACAAAATTATGTTTTTTGTTAAATATATGTTGATTTATATGTTAAATTATGATTAACATGTTAAGAAATATAAATTTAACTGAATAAAGTTTTTATTTTTAATTTTTCTTTATACAAATTAAGAAATTTATAATAAATTGGCAAAAAAAGTCAACTAAATTATGTTTTTTGTTAAATTTATGTTGAATTATATGTTAAATTATGAATAACATGTTTAGAAATATAAATTTGGCTGAAGAAAGTTGTTATTTTTTATTTTTCTTTATAAGATTTAAGAAATTTTTAAAAAAATTGCCAAAAAAAGTCAACTAAACTATGGTTTTTGTGTAAATATATGTTGAATTATATGTTAAATTATGATAAACATGCTTAGAAACATAAATTTAGCTGAAAAAATTTTTATTTTTATTTTTTTTATAAAATGTAAGAAACTTTTAAAAAAAATTTCAAAAAAGTCAACAAAATTATGTTTTTTGTTAAATATATGTTGATTTATATGTTAAATTATGATTAACATGTTAAGAAATATAAATTTAACTGAATAAAGTTTTTATTTTTAATTTTTCTTTATAAAAACTAAGAAATTTTAACAAAAATTTTGCAAAAAAAGTCAACTAAATTATGTTTTTTGTTAAATTTATGTTGAATTATATGTTAAATTATGAATAACATGTTTAGAAATATAAATTTAGCTGAACAAAGTTGTTATTTTTTATTTTTCGTTACAAAATTTAAGAAATTTTTAAAAAATTGCCAAAAAAAGTAAACAAAATTATGTTTTTTTGTTAAATATATGTGGAATTATATATTAAATTATGATTAACATATTAAGAAATATAAATTTAAATGAATAAAGTTTTTTTTTGTTAAATATATGTGGAATTATATGTTAAATTATGATTAACATATTTAGAAATATAAATTTAACTGAATAAAGTTTTTATTTTTAATTTTTCTTTATAAAAATTAAGAAATTTTTAAAAATATTGCCAAAAAAGTAAGCAAAATTATGTTTTTTTGTTAAATATATGTAGAATTATATATTAAATTATGATCAACATATTTAGAAATATAAATTTTGCTGAATAAAGGTGTTATTTTTAATTTTTCTTTAAAAAAATTAAGAAATTTTTAAAAAAATTGGCAAAAAAAGTCAACTAAATTATGTTTTTTGTTAAATTTATGTTGAATTATATGTTAAATTATGAATAACATGTTTAGAAATATAAATTTGGCTGAAGAAAGTTGTTATTTTTTATTTTTCTTTATAAGATTTAAGAAATTTTTAAAAAAATTGCCAAAAAAAGTCAACTAAACTATGGTTTTTGTGTAAATATATGTTGAATTATATGTTAAATTATGATAAACATGCTTAGAAACATAAATTTAGCTGAAAAAATTTTTATTTTTATTTTTTTTATAAAATGTAAGAAACTTTTAAAAAAAATTTCAAAAAAAGTCAACAAAATTATGTTTTTTGTTAAATATATGTTGATTTATATGTTAAATTATGATTAACATGTTAAGAAATATAAATTTAACTGAATAAAGTTTTTATTTTTAATTTTTCTTTATACAAATTAAGAAATTTATAATAAATTGGCAAAAAAAGTCAACTAAATTATGTTTTTTGTTAAATTTATGTTGAATTATATGTTAAATTATGAATAACATGTTTAGAAATATAAATTTGGCTGAAGAAAGTTGTTATTTTTTATTTTTCTTTATAAGATTTAAGAAATTTTTAAAAAAATTGCCAAAAAAAGTCAACTAAACTATGGTTTTTGTGTACATATATGTTGAATTATATGTTAAATTATGATAAACATGCTTAGAAACATAAATTTAGCTGAAAAAAGTTTTTATTTTTATTTTTTTTATAAAATGTAAGAAACTTTTAAAAAAAATTCCAAAAAAAGTCAACAAAATTATGTTGTTTGTTAAATATATGTTGATTTATATGTTAAATTATGATTAACATGTTAAGAAATATAAATTTAACTGAATAAAGTTTTTATTTTTAATTTTTCTTTATACAAATTAAGAAATTTATAATAAATTGGCAAAAAAAGTCAACTAAATTATGTTTTTTGTTAAATATATGTGGAATTATATGTTAAATTATGATTAACATATTTAGAAATATAAATTTTGCTGAATAAAGTTTTTATTTTTAATTTTTCGTTATAAAAATTAAGAAATTTTTAAAAAAATTGGCAAAAAAAGTCAACTAAATTATGTTTTTTGTTAAATTTATGTTGAATTATATTTTAAATTATGAATAACATGTTTAGAAATATAAATTTAGCTGAACAAAGTTGTTATTTTTTATTTTTCGTTACAAAATTTAAGAAATTTTTAAAAAATTGCCAAAAAAAGTAAACAAAATTATGTTTTTTTGTTAAATATATGTGGAATTATATATTAAATTATGATTAACATATTAAGAAATATAAATTTAAATGAATAAAGTTTTTTTTTGTTAAATATATGTGGAATTATATGTTAAATTATGATTAACATATTTAGAAATATAAATTTAACTGAATAAAGTTTTTATTTTTAATTTTTCTTTATAAAAATTAAGAAATTTTTAAAAATATTGCCAAAAAAGTAAGCAAAATTATGTTTTTTTGTTAAATATATGTAGAATTATATATTAAATTATGATCAACATATTTAGAAATATAAATTTTGCTGAATAAAGGTGTTATTTTTAATTTTTCTTTAAAAAAATTAAGAAATTTTTAAAAAAATTGGCAAAAAAAGTCAACTAAATTATGTTTTTTGTTAAATTTATGTTGAATTATATGTTAAATTATGAATAACATGTTTAGAAATATAAATTTGGCTGAAGAAAGTTGTTATTTTTTATTTTTCTTTATAAGATTTAAGAAATTTTTAAAAAAATTGCCAAAAAAAGTCAACTAAACTATGGTTTTTGTGTAAATATATGTTGAATTATATGTTAAATTATGATAAACATGCTTAGAAACATAAATTTAGCTGAAAAATTTTTTATTTTTATTTTTTTTATAAAATGTAAGAAACTTTTAAAAAAAATTCCAAAAAAAGTCAACAAAATTATGTTTTTTGTTAAATATATGTTGATTTATATGTTAAATTATGATTAACATGTTAAGAAATATAAATTTAACTGAATAAAGTTTTTATTTTTAATTTTTCTTTATACAAATTAAGAAATTTATAATAAATTGGCAAAAAAAGTCAACTAAATTATGTTTTTTGTTAAATATATGTGGAATTATATGTTAAATTATGATTAACATATTTAGAAATATAAATTTAACTGAATAAAGTTTTTATTTTTAATTTTTCTTTATAAAAATTAAGAAATTTTTAAAAAAATTGGCAAAAAAAGTCAACTAAATTATGTTTTTAGTTAAATTTATGTTAAATTATGAATAACATGTTTAGAAATATAAATTTAGCTGAATAAAGTTGTTATTTTTAATTTTTCGTTATAAAATTTAAGAAATTTTTAAAAAAATCCCCAAAAAAAGTCAACTAAACTATGGTTTTTTGTTAAATATATGTTGAATTATATATTAAATTATGATTAACATATTTAGAAATATAAATTTTGCTGAATAAAGTAGTTATTTTTAATTTTTCTTTATAAAATTTAAGAAATTTTTAAAAATATTGCCAAAAAAGTAAGCAAAATTATGTTTTTTTTGTTAAATATATGTGGAATTATATATTAAATTATGATCAACATATTTAGAAATATAAATTTTGCTGAATAAAGTTGTTATTTTCAATTTTTCTTTAAAAAAATTAATAAATTTTTAAAAAAATTGGCAAAAAAAGTCAACTAAATTATGTTTTTTGTTAAATTTATGTTGAATTATATGTTAAATTATGAATAACATGTTTAGAAATATAAATTTTGCTGAATAAAGTAGTTATTTTTAATTTTTCGTTATAAAATTTAAGAAATTTTTAAAAAAATTGCTAAAAAAAGTAAACTAAATTATGTTTTTTTGTTAAATATATGTGGAATTATATGTTAAATTATGATTAACATATTTAGAAATATAAATTTAACTGAATAAAGTTTTTATTTTTAATTTTTCTTTATAAAAATTAAGAAATTTTTACAAAAAATTTGCAAAAAAAGTCAACTAAATTATGTTTTTTGTTAAATTTATGTTGAATTATATGTTAAATTATGAATAACATGTTTAGAAATATAAATTTTGCTGAATAAAGTTGTTATTTTTAATTTTTCTTTAAAAAAATTAATAAATTTTTAAAAAAATTGGCAAAAAAAGTCAACTAAATTATGTTTTTTGTTAAATTTATGTTGAATTATATGTTAAATTATGAATAACATGTTTAGAAAAATAAATTTAGCTGAATAAAGTAGTTATTTTTAATTTTTCGTTATAAAATTTAAGAAATTTTTAAAAAAATTGCTAAAAAAAGTAAACTAAATTATGTTTTTTTGTTAAATATATGTGGAATTATATGTTAAATTATGATTAACATATTTAGAAATATAAATTTAACTGAATAAAGTTTTTATTTTTAATTTTTCTTTATAAAAATTAAGAAATTTTTAAAAATATTGCCAAAAAAGTAAACAAAATTATGTTTTTTTGTTAAATATATGTAGAATTATATATTAAATTATGATCAACATATTTAGAAATATAAATTTTGCTGAATAAAGTTGTTATTTTTAATTTTTCTTTAAAAAAATTAAGAAATTTTTAAAAAAATTGGCAAAAAAAGTCAACTAAATTATGTTTTTTGTTAAATTTATGTTGAATTATATGTTAAATTATGAATAACATGTTTAGAAATATAAATTTGACTGAAGAAAGTTGTTATTTTTTATTTTTCTTTATAAGATTTAAGAAATTTTTAAAAAAATTGCCAAAAAAAAGTCAACTAAACTATGGTTTTTGTGTAAATATATGTTGAATTATATGTTAAATTATGATAAACATGCTTAGAAACATAAATTTAGCTGAACAAAGTTTTTATTTTTATTTTTTTTATAAAATGTAAGAAACTTTTAAAAAAAAATCCAAAAAAAGTCAACAAAATTATGTTTTTTGTTAAATATATGTTGATTTATATGTTAAATTATGATTAACATGTTAAGAAATATAAATTTAACTGAATAAAGTTTTTATTTTTAATTTTTCTTTATACAAATTAAGAAATTTATAATAAATTGGCAAAAAAAGTAAACTAAATTATGTTTTTTGTTAAATATATGTGCAATTATATGTTAAATTATGATTAACATATTTAGAAATATAAATTTAACTGAATAAAGTTTTTATTTTTAATTTTTCTTTATAAAAATTAAGAAATTTTTAAAAAAATTGGCAAAAAAAGTCAACTAAATTATGTTTTTAGTTAAATTTATGTTAAATTATGAATAACATGTTTAGAAATATAAATTTAGCTGAATAAAGTTGTTATTTTTAATTTTTCGTTATAAAATTTAAGAAATTTTTAAAAAAATCCCCAAAAAAAGTAAACTAAACTATGGTTTTTTGTTAAATATATGTTGAATTATATATTTAATTATGATTAACATATTTAGAAATATAAATTTTGCTGAATAAAGTTGTTATTTTTAATTTTTCTTTATAAAATTTAAGAAATTTTTAAAAATATTGCCAAAAAAGTAAGCAAAATTATGTTTTTTTTGTTAAATATATGTGGAATTATATATTAAATTATGATCAACATATTTAGAAATATAAATTTTGCTGAATAAAGTTGTTATTTTTAATTTTTCTTTAAAAAAATTAATAAATTTTTAAAAAAATTGGCAAAAAAAGTCAACTAAATTATGTTTTTTGTTAAATTTATGTTGAATTATATGTTAAATTATGAATAACATGTTTAGAAATATAAATTTTGCTGAATAAAGTAGTTATTTTTAATTTTTCGTTATAAAATTTAAGAAATTTTTAAAAAAATTGCTAAAAAAAGTAAACTAAATTATGTTTTTTTGTTAAATATATGTGGAATTATATGTTAAATTATGATTAACATATTTAGAAATATAAATTTAACTGAATAAAGTTGTTATTTTTAATTTTTCTTTATAAAATTTAAGAAATTTTTAAAAATATTGCCAAAAAAGTAAGCAAAATTATGTTTTTTTGTTAAATATATGTGGAATTATATATTAAATTATGATAAACATATTTAGAAATATAAATTTAGCTGAATAAAGTTTTTATTTTTAATTTTTCTTTATAAAAATTAAGAAATTTTTACAAAAATTTTGCAAAAAAAGTCAACTAAATTATGTTTTTTGTTAAATTTATGTTGAATTATATGTTAAATTATGAATAACATGTTTAGAAATATAAATTTAGCTGAACAAAGTTGTTATTTTTTATTTTTCGTTACAAAATTTAAGAAATTTTTAAAAAATTGCCAAAAAAAGTAAACAAAATTATGTTTTTTTGTTAAATATATGTGGAATTATATATTAAATTATGATTAACATATTAAGAAATATAAATTTAAATGAATAAAGTTTTTATTTTTAATTTTTCTTTATGAAAATTAAGAAATTTTTAAAAAAATTGGCAAAAACAGTCAACCAAATTATGGTTTTTTGTTAAATATATGTTGAATTATATGTTAAATTATGATTAACATGCTTAGAAATATAAATTTAGCTGAATAAAGTATTTATTTTGAATTTTTCTTTATAAAATTTAAGAAATTTTTAAAAAAATTGCTAAAAAAAGTAAACTAAATTATGTTTTTTGTTAAATATATGTGGAATTATATGTTAAATTATGATTAACATGTTAAGAAATATAAATTTAACTGAATAAAGTTTTTATTTTTAATTTTTCTTTATGAAAATTAAGAAATTTTTAAAAAAATTGGCAAAAAAAGTCAACTAAATTATGGTTTTTTGTTAAATATATGTTGATTTATATGTTAAATTATGAATAACATGTTTAGAAATATAAATTTAGCTAAATGAAGTTTTTATTTTTAATTTTTCTTTATAAAAATTAAGAAATTTTTAAAAAAATTGGCTAAAAAAGTCAACTAAATTTTGTTTTTAGTTAAATTTATGTTGAATTATATGTTAAATTATGAATAACATGTTCAGAAATATAAATTTAGCTGAATAAAGTTGTTATTTTTAATTTTTCGTTATAAAATTTAAGAAATTTTTAAAAAAATCCCCAAAAAAAGTCAACTAAACTATTGTTTTTTGTTAAATATATGTTGAATTATATATTAAATTATGATCAACATATTTAGAAATATAAATTTTGCTGAATAAAGTTGTTATTTTTAATTTTTCTTTATAAAATTTAAGAAATTTTTAAAAATATTTCCAGAAAAGTAAGCAAAATTATGTTTTTTTATTAAATATATGTGGAATTATATATTAAATTATGATCAACATATTTAGAAATATAAATTTTGCTGAATAAAGTTGTTATTTTTAATTTTTCTTTATAAAAATTAAGAAATTTTTAAAAAAATTTGCAAAAAAAGTCAACTAAATTATGTTTTTTGTTAAATTTATGTTGAATTATATGTTAAATTATGAATAACAGGTTTAGAAATATAAATTTAGCTGAACAAAGTTGTTATTTTTTATTTTTCGTTACAAAATTTAAGAAATTTTTAAAAAATTGCCAAAAAAAGTAAACAAAATTATGTTTTTTTGTTAAATATATGTGGAATTATATATTAAATTATGATTAACATATTAAGAAATATAAATTTAAATGAATAAAGTTTTTATTTTTAATTTTTCTTTATGAAAATTAAGAAATTTTTAAAAAAATTGCCAAAAAAAGTCAACTAAATTATGTTTTTAGTTAAATTGATGTTGAATTATATGTTAAATTATGAATAATATGTTTAGAAATATAAATTTAGCTGAATAAAGTTGTTATTTTTAATTTTTCGTTATAAAATTTAAGAAATTTTTAAAAAAATCCCCAATAAAAGTCAACTAAACTATTGTTTTTTGTTAAATATATGTTGAATTATATATTAAATTATGATCAACATATTTAGAAATATAAATTTTGCTGAATAAAGTTGTTATTTTTAATTTTTCTTTATAAAATTTAAGAAATTTTTAAAAATATTGCCAAAAAAGTAAGCAAAATTATGTTTTTTTGTTAAATATATGTGGAATTATATATTAAATTATGATCAACATATTTAGAAATATAAATTTTGCTGAATAAAGTTGTTATTTTTAATTTTTCTTTAAAAAAATTAAGAAATTTTTAAAAAAATTGCCAAAAAAAGTCAACTAAATTATGTTTTTTGTTAAATTTATGTTGAATTATATGTTAAATTATGAATAACATGTTTAGAAATATAAATTTAGCTGAATAAAGTATTTATTTTGAATTTTTCTTTATAAAATTTAAGAAATTTTAAAAAAAATTGTAACAAAATTTCACCTAAATAACGTTTTTTTGTTAAATATATGTTGATTTATATGTTAAATTATGATTAGTATGTTAAGGAATATAAATTTAACTGAATAAAGTTTTTATTTTTAATTTTTCTTTATAAAATTTAAGAAATTTTTAAAAAAATTGGCAAAAAAAGTCAACTAAATTATGTTTTTTTGTTAAATATATGTGGAATTATATATTAAATTATGATTAACATATTAAGAAATATAAATTTAAATGAATAAAGTTTTTATTTTTAATTTTTCTTTATGAAAATTAAGAAATTTTTAAAAAAATTGGCAAAAAAAGTCAACTAAATTATGGTTTTTTGTTAAATTTATGTTGAATTATATGTTAAATTATGAATAACATGTTTGGAAATATAAATTTAGCTGAATAAAGTAGTTATTTTAAATTTTTCGTTATAAAATTTAAGAAATTTTTAAAAAAATTGCTAAAAAAAGTAAACTAAATTATGTTTTTTTGTTAAATATATGTGGAATTATATGTTAAATTATGATTAACATATTTAGAAATATAACTTTTGCTGAATAAAGTTGTTATTTTTAATTTTTCTTTAAAAAAGTTAAGAAATTTTTAAAAAAATTGGCAAAAAAAGTCAACTAAATTATGTTTTTTTGTTAAATATATGTGGAATTATATGTTAAATTATGATTAACATATTTAGAAATATAAATTTTGCTGAATAAAGTTGTTATTTTTTATTTTTCTTTATAAAATTTAAGAAATTTTTAAAAAAATTGCCAAAAAAAGTCAACTAAACTATGGTTTTTGTGTAAATATATGTTGAATTATATGTTAAATTATGATTAACATGCTTAGAAACATAAATTTAGCTGAAAAAAGTTTTTATTTTTAATTTTTCTTTATAAAAATTAAGAATTTTTTAAAAAAATTTGCAAAAAAAGTCAACTAAATTATGTTTTTTGATAAATTTATGTTGAATTATATGTTAAATTATGATAAACATGTTTAGAAATATAAATTTAGCTGAACAAAGTTGTTATTTTTTATTTTTCGTTACAAAATTTAAGAAATATTTAAAAAATTGCCAAAAAAAGTAAACTAAATTATGTTTTTTTGTTAAATATATGTGGAATTATATGTTAAATTATGATTAACATATTTAGAAATATAAATTTAGCTGAATAAAGTAGTTATTTTTAATTTTTCGTTATAAAATTTAAGAAATTTTTAAAAAAATTGCTAAAAAAAGTAAACTAAATTATGTTTTTTTGTTAAATATATGTTGAATTATATATTAAATTATGATTAACATATTAAGACATATAAATTTAAATGAATAAAGTTTTTATTTTTAATTTTTCTTTATGAAAATTAAGAAATTTTTAAAAAAATTGGCAAAAAAAGTCAACTAAATTATGGTTTTTTGTTAAATATATGTTGAATTATATGTTAAATTATGATTAACATGATTAGAAATATAAATTTAGCTGAATAAAGTATTTATTTTGAATTTTTCTTTATAAAATTGAAGAAATTTTTAAAAAAATTGCTAAAAAAAGTAAACTAAATTATGTTTTTTGTTAAATATATGTGGAATTATATGTTAAATTATGATTAACATATTTAGAAATATAAATTTAACTGAATAAAGTTTTTATTTTTAATTTTTCTTTATAAAAATTAAGAAATTTTTAAAAAAAATTCCAAAAAAATTCAACTAAATTATGTGTTTTGTTAAATTTATGTTGACTTATATGTTAAATTATGAATAACATGTTTAGAAATATAAATTTAGCTGAACAAAGTTGTTATTTTTTATTTTTCGTTACAAAATTTAAGAAATTTTTAAAAAATTGCCAAAAAAAGTAAAGAAAATTATGTTTTTTTGTCAAATATATGTGGAATTATATATTAAATTATGATTAACATATTTAGAAATATAGATTTAACTGAATAAAGTTTTTATTTTTAATTTTTCTTTATAAAAATTAAGAAATTTTTAAAAAAATTTGCACAAAAAGTCAACTAAATTATGTGTTTTGTTAAATTTATGTTGACTTATATGTTAAATTATGAATAGCATGTTTAGAAATATAAATTTAGCTGAACAAAGTTGTTATTTTGAATTTTTCTTTATAAAATTTAAGAAATTTTTAAAAAAATTGTAACAAAATTTCACCTAAATAACGTTTTTTTGTTAAATATATGTTGATTTATATGTTAAATTATGACTAACATGTTTAGAAATATAAATTTAGCTGAATGAAGTTTTTATTTTTAATTTTTCTTTATAAAATTTAAGAAATTTTTAAAAAAATTGATAAAAAAAGTAAACTAAATTATGTTTTTTGTTAAATATATGTGGAATTATATGTTAAATTATGATTAACATATTTAGAAATATAAATTTAACTGAATAAAGTTTTTATTTTTAATTTTTCTTTATAAAAATTAAGAAATTTTTAAAAAAATTTGCAAAAAAAGTCAACTAAATTATGTTTTTTGTTAAATTTATGTTGAATTATATGTTAAATTATGAATAACATGTTTAGAAATATAAATTTAGCTGAACAAAGTTGTTATTTTTTATTTTTCGTTACAAAATTTAAGAAATTTTTAAAAAATTGCCAAAAAAAGTAAACAAAATTATGTTTTTTTGTTAAATATATGTGGAATTATATATTAAATTATGATTAACATATTAAGAAATGTAAATTTAAATGAATAAAGTTTTTATTTTTAATTTTTCTTTATGAAAATTAAGAAATTTTTAAAAAAATTGGCAAAAAAAGTCAACTAAATTATGGTTTTTTGTTAAATATATGTTGAATTATATGTTAAATTATGATTAACATGCTTAGAAATATAAATATAGCTGAATAAAGTATTTATTTTGAATTTTTCTTTATAAAATTTAAGAAATTTTTAAAAAAAAATTGTAACAAAATTTCACCTAAATAACGTTTTTTTGTTAAATATATGTTGATTTATATGTTAAATTATGATTAACATGTTAAGAAATATAAATTTAACTGAATAAAATTTTTATTTTTAATTTTTCTTTATAAAATGTAAGAAATTTTTAAAAAAATTGGCAAAAAAAGTCAACTAAATTATGTTGTTTTGTTAAATATATGTGGAATTATATATTAAATTATGATTAACATATTAAGAAATATAAATTTAAATGAATAAAGTTTTTATTTTTAATTTTTCTTTATGAAAATTAAGAAATTTTTAAAAAAATTGGCAAAAAAAGTCAACTAAATTATGTTTTTTGTTAAATTTATGTTGAATTATATGTTAAATTATGAATAACATGTTTAGAAATATAAAATTAGCTGAATAAAATAGCTATTTTTAATTTTTCGTTATAAAATTTAAGAAATTTTTAAAAAAATTGCTAAAAAAAGTAAACTAAATTATGTTTTTTGTTAAATATATGTGGAATTATATGTTAAATTATGATTAACATATTTATAAATATAAATTTAACTGAATAAAGTTTTTATTTTTAATTTTTCTTTATAAAAATTAAGAAATTTTTAAATAAATTTGCAAAAAAAGTCAACTAAATTATGTTTTTTGTTAAATTTATGTTGAATTATATGTTAAATTATGAATAACATGCTTAGAAATATAAATTTAGCTGAACAAAGTTGTTATTTTTTATTTTTCGTTACAAAATTTAAGAAATTTTTAAAAAATTGCCAAAAAAAGTAAACAAAATTATGTTTTTTTGTTAAATATATGTGGAATTATAAATTAAATTATGATTAACATATTAAGAAATATAAATTTAAATGAATAAAGTTTTTATTTTTAATTTTTCTTTATGAAAATTAAGAAATTTTTAAAAAAATTGGCAAAAAAAGTCAACTAAATTATGGTTTTTTGTTAAATATATGTTGAATTATATGTTAAATTATGATTAACATGCTTAGAAATATAAATTTAGCTGAATAAAGTATTTATTTTGAATTTTTCTTTATAAAATTTAAGAAATTTTTAAAAAAATTGTAACAAAATTTCACCTAAATAACGTTTTTTTGTTAAATATATGTGGAATTATATGTTAAATTATGATTAACATATTTAGAAATATAAATTTAACTGAATAAAGTTTTTATTTTTAATTTTTCTTTATAAAAATTAAGAAATTTTTAAAAAAATTTGCAAAAAAACTTAACTAAATGATGTTTTTTGTTAAATTTATGTTGAATTATATGTTAAATTACATGTTTAGAAATATAAATTTAGCTGAACAAAGTTGTTATTTTTTATTTTTCGTTACAAAATTTAAGAAATTTTTAAAAAATTGCCAAAAAAAGTCAACTAAATTATATTTTTTGTTAAATTTATGTTGAATTATATGTTAAATTATGAATAACATGTTTAGAAATATAAATTTAGCTGAATAAAGTTGTTATTTTTAATTCTACGTTATAAAATTTAAGAAATTTTTAAATAAATTGCCAAAAAAAGTAAACTAAATTATGTTTTTTGTAAAATTTATGTTGAATTATATGTTAAATTATGAATAACATGTTTAGAAATATAAATTTTGCTGAATAAAGTTGTTATTTTTAATACTTCTTTATAAAATTTAAGAAATTTTTAAAAAAATTGCCAAAAAAAGTAAATAAAATTATGTTTTTTGTTAAATATATGTGGAATTATATATTAAATTATGATCAACATATTTAGAAATATAAATTTGACTGAATAAATTCGTTATTTTGAATTTTTCTTCATAAAAATTAAGAAATTTTTAAAAAAATTGTCACTAAAATTTCACTCAAATAATGTGTTTTTGTTAAATATATGTCGATTTATATGTTAAATTATAACTAACATGTTTAGAAATATAAATTTAACTGAATAAAGTTTTTATTTTTAATTTTTCTTTATAAAAAATAAGAAATTTTTAAAAAAATTGGCAAAAAAAGTCAACTAAATTATGTTTTTTGTTAAATTTATGTTGAATTATATGTTAAATTATGAATAACATGTTTAGAAATATAAATTTAGCTGAATAAAGTTGTTATTTTTAATTTTTCGTTATAAAATTTAAGAAATTTTTAAAAAAATTGCCAAAAAAAGTCAACTAAATTATGGTTTTTTGTTAAATATATGTTGATTTATATGTTAAATTATGATTAACATGTTAAGAAATATAAATTTAACTGAATAAAGTTGTTATTTTTAATACTTCTTTATAAAATTTAAGAAATTTTTTAAAAAATTGGCAAAAAAAGTCAAATAAATTATGTTTTTTGTTAAATGTATGTTGAATTATATGTTAAATTATGAATAACATGTTTAGAATTATATGTTTAGCTGAACAAAGTTGTTATTTTTTATTTTTCGTTACAAAATTTAAAAATTTTTTAAAAAATTGCCAAAAAAAGTAAACAAAATTATGTTTTTTTGTTAAATATATGTGGAATTATATATTAAATTATGATTAACATATTAAGAAATATAAATTTAAATGAATAAAGTTTTTATTTTTAATTTTGCTTTATGAAAATTAAGAAATTTTTAAAAAAAATGGCAAAAAAAGTCAACTAAATTATGGTTTTTTGTTAAATATATCTTGAATTATATGTTAAATTATGATTAACATGCTTAGAAACATAAATTTCGCTAAATAAAGTATTTATTTTGAATTTTTCTTTATAAAATTTAAGAAATTTTTAATAAAATTGGAACAAAATTTCACCTAAATAACGTTTTTTTGTTAAATATATGTTGATTTATATGTTAAATTATGATTAACATGTTAAGAAATATAAATTTAACTGAATAAAGATTTATTTTTAATTTTTCTTTATAAAAGTTAAGAAATTTTTAAAAAAATTAGCAAAAAAAGTCAACTAAATTATGTTTTTTGTAAAATTTATGTTGAATTATATGTTAAATTATGAATAACATGTTTAAAAATATAAATTTTGCCGAATAAAGTTGTTATTTTTAATACTTCTTTATAAAATTTAAGAAATTTTTAAAAAAATTGCCAAAAAAAGTAAACAAAATTATGTTTTTTGTTAAATATATGTGGAATTATATATTAAATTATGAATAACATGTTAAGAAATATAAATTTAACTGAATAAAGTTTTTATTTTTAATTTTTCTTTATACAAATTAAGAAATTTTTAAAAAAATTGCCAAAAAAAATCAACTAAATTATATTTTTTGTTAAATTTATGTTGAATTATATGTTAAATTATGAATAACATGTTTAGAAATATAAATTTAGCTGAATAAAGTTGTTATTTTTAATTCTACGTTATAAAATTTAAGAAATTTTTAAATAAATTGCCAAAAAAAGTAAACTAAATTATGTTTTTTGTAAAATTTATGTTGAATTATATGTTAAATTATGAATAACATGTTTAGAAATATAAATTTTGCTGAATAAAGTTGTTATTTTTAATACTTCTTTATAAAATTTAAGAAATTTTTAAAAAAATTGCCAAAAAAAGTAAATAAAATTATGTTTTTTGTTAAATATATGTGGAATTATATATTAAATTATGATCAACATATTTAGAAATATAAATTTAACTGAATAAATTCGTTATTTTGAATTTTTCTTCATAAAAATTAAGAAATTTTTAAAAAAATTGTCACTAAAATTTCACTCAAATAATGTGTTTTTGTTAAATATATGTTGATTTATATGTTAAATTATAACTAACATGTTTAGAAATATAAATTTAACTGAATAAAGTTTTTATTTTTAATTTTTCTTTATAAAAAATAAGAAATTTTTAAAAAAATTGGCAAAAAAAGTCAACTAAATTATGTTTTTTGTTAAATTTATGTTGAATTATATGTTAAATTATGAATAACATGTTTAGAAATATAAATTTAGCTGAATAAAGTTGTTATTTTTAATTTTTCGTTATAAAATTTAAGAAATTTTTAAAAAAATTGCCAAAAAAAGTAAATAAAATTATGTTTTTTGTTAAATATATGTGGAATTATATATTAAATTATGATCAACATATTTAGAAATATAAATTTAACTGAATAAATTCGTTATTTTGAATTTTTCTTCATAAAAATTAAGAAATTTTTAAAAAAATTGTCACTAAAATTTCACTCAAATAATGTGTTTTTGTTAAATATATGTTGATTTATATGTTAAATTATAACTAACATGTTTAGAAATATAAATTTAACTGAATAAAGTTTTTATTTTTAATTTTTCTTTATAAAAAATAAGAAATTTTTAAAAAAATTGGCAAAAAAAGTCAACTAAATTATGTTTTTTGTTAAATATATGTTGATTTATATGTTAAATTATGATTAACATGTTAAGAAATATAAATTTAACTGAATAAAGTTGTTATTTTTAATACTTCTTTATAAAAATTAAGAAATTTTTAAAAAAATTGGCAAAAAAAGTCAACTAAATTATGTTTTTTGTTAAATATATGTTGATTTATATGTTAAATTATAATTAACATGTTAAGAAATATAAATTTAACTGAATAAAGTTGTTATTTTTAATACTTCTTTATAAAATTTAAGAAATTTTTTAAAAAATTGGCAAAAAAAGTCAAATAAATTATGTTTTTTGTTAAATGTATGTTGAATTATATGTTAAATTATGAATAATATGTTTAGAATTATATGTTTAGCTGAACTAAGTTGTTATTTTTTATTTTTCGTTACAAAATTTAAAAAGTTTTTAAAAAATTGCCAAAAAAAGTAAACAAAATTATGTTTTTTTGTTAAATATATGTGGAATTATATATTAAATTATGATTAACATATTAAGAAATACAAATTTAAATGAATAAAGTTTTTATTTTTAATTTTGCTTTATGAAAATTAAGAAATTTTTAAAAAAAATGGCAAAAAAAGTCAACTAAATTATGGTTTTTTGTTAAATATATCTTGAATTATATGTTAAATTATGATTAACATGCTTAGAAACATAAATTTCGCTGAATAAAGTATTTATTTTGAATTTTTCTTTATAAAATTTAAGAAATTTTTAATAAAATTGGAACAAAATTTCACCTAAATAACGTTTTTTTGTTAAATATATGTTGATTTATATGTTAAATTATGATTAACATGTTAAGAAATATAAATTTAACTGAATAAAGATTTATTTTTAATTTTTCTTTATAAAAGTTAAGAAATTTTTAAAAAAATTAGCAAAAAAAGTCAAATAAATTATGTTTTTTGTAAAATTTATGTTGAATTATATGTTAAATTATGAATAACATGTTTAAAAATATAAATTTTGCCGAATAAAGTTGTTATTTTTAATACTTCTTTATAAAATTTAAGAAATTTTTAAAAAAATTGCCAAAAAAAGTAAACAAAATTATGTTTTTTGTTAAATATATGTGGAATTATATATTAAATTATGAATAACATGTTTAGAAATATAAATTTAGCTGAACAAAGTTGTTATTTTTTATTTTTCGTTACAAAATTTAAGAAATTTTTAAAAAATTGCCAAAAAAAGTAAACAAAATTATGTTTTTTTGGTAAATATATGTGGAATTATATATTAAATTATGAATAACATATTAAGAAATATAAATTTAAATGAATAAAGTTTTTATTTTTAATTTTGCTTTATGAAAATTAAGAAATTTTTAAAAAAATTGGCAAAAAAAGTCAACCAAATTATGTTTTTTGTTAAATGTATGTTGAATTATATGTTTAATTATGATTAACATGTTTAGAAATATAAATTTAGCTGAATAAAGTTGTTATTTTAAATTTTTCGTTATAAAATTTAAGAAATTTTTAAAAAAATTGCCAAAAAAAGTAAACTAAATTATGGTTTTTTGTTAAATATATGTAGAATTATATGTTAAATTATGATTCACAGAAGAAACATAAATTTAACTGAATAAAGTATTTATTTTGAATTTTTCTTTATAATATTTAAGAAATTTTTAAAAAAATTAGCAAAAAAAGTCAACTAAATTATGTTTTTTTTGGTTAATATATGTTGAATTATGTGTAAAATTATGATAAACATGTTTAGAAACATAAATTTAGCTGAAAAAAGTTTTTATTTTTATTTATCTTTTTATAAAATGTAAGAAGTTTTTAATAAAATTGGCAAAAAAAGTCAACTAAATTATGTTTTTTGTTAAATTTTTGTTGAATTATATGTTAAATTATGAATAACATGTTTAGAAATATAAATTTAGCTGAATAAAGTTGCTATTTTTAATTTTTCTTATAAAATTTAAGAAATTTTTAAAAAAATTGCAAAAAAAAGTCAACTAAATTATAGTTTTTTGTTAAATATATGTTGTATTATATGTTAAATTATGATTAACATGCTTAGAAACATAAATTTAGCTGAATAAAGTATTTATTTTGAATTTTTCTTTATAAAATTTAAGAAATTTTTAAAAAAATGGTCACAAAAATTTCACCTAAATAATGTTTTTTTGTTAAATATATGTTGATTTATATGTTAAATTATGATTAACATGTTAAGAAATATAAATTTAACTGAATAAAGTTGTTATTTTTAATACTTCTTTATAAAATTTAAGAATTTTTTTAAAAAATTGGCAAAAAAAGTCAACTAAATTATGTTTTTTGTTAAATGTATGTTGAATTATATGTTAAATTATGAATAACATGTTTAGAAATATAAATTGAGCTGAACAAAGTTGTTATTTTTTATTTTTCGTTACAAAATTTAAAATTTTTTTAAAAAATTGCCAAAAAAAGTAAACAAAATTATGTTTTTTGTTAAATATATGTGGAATTATATATTAAATTATGAATAACATGTTTAGAAATATAAATTTAGCTGAACAAAGTTGTTATTTTTTATTTTTCGTTACAAAATTTAAGAAATTTTTAAAAAATTGCCAAAAAAAGTAAACAAAATTATGTTTTTTTGTTAAATATATGTGGAATTATATATTAAATTATGAATAACATATTAAGAAATATAAATTTAAATGAATAAAGTTTTTATTTTTAATTTTGCTTCATGAAAATTAAGAAATTTTTAAAAAAATTGGCAAAAAAAGTCAACCACATTATGTTTTTTGTTAAATGTATGTTGAATTATATGTTTAATTATGATTAACATGTTTAGAAATATAAATTTAGCTGAATAAAGTTGTTATTTTAAATTTTTCGTTATAAAATTTAAGAAATTTTTAAAAAAATTGCCAAAAAAAGTAAACTAAATTATGGTTTTTTGTTAAATATATGTTGAATTATATGTTAAATTATGATTCACAGAAGAAACATAAATTTAACTGAATAAAGTATTTATTTTGAATTTTTCTTTATAATATTTAAGAAATTTTTAAAAAAATTAGCAAAAAAAGTCAACTAAATTAGGTTTTTTTTGGTTAATATATGTTGAATTATGTGTAAAATTATGATAAACATGTTTAGAAACATAAATTTAGCTGAAAAAAGTTTTTATTTTTATTTATCTTTTTATAAAATGTAAGAAGTTTTTAATAAAATTGGCAAAAAAAGTCAACTAAATTATGTTTTTTGTTAAATTTTTGTTGAATTATATGTTAAATTATGAATAACATATTTAGAAATATAAATTTAGCTGAATAAAGTTGCTATTTTTAATTTTTCTTATAAAATTTAAGAAATTTTTAAAAAAATTGCAAAAAAAAGTCAACTAAATTATAGTTTTTTGTTAAATATATGTTGTATTATATGTTAAATTATGATTAACATGCTTAGAAACATAAATTAAGCTGAATAAAGTATTTATTTTGAATTTTTCTTTATAAAATTTAAGAAATTTTTAAAAAAATGGTCACAAAAAGTTCACCTAAATAATGTTTTTTTGTTAAATATATGTTGATTTATATGTTAAATTATGATTAACATGTTAAGAAATATAAATTTAACTGAATAAAGTTGTTATTTTTAATACTTCTTTATAAAATTTAAGAATTTTTTTAAAAAATTGGCAAAAAAAGTCAACTAAATTATATTTTTTGGTAAATGTATGTTGAATTATATGTTAAATTATGAATAACATGTTTAGAAATATAAATTGAGCTGAACAAAGTTGTTATTTTTTATTTTTCGTTACAAAATTTAAAATTTTTTTAAAAAATTGCCAAAAAAAGTAAACAAAATTATGTTTTTTGTTAAATATATGTGGAATTATATATTAAATTATGAATAACATGTTTAGAAATATAAATTTAGCTGAACAAAGTTGTTATTTTTTATTTTTCGTTACAAAATTTAAGAAATTTTTAAAAAATTGCCAAAAAAAGTAAACAAAATTATGTTTTTTTGTTAAATATATGTGGAATTATATATTAAATTATGAATAACATATTAAGAAATATAAATTTAAATGAACAAAGTTTTTAGTTTTAATTTTGCTTCATGAAAATTAAGAAATTTTTAAAAAAATTGGCAAAAAAAGTCAACCAAATTATGTTTTTTGTTAAATGTATGTTGAATTATATGTTTAATTATGAATAACATGTTTAGAAATATAAAATTAGCTGAATAAAGTTGTAATTTTTAATTTTTCGCTATAAAATTTAAGAAATTTTTAAAAAAATTGCCAAAAAAAGTCAACTAAATTATGGTTTCTCGTTAAATTATAATTAACATGCTAAGAAACATAAATTTAACTGAATAAAGATTTTATTTTTAATTTTTCTTTATAAAAATTAAGAAATTTTTAAAAAAATTTGCAAAAAAAGTGAACTAAATTATGTTTTTTGTTAAATTTATGTTGAAATATATGTTAAATTATGAATAACATGTTTACAAATATAAATTTAGCTGAATATAGTTGTTATATTTAAGTTTTCGTTACAAAATTTAAGAAATTTAAAAAAAATTGCCAAAAAAGTCAACTAAATTATGGTTTTTTGTTAAATATATGTTGAATTATATGTTAAATTATGATTAACATATTAAGAAACATAAATTTAACTGAATAAAGTTTTTATTTTTAATTTTTCTTTATGAAAATTAAGAAATTTAAAAAAAAAATGGCAAAAAAAGTCAACTAAATTATGGTTTTTTGTTAAATATATCTTGAATTAAATGATAAATTATGATTAACATGCTTAGAAACATAAATTTAGCTGAATAAAGTATTTATTTTGAATTTTTCTTTATAAAATTTAAGAAATTTTAAAAAAAATTGTCACAAAAATTTCACCTAAATAATGTTTTTTTGTTAAATATATGTTAATTTATATGTTAAATTATGATTAACATGTTAAGAAAAATAAATTTAACTGAATAAAGTTTTTATTTTTAATTTTTTTTTATACAAATTAAGAAATTTTTAAAAAAATTGCCCAAAAAAGTCAACTAAATTATGTTTTTTGTTAAATTTATGTTGAATTATATGTTAAATTATGAATAACATGTTTAGAATAATAAATTTAGCTGAATAAAGTTGTTATTTTTAATTCTTCGTTATAAAATTTAAGAAATTTTTAAAAAAATTGCCAAAAAAAATTTTTAAAAAAATTAGCAAAAAAAGTCAACTAAATTATGTTTTTTTTTGTTAATATATGTTGAATTATGTGTAAAACTATGATAAACATGTTAGGAGACATAAATTTAGCTAAAAAAAGTTTTTATTTTTATTTATCTTTTTATAAAATGTAAGAAGTTTATAATAAAATTGGCAAAAAAAGTCAACTAAATTATGTTTTTTGTTAAATTTTTGTTGAATTATATGTTAAATTATGAATAACATGTTTAGAAATATAAAATTAGCTGAATAAAGTTGTAATTTTTAATTTTTCGTTATAAAATTTAAGAAATTTTTAAAAAAATTGCCAAAAAAAGTCAACTAAATTATGGTTTCTTGTTAAATATATGTTGAATTATATGTTAAATTATAATTAACATGCTAAGAAACATAAATTTAACTGAATAAAGTTATTATTTTTAATTTTTCTTTATAAAAATTAAGAAATTTTTAAAAAAATTTGCAAAAAAAGTCAACTAAATTATGTTTTTTGTAAAATTTATGTTGAATTATATGTTAAATTATGAATAACATGTTTAAAAATATAAATTTTGCCGAATAAAGTTGTTATTTTTAATACTTCTTTATAAAATTTAAGAAATTTTTAAAAAAATTGCCAAAAAAAGTAAACAAAATTATGTTTTTTGTTAAATATATGTGGAATTATATATTAAATTATGAATAACATGTTTAGAAATATAAATTTAGCTGAAAAAAGTTGTTATTTTTTATTTTTCGTTACAAAATTTAAGAAATTTTTAAAAAATTGCCAAAAAAAGTAAACAAAATTATGTTTTTTTGTTAAATATATGTGGAATTATATATTAAATTATGAATAACATATTAAGAAATATAAATTTAAATGAATAAAGTTTTTATTTTTAATTTTGCTTTATGAAAATTAAGAAATTTTTAAAAAAATTGGCAAAAAAAGTCAACCAAATTATGTTTTTTGTTAAATGTATGTTGAATTATATGTTTAATTATGATTAACATGTTTAGAAATATAAATTTAGCTGAATAAAGTTGATATTTTAAATTTTTCGTTATAAAATTTAAGAAATTTTTAAAAAAATTGCCAAAAAAAGTAAACTAAATTATGGTTTTTTGTTAAATATATGTTGAATTATATGTTAAATTATGATTCACAGAAGAAACATAAATTTAACTGAATAAAGTATTTATTTTGAATTTTTCTTTATAATATTTAAGAAATTTTTAAAAAAATTAGCAAAAAAAGTCAACTAAATTATGTTTTTTTTGGTTAATATATGTTGAATTATGTGTAAAATTATGATAAACATGTTTAGAAACATAAATTTAGCTGAAAAAAGTTTTTATTTTTATTTATCTTTTTATAAAATGTAAGAAGTTTTTAATAAAATTGGCAAAAAAAGTCAACTAAATTATGTTTTTTGTTAAATTTTTGTTGAATTATATGTTAAATTATGAATAACATGTTTAGAAATATAAATTTAGCTGAATAAAGTTGCTATTTTTAATTTTTCTTATAAAATTTAAGAAATTTTTAAAAAAATTGCAAAAAAAAGTCAACTAACTTATAGTTTTTTGTTAAATATATGTTGTATTATATGTTAAATTATGATTAACATGCTTAGAAACATAAATTTAGCTGAATAAAGTATTTATTTTGAATTTTTCTTTATAAAATTTAAGAAATTTTTAAAAAAATTGTCACAAAAATTTCACCTAAATAATGTTTTTTTGTTAAATATATGTTGATTTATATGTTAAATTATGATTAACATGTTAAGAAATATAAATTTAACTGAATAAAGTTGTTATTTTTAATACTTCTTTATAAAATTTAAGAATTTTTTTAAAAAATTGGCAAAAAAAGTCAACTAAATTATGTTTTTTGTTAAATGTATGTTGAATTATATGTTAAATTATGAATAACATGTTTAGAAATATAAATTGAGCTGAACAAAGTTGTTATTTTTTATTTTTCGTTACAAAATTTAAAATTTTTTTAAAAAATTGCCAAAAAAAGTAAACAAAATTATGTTTTTTGTTAAATATATGTGGAATTATATATTAAATTATGAATAACATGTTTAGAAATATAAATTTAGCTGAACAAAGTTGTTATTTTTTATTTTTCGTTACAAAATTTAAGAAATTTTTAAAAAATTGCCAAAAAAAGTAAACAAAATTATGTTTTTTTGTTAAATATATGTGGAATTATATATTAAATTATGAATAACATATTAAGAAATATAAATTTAAATGAATAAAGTTTTTATTTTTAATTTTGCTTCATGAAAATTAAGAAATTTTTTAAAAAATTGGCAAAAAAAGTCAACCAAATTATGTTTTTTGTTAAATGTATGTTGAATTATATGTTTAATTATGATTAACATGTTTAGAAATATAAATTTAGCTGAATAAAGTTGTTATTTTAAATTTTTCGTTATAAAATTTAAGAAATTTTTAAAAAAATTGCCAAAAAAAGTAAACTAAATTATGGTTTTTTGTTAAATATATGTTGAATTATATGTTAAATTATGATTCACAGAAGAAACATAAATTTAACTTAATAAAGTATTTATTTTGAATTTTTCTTTATAATATTTAAGAAATTTTTAAAAAAATTAGCAAAAAAAATCAACTAAATTATGTTTTTTTTGGTTAATATATGTTGAATTATGTGTAAAATTATGATAAACATGTTTAGAAACATAAATTTAGCTGAAAAAAGTTTTTATTTTTATTTATCTTTTTATAAAATGTAAGAAGTTTTTAATAAAATTGGCAAAAAAAGTCAACTAAATTATGTTTTTTGTTAAATTTTTGTTGAATTATATGTTAAATTATGAATAACATGTTTAGAAATATAAATTTAGCTGAATAAAGTTGCTATTTTTAATTTTTCTTATAAAATTTAAGAAATTTTTAAAAAAATTGCAAAAAAAAGTCAACTAAATTATAGTTTTTTGTTAAATATATGTTGTATTATATGTTAAATTATGATTAACATGCTTAGAAACATAAATTTAGCTGAATAAAGTATTTATTTTGAATTTTTCTTTATAAAATTTAAGAAATTTTTAAAAAAATGGTCACAAAAATTTCACCTAAATAATGTTTTTTTGTTAAATATATGTTGATTTATATGTTAAATTATGATTAACATGTTAAGAAATATAAATTTAACTGAATAAAGTTGTTATTTTTAATACTTCTTTATAAAATTTAAGAATTTTTTTAAAAAATTGGCAAAAAAAGTCAACTAAATTATGTTTTTTGTTAAATGTATGTTGAATTATATGTTAAATTATGAATAACATGTTTAGAAATATAAATTGAGCTGAACAAAGTTGTTATTTTTTATTTTTCGTTACAAAATTTAAAATTTTTTTAAAAAATTGCCAAAAAAAGTAAACAAAATTATGTTTTTTGTTAAATATATGTGGAATTATATATTAAATTATGAATAACATGTTTAGAAATATAAATTTAGCTGAACAAAGTTGTTATTTTTTATTTTTCGTTACAAAATTTAAGAAATTTTTAAAAAATTGCCAAAAAAAGTAAACAAAATTATGTTTTTTTGTTAAATATATGTGGAATTATATATTAAATTATGAATAACATATTAAGAAATATAAATTTAAATGAATAAAGTTTTTATTTTTAATTTTGCTTCATGAAAATTAAGAAATTTTTAAAAAAATTGGCAAAAAAAGTCAACCAAATTATGTTTTTTGTTAAATGTATGTTGAATTATATGTTTAATTATGAATAACATGTTTAGAAATATAAAATTAGCTGAATAAAGTTGTAATTTTTAATTTTTCGCTATAAAATTTAAGAAATTTTTAAAAAAATTGCCAAAAAAAGTCAACTAAATTATGGTTTCTTGTTAAATATATGTTGAATTATATGTTAAATTATAATTAACATGCTAAGAAACATAAATTTAACTGAATAAAGATTTTATTTTTAATTTTTCTTTATAAAAATTAAGAAATTTTTAAAAAAATTTGCAAAAAAAGTCAACTAAATTATGTTTTTTGTTAAATTTATGTTGAAATATATGTTAAATTATGAATAACATGTTTACAAATATAAATTTAGCTGAATATAGTTGTTATATTTAAGTTTTCGTTATAAAATTTAAGAAATTTAAAAAAAATTGCCAAAAAAGTCAACTAAATTATGGTTTTTTGTTAAATATATGTTGAATTATATGTTAAATTATGATTAACATATTAAGAAACATAAATTTAACTGAATAAAGTTTTTATTTTTAATTTTTCTTTATGAAAATTAAGAAATTTAAAAAAAAATGGCAAAAAAAGTCAACTAAATTATGGTTTTTTGTTAAATATATCTTGAATTAAATGATAAATTATGATTAACATGCTTAGAAACATAAATTTAGCTGAATAAAGTATTTATTTTGAATTTTTCTTTATAAAATTTAAGAAATTTTAAAAAAAATTGTCACAAAAATTTCACCTAAATAATGTTTTTTTGTTAAATATATGTTGATTTATATGTTAAATTATGATTAACATGTTAAGAAAAATAAATTTAACTGAATAAAGTTTTTATTTTTAATTTTTTTTTATACAAATTAAGAAATTTTTAAAAAAATTGCCCAAAAAAGTCAACTAAATTATGTTTTTTGTTAAATTTATGTTGAATTATATGTTAAATTATGAATAACATGTTTAGAATAATAAATTTAGCTGAATAAAGTTGTTATTTTTAATTCTTCGTTATAAAATTTAAGAAATTTTTAAAAAAATTGCCAAAAAAAATTTTTAAAAAAATTAGCAAAAAAAGTCAACTAAATTATGTTTTTTTTTGTTAATATATGTTGAATTAATTATGTGTAAAACTATGATAAACATGTTAGGAGACATAAATTTAGCTAAAAAAAGTTTTTATTTTTATTTATCTTTTTATAAAATGTAAGAAGTTTTTAATAAAATTGGCAAAAAAAGTCAACTAAATTATGTTTTTTGTTAAATTTTTGTTGAATTATATGTTAAATTATGAATAACATGTTTAGAAATATAAAATTAGCTGAATAAAGTTGTAATTTTTAATTTTTCGTTATAAAATTTAAGAAATTTTTAAAAAAATTGCCAAAAAAAGTCAACTAAATTATGGTTTCTTGTTAAATATATGTTGAATTATATGTTAAATTATAATTAACATGCTAAGAAACATAAATTTAACTGAATAAAGTTTTTATTTTTAATTTTTCTTTATAAAAATTAAGAAATTTTTAAAAAAAATTGCAAAAAAAGTCAACTAAATTATGTTTTTTGTTAAATTTATGTTGAAATATATGTTAAATTATGATTAACATATTAAGAAACATAAATTTAACTGAATAAAGTTTTTATTTTTAATTTTTCTTTATAAAATTTAAGAAATTTTAAAAAAATTGTCACAAAAATTTCACCTAAATAATGTTTTTTTGTTAAATATATGTTGATTTATATGTTAAATTATGATTAACATGTTAAGAAAAATAAATTTAACTGAATAAAGTTTTTATTTTTAATTTTTTTTTATACAAATTAAGAAATTTTTAAAAAAATTGCCCAAAAAAGTCAACTAAATTATGTTTTTTGTTAAATTTATGTTGAATTATATGTTAAATTATGAATAACATGTTTAGAATAATAAATTTAGCTGAATAAAGTTGTTATTTTTAATTCTTCGTTATAAAATTTAAGAAATTTTTAAAAAAATTGCCAAAAAAATTTTTAAAAAAATTAGCAAAAAAAGTCAACTAAATTATGTTTTTTTTTGTTAATATATGTTGAATTATGTGTAAAACTATGATAAACATGTTAGGAGACATAAATTTAGCTAAAAAAAGTTTTTATTTTTATTTATCTTTTTATAAAATGTAAGAAGTTTTTAATAAAATTGGCAAAAAAAGTCAACTAAATTATGTTTTTTGTTAAATTTTTGTTGAATTATATGTTAAATTATGAATAACATGTTTAGAAATATAAAATTAGCTGAATAAAGTTGTAATTTTTAATTTTTCGTTATAAAATTTAAGAAATTTTTAAAAAAATTGCCAAAAAAAGTCAACTAAATTATGGTTTCTTGTTAAATATATGTTGAATTATATGTTAAATTATAATTAACATGCTAAGAAACATAAATTTAACTGAATAAAGTTTTTATTTTTAATTTTTCTTTATAAAAATTAAGAAATTTTTAAAAAAATTTGCAAAAAAAGTCAACTAAATTATGTTTTTTGTTAAATTTATGTTGAAATATATGTTAAATTATGAATAACATGTTTACAAATATAAATTTAGCTGAATATAGTTGTTATATTTAAGTTTTCGTTATAAAATTTAAGAAATTTAAAAAAAATTGCCAAAAAAAGTCAACTAAATTATGTTTTTTGTAAAATTTATGTTGAAATATATGTTAAATTATGATTAACATATTAAGAAACATAAATTTAACTGAATAAAGTTTTTATTTTTAATTTTTCTTTATGAAAATTTAAAAAAAAAATGGGAAAAAAAATCAACTAAATTATGGTTTTTTGTTAAATATATCTTGAATTAAATGTTAAATTATGATTAACATACTTAGAAACATAAATTTAGCTGAATAAAGTATTTATTTTGAATTTTTCTTTATAAAATTTAAGAAATTTTAAAAAAATTGTCACAAAAATTTCACCTAAATAATGTTTTTTTGTTAAATATATGTTGATTTATATGTTAAATTATGATTAACCTGTTAAGAAAAATAAATTTAACTGAATAAAGTTTTTATTTTTAATTTTTTTTTATACAAATTAAGAAATTTTTAAAAAAATTGCCAAAAAAAGTCAACTAAATTATGTTTTTTGTTAAATTTATGTTGAAATATATGTTAAATTATGAATAACATGTTTACAAATATAAATTTAGCTGAATATAGTTGTTATATTTAAGTTTTCGTTATAAAATTTAAGAAATTTAAAAAAAATTGCCAAAAAAAGTCAACTAAATTATGTTTTTTGTAAAATTTATGTTGAAATATATGTTAAATTATGATTAACATATTAAGAAACATAAATTTAACTGAATAAAGTTTTTATTTTTAATTTTTCTTTATGAAAATTAAGAAATTTAAAAAAAAAATGGCAAAAAAAGTCAACTAAATTATGGTTTTTTGTTAAATATATCTTGAATTAAATGTTAAATTATGATTAACATGCTTAGAAACATAAATTTAGCTGAATAAAGTATTTATTTTGAATTTTTCTTTATAAAATTTAAGAAATTTTAAAAAAAATGTCACAAAAATTTCACCTAAATAATGTTTTTTTGTTAAATATATGTTGATTTATATGTTAAATTATGATTAACCTGTTAAGAAAAATAAATTTAACTGAATAAAGTTTTTATTTTTAATTTTTTTTTATACAAATTAAGAAATTTTTAAAAAAATTGCCAAAAAAAGTCAACTAAATTATGTTTTTTGTTAAATTTATGTTGAATTATATGTTAAATTATGAATAACATGTTTAGAAATATAAATTTAGCTGAATAAAGTTTTTATTTTTAATTCTTCGTTATAAAATTTAAGAAATTTTTAAAAAACTTGCCAAAAAAAGTCAACTAAATTATGTTTTTTGTAAAATTTATGTTGAATTATATTTTAAATTATGAATAACATGTTTAGAAATATAAATTTTGCTGAATAAAGTTTTTATTTTTAATTTTTCTTTATGAAAATTAAGAAATTTAAAAAAAAAATGGCAAAAAAAGTCAACTAAATTATGGTTTTTTGTTAAATATATCTTGAATTAAATGTTAAATTATGATTAACATGCTTAGAAACATAAATTTAGCTGAATAAAGTATTTATTTTGAATTTTTCTTTATAAAATTTAAGAAATTTTAAAAAAATTGTCACAAAAATTTCACCTTAATAATGTTTTTTTGTTAAATATATGTTGATTTATTTGTTAAATTATGATTAACCTGTTAAGAAAAATAAATTTAACTGAATAAAGTTTGTATTTTTAATTTTTTTTTATACAAATTAAGAAATTTTTAAAAAAATTGCCAAAAAAAGTCAACTAAATTATGTTTTTTGTTAAATTTATGTTGAATTATATGTTAAATTATGAATAACATGTTTAGAAATATAAATTTAGCTGAATAAAGTTGTTATTTTTAATTCTTCGTTATAAAATTTAAGAAATTTTTAAAAAACTTGCCAAAAAAAGTCAACTAAATTATGTTTTTTGTTAAATTTATGTTGAATTATATGTTAAATTATGAATAACATGTTTAGAAATATAAATTTAGCTGAATAAAGTTGTTATTTTTAATTCTTCGTTATAAAATTTAAGAAATTTTCAAAAAAATTGCCAAAAAAAGTCAACTAAATTATGTTTTTTGTAAAATTTATGTTGAATTATATTTTAAATTATGAATAACATGTTTAGAAATATAAATTTTGCTGAATAAAGTTGTTATTTTTAATACTTCTTTATAAAATTTAAGAAATTTTTAAAAAAATTGCCAAAAAAAGTAAACATAATTATGTTTTTTTGTTAAATATATGTGGAATTATATATTAAATTATGATCAACATATTTAGAAATATAAATTTAATTGATTAAAGTCGTTATTTTGAATTTTTCTTCATAAAAATTAAGAAATTTTTAAAAAATTTGTCACTAAAATTTCACTCAAATAATGTGTTTTTGTTAAATATATGTTGATTTATATGTTAAATGATAATTAACATGTTTAGAAATATAAATTTGACTGAATAAAGTTTTTATTTTTAATTTTTCTTTATAAAAATTAAGAAATTTTTAAAAAAATCGGCAAAAAAGGTCAACTAAATTATGTTTTTTGTTAAATTTATGTTGAATTATATGTTAAATTATGAATAACATGTTTAGAAATATAAATTTAGCTGAATAAAGTTGTTATTTTTAATTTTTCGTTATAAAATTTAAGAAATTTTTAAAAAAATTGCCAAAAAAAGTCAACTAAATTATGGTTTTTTGTTAAATATATGTTGAATTATATGTTAAATTATGATAAACATGCTTAGAAATATAAATTTAACTGAATAAAGTTTTTATTTTTAATTTTTCTTTATAAAAATTAAGAAATTTAAAAAAAAATAGGCAAAAAAGTCAACTAAATTATGTTTTTTGTTAAATTTATGTTGAATTATATGTTAAATTATGAATAACATGTTTAGAAATATAAATTTAGCTGAATAAAGTTGTTATGTTTAATTTTTCGTTATAAAATTTAAGAAATTTTTAAAAAAATTGCCAAAAAAAGTAAACTAAATTATGGTTTTTTGTTAAATATATGTTGAATTATATGTTAAATTATGATAAACATGCTTAGAAATATAAATTTAACTGAATAAAGTTTTTATTTTTAATTTTTCTTTATAAAAATTAAGAAATTTAAAAAAAAATAGGCAAAAAAGTCAACTAAATTATGTTTTTTGTTAAATTTATGTTGAATTATATGTTAAATTATGATTAACATGCTTAGAAACATAAATTTAGCTCAATAAAGTATTTATTTTGAATTTTTCTTTATAAAATTTAAGAAATTTTAAAAAAAATTGTCACAAAAATTTCACCTAAATAATGTTTTTTTGTTAAATATATGTTGATTTATATGTTAAATTATGATTAACATGTTTAAAGAAATATAAATTTAACTGTATAAAGTTGTTATTTTTAATTTTTCGTTATAAAATTTAAGAAATTTTTAAAAAAATTGCCAAAAAAAGTCAACTAAACTATGGTTTTTGTTAAATATATCTTGAATTATATGTTAAATTATAATTAACATTCTTTAAAACATAAATTTAGCTGAAAAAAGTTTTTATTTTTATTTTTTTTATATAAAATGTAAGAAAGTTTTAAAAAAAATTCCAAAAAAAGGCAACAAAATTATGTTTTTTGTTAAATATATGTGGAATTATATGTTAAATTATGATTAACATATTTAGAAATATAAATTTAACTGAATAAAGTTTTTATTTTTAATTTTTCTTTATAAAAATTAAGAAATTTTTAAAAAAATTGGCAAAAAAAGTCAACTAAATTATATTTTTAGTTAAATATATGTTGATTTATATGTTAAATTATGATTAACATGTTTAAAGAAATATAAATTTAACTGTATAAAGTTGTTATTTTTAATTTTTCGTTATAAAATTTAAGAAATTTTTAAAAAAATTGCCAAAAAAAGTCAACTAAACTATGGTTTTTGTTAAATATATCTTGAATTATATGTTAAATTATAATTAACATTCTTTAAAACATAAATTTAGCTGAAAAAAGTTTTTATTTTTATTTTTTTTATATAAAATGTAAGAAAGTTTTAAAAAAAATTCCAAAAAAAGGCAACAAAATTATGTTTTTTGTTAAATATATGTGGAATTATATGTTAAATTATGATTAACATATTTAGAAATATAAATTTAACTGAATAAAGTTTTTATTTTTAATTTTTCTTTATAAAAATTAAGAAATTTTTAAAAAAATTGGCAAAAAAAGTCAACTAAATTATATTTTTAGTTAAATTTATGTTGAATTATATGTTAAATTATGAATAACATGTTCAGAAATATAAATTTAACTGTATAAAGTTGTTATTTTTAATTTTTCGTTATAAAATTTAAGAAATTTTTAAAAAAATTGCCAAAAAAAGTCAACTAAACTATGGTTTTTTGTTAAATATATCTTGAATTATATGTTAAATTATAATTAACATTCTTTAAAACATAAATTTAGCTGAAAAAAGTTTTTATTTTTATTTTTTTTATATAAAATGTAAGAAAGTTTTAAAAAAAATTCCAAAAAAAGGCAACAAAATTATGTTTTTTGTTAAATATATGTGGAATTATATGTTAAATTATGATTAACATATTTAGAAATATAAATTTAACTGAATAAAGTTTTTATTTTTAATTTTTCTTTATAAAAATTAAGAAATTTTTAAAAAAATTGGCAAAAAAAGTCAACTAAATTATATTTTTAGTTAAATTTATGTTGAATTATATGTTAAATTATGAATAACATGTTCAGAAATATAAATTTAACTGAATAAAGTTTTTATTTTTAATTTTTCTTTATAAAAATTAAGAAATTTTTAAAAAAATTGGCAAAAAAAGTCAACTAAATTATGTTTTTTGTTAAATTTATGTTGAATTATATGTTAAATTATGATTAACATGCTTAGAAATATAAATTTAGCTGAATAAAGTTGTCAATTTTTATTTTTTCGTTATAAAATTTAAGAAATTTTTAAAAAAATTGCTAAAAAAAGTAAACAAAATTATGTTTTTTTGTTAAATATATGTGGAATTATATGTTAAATTATGATTAACATATTTAGAAATATAAATTTAACTGAATAAATTTTTTTTTTTAATTTTTCTTTATAAAAATTAAGAAATTTTTAAAAAAATTGGCAAAAAAAGTCAACTAAATTATGTTTTTTGTTAAATTTATGTCGAATTATATGTTAAATTATGAATAACATGTTTAGAAATATAAATTTAGCTGAATAAAGTTGTTATTTTTAATTTTTCGTTATAAAATTTAAGAATTTTTTAAAAAAATTGCCAAAAAAAGTCAACTAAATTATGGTTTTTTGTTAAATATATGTTGAATTATATGTTAAATTATGATTAACATGCTTAGAAACATAAATTCAGCTGAATAAAGTATTTATTTTGAATTTCTCTTTATAAAATTTAAGAAATTTTTAAAAAAATTGTCACAAGAATTTCACCTAAATAATGTTTTTTTGTTAAATTTATGTTGAATTATATGTTAAATTATGAATAACATGTTCAGAAATATAAATTTAGCTGAATAAAGTTGTTATTTTTAATTTTTCTTTATAAAAATTGAGAAATTTTTAAAAAAATTGGCAAAAAAAGTCAACTAAATTATGTTTTTTGTTAAATTTATGTTGAATTATATGTTAAATTATGATCAGCATGTTTAGAAATATAAATTTAGCTGAATAAAGTTGTTATTTTTAATTTTTCGTTATAAAATTTAAGAAATTTTTAAAAAAATTGCTAAAAAAAGTAAAAAAAATTATGTTTTTTTGTTAAATATATGTGGAATTATATGTTAAATTATGATTAACATATTTAGAAATATAAATTTAACTGAATAAATTTTTTTTTTAAATTTTTCTTTATAAAAATTAAGAAATTTTTAAAAAAATTGGCAAAAAAAGTCAACTGAATTATGTTTTTTGTTAAATTTATGTCGAATTATATGTTAAATTATGAATAACATGTTTAGAAATATAAATTTAGCTGAATAAAGTTGTTATTTTTAATTTTTCGTTATAAAATTTAAGAATTTTTTAAAAAAATTGCCAAAAAAAGTCAACTAAATTATGGTTTTTTGTTAAATATATGTTGAATTATATGTTAAATTATGAATAACATGTTTAGAAATATAAATTTAGCTGAATAAAGTTGTTATTTTTAATTTTTCGTTATAAAATTTAAGAATTTTTTAAAAAAATTGCCAAAAAAAGTCAACTAAATTATGGTTTTTTGTTAAATATATGTTGAATTATATGTTAAATTATGATTAACATGCTTAGAAACATAAATTTAGCTGAAAAAAGTTTTTATTTTTATTTATTTTTATAAGATGTAAGAAACTTTTAAAAAAAAAATCCAAAAAAAGTCAACAAAATTATGTTTTTTGTTAAATTTATGTTGAATTATATGTTAAATTATGATCAGCATGTTTAGAAATATAAATTTAGCTGAATAAAGTTGTTATTTTTAATTTTTCGTTATAAAATTTAAGAAATTTTTAAAAAAATTGTCACAAGAATTTCACCTAAATAATGTTTTTTTGTTAAATTTATGTTGAATTATATGTTAAATTATGAATAACATGTTCAGAAATATAAATTTAGCTGAATAAAGTTGTTATTTTTAATTTTTCTTTATAAAAATTGAGAAATTTTTAAAAAAATTGGCAAAAAAAGTCAACTAAATTATGTTTTTTGTTAAATTTATGTTGAATTATATGTTAAATTATGATCAGCATGTTTAGAAATATAAATTTAGCTGAATAAAGTTGTTATTTTTAATTTTTCGTTATAAAATTTAAGAAATTTTTAAAAAAATTGCTAAAAAAAGTAAAAAAAATTATGTTTTTTTGTTAAATATATGTGGAATTATATGTTAAATTATGATTAACATATTTAGAAATATAAATTTAACTGAATAAATTTTTTTTTTTAATTTTTCTTTATAAAAATTAAGAAATTTTTAAAAAAATTGGCAAAAAAAGTCAACTGAATTATGTTTTTTGTTAAATTTATGTCGAATTATATGTTAAATTATGAATAACATGTTTAGAAATATAAATTTAGCTGAATAAAGTTGTTATTTTTAATTTTTCGTTATAAAATTTAAGAATTTTTTAAAAAAATTGCCAAAAAAAGTCAACTAAATTATGGTTTTTTGTTAAATATATGTTGAATTATATGTTAAATTATGATTAACATGCTTAGAAACATAAATTTAGCTGAATAAAGTATTTATTTTGAATTTCTCTTTATAAAATTTAAGAAATTTTTAAAAAAATTGTCACAAGAATTTCACCTAAATAATGTTTTTTTTGTTAAATATAGGTTGATTTATATGTTAAATTATGATTAACATGTTAAGAAATATAAATTTAACTGTATAAAGTTGTTATTTTTAATACTTCTTTATAAAATTTAAGAAATTTTTACAAAAATTGGTAAAAAAAATCAACTAAATTATGTTTTTTGTTAAATATATGTTCGATTATTTGTTAAATTATGATGAACATGTTTAGAAATATAAATTTGGATGAAGAAAGTTGTTATTTTTTATTTTTCTTTATAAAATTTAAGAAATTTTTTAAAAAATTGCCAAAAAAAGTCAACTAAACTATGGTTTTTTGTTAAATATATGTTGAATTATATGTTAAATTATGATTAACATGCTTAGAAACATAAATTTAGCTGAAAAAAGTTTTTATTTTTATTTATTTTTATAAGATGTAAGAAACTTTTAAAAAAAAAATCCAAAAAAAGTCAACAAAATTATGTTTTTTGTTAAATATATGTTGATTTATATGTTAAATTATGATAAACATGTTAAGAAATATAAATTTAACTGAATAAAATTTTTATTTTTAATTTTTCTTTATACAAATTAAGAAATTTTTAAAAAAATTGGCAAAAAAAGTCAACTAAATTATGTTTTTTGTTAAATATATGTGGAATTATATGTTAAATTGTGATTAACATATTTAGAAATATAAATTTAACTGAATAAAGTTTTTATTTTTAATTTTTCTTTATACAAATTAAGAAATTTTTAAAAAAATTGGCAAAAAAGTCAACTAAATTATGTTTTTTGTTAAATTTATGTTGAATTATATGTTCAATTATGATTAACATGTTAAGAAATATAAATTTAACTGTATAAAGTTGTTATTTTTAATACTTTATAAAATTTAAGAAATTTTTAAAAAAATTGGCAAAAAAAATCAACTAAATTATGTTTTTTGTTAAATGTATGTTTTATTATTTGTTAAATTATGATGGACATGTTTAGAAATATAAATTTGGCTTAAGAAAGTTGTTATTTTTTATTTTTCTTTATAAAATTTCAAATTTTTTTAAAAAAATTGACAGTCAACTAAACTATGGTTTTTTGTTAAATATATGTTGAATTATATGTTAAATTATGATTAACATGCTTAGAAACATAAATTTAGCTGAAAAAAGTTTTTATTTTTATTTATTTTTATAAAATGTAAGAAAATTTAAAAAAAATATAAATATTGCTGAATAAAGTTGTTATTTTTAATTTTTCTTTATAAAGTTTAAGAAATTTTTAAAAAAATTGCCAAAAAAAGTAAACAAAATTATGTTTTTTTGTTAAATATATGTGGAATTATATATTAAATTATGATCAACATATTTAGAAATATAAATTTTGATGAATAAAGTTGTTATTTTTAAATTTTCTTTATAAAAATTAAGAAATTTTTAATAAAATTGGCAAAAAAAGTCAACTAAATTATGTTTTTTGTTAAATTTATGTTGAATCATATGTTAAATTATGAATAACATGTTTAGAAATATAAATTTAGCTGAATAAAGTTGTAATTTTTAATTTTTCGTTATAAAATTTAAGAAATTTTTAAAAAAATTGCCAAAAAAAGTAAACAAAATTATGTTTTTTTGTTAAATATATGTAGAATTATATGTTAAATTATGATTAACATATTTAGAAATATAAATTTAACTGAATAAAGTTTTTATTTTTAATTTTTCTTTATAAAAATTAAGAAATTTTTAAAAAAATTGGCAAAAAAGTCAACTAAATTATGTTTTTTGTTAAATTTATGTTGAATTATATGTTCAATTATGACTAACATGTTTAGAAATATAAATTTAGCTGAATAGAGTTGTTATTTTTAATTTTTCGTTATAAAATTTAAGAAATTTTGAAAAAAATTGCAAAAAAAATTAAACAAAATTATGTTTTTTTGTTAAATATATGTGGAATTATATATTAAATTATGATCAACATATTTAGAAATATAAATTTTGATGAATAAAGTTGTTATTTTTCAATTTTCTTTATAAAAATTAAGAAATTTTTAATACAATTGGCAAAAAAAGTCAACTAAATTATGTTTTTTGTTAAATTTATGTTGAATCATATGTTAAATTATGAATAACATGTTTAGAAATATAAATTTATCTGAATAAAGTTGTTATTTTTAATTCTTCGTTATAAAATATAAGAAATTTTTTAAAAAAATTGCCAAAAAAAGTCAACTAAATTATGTTTTTTTGTGAAATTTATGTGAATTATATGTTAAATTATGAATAACATGTTTAGAAATATAAATTTAGCTGAATAAAGTTGTTATTTTTAATTTTTCGTTATAAAATTTAAGAAATTTTTAAAAAAAATTGCCAAAAAAAGTCAACTAAGTTATGGTTTTTTGTTAAATATATGTTGAATTATATGTTAAATTATGATAAAATGCTTAGAAATATAAATCTAACTGAATAAAGTTTTTATTTTTAATTTTTCTTTATAAAAATTAAGAAATATTTAAAAAAATTGGCAAAAAGAGTAAACTAAATTATGTTTTTTGTTAAATTTATGTTGAATTATATGTTAAATTATGAATAACATGTTTATAAATATAAATTTAGCTGAATAAAGTTGTTATTTTTAATATTTCTTTATAAAATTTAAGAAATTTTTAAAAAAATTGCCAAAAAAAGTAAACAAAATTATGTTTTTTTGTTAAATATATGTGGAATTATATGTTAAATTCTGATAAACATGCTTAGAAATATAAATCTAACTGAATAAAGTTTTTATTTTTAATTTTTCTTTATAAAAATTAAGAATTTTGAAAAAAATTGGCAAAAAAATCAACTAAATTATGTTTTTTGTAAAATTTATGTTGAATTATATGTTAAATTATGAATAACATGTTTAGAAATATAAATTTAGCTGAATAAAGTTGTTATTTTTATTTTTCGTTATAAAATTTAAGAATTTTTTAAAAAAATTGCCAAAAAAAGTCAACTAAATTATGGTTTTTTATTAAATATATGTTGAATTATATGTTAAATTATGATTAACATGCTAAGAAACATAAATTTAGCTGAATAAAGTATTTATTTTGAATTTCTCTTTATAAAATTTAAAAATTTTTTAAAAAAATTGTCACAAAAATTTCACCTAAATAATGTTTTTTTGTTAAATATATGTTGATTTATATGTTAAATTATGATTAACATGTTAAGAAATATAAATTTAACTGTATAAAGTTGTTATTTTTAATACTTCTTTATTAAATTTAAGAAATTTTTAAAAATATTGGCAAAAAAAATCAAATAAATTATGTTTTTTGGTAAATGTATGTTTTATTATATGTTACATTATGATGGACATGTTTAGAAATATAAATTTGGCTGAATAAAGTTGTAATTTTTAATTTTTCGTTATAAAATTAAAGAAATTTTTAAAAAAATTGCCAAAAAAAGTCAACTAAATTATGGTTAAATATATGTGGAATTATATATTAAATTATGATCAACATATTTAGAAATATAAATTTTGCTGAATAAAGTTGTTATTTTTAATTTTTCTTTATAAAATTTAAGAAATTTTTAAAAAAATTGCCAAAAAAAGTAAACAAAATTATGTTTTTTTGTTAAATATATGTGGAATTATATGTTAAATTATGATAAACATGCTTAGAAATATAAATCTAACTGAATAAAGTTTTTATTTTTAATTTTTCTTTATCAAAATTAAGAAATTTTGAAAAAAATAAGCAAAAAAATCAACTAAATTATGTTATTTGTTAAATTTATGTTGAATTATATGTTAAATTATGAATAACATGTTAAGAAATATAAATTTAGCTGAATAAAGTTGTTATTTTTAATTTATCGTTATAAAATTTAAGAATTTTTTAAAAAAATTGCCAAAAAAAGTCAACTAAATTATGGTTTTTTGTTAAATATATGTTGAATTATATGTTAAATTATGATTAGCATGCTTAGAAACATAAATTTAGCTGAATAAAGTATTTATTTTGAATTTCTCTTTATAAAATTTAAGAAATTTTTAAAAAAATTGTCACAAAAATTTCACCTAAATAATGTTTTTTTGTTAAATATATGTTGATTTATATGTTAAATTATGATTAACATGTTAAGAAATATAAATTTAACTGTATAAAGTTGTTATTTTTAATACTTCTTTATTAAATTTAAGAAATTTTTAAAAAAATTGGCAAAAAAAATCAACTAAATTATGTTTTTTGTTAAATGTATGTTTTATTATATGTTAAATTATGATGGACATGTTTAGAAATATAAATTTAGCTGAATAAAGTTGTAATTTTTAATTTTTCGTTATAAAATTAAAGAAATTTTTAAAAAAATTGCCAAAAAAAGTCAACTAAATTATGGTTTTTTGTTAAATATATGTTGAATTATATGTTAAACTATGATTAACATGCTTAGAAACATAAATTTAACTGAATAAAGTTTTTATTTTTAATTTTTCTTTATAAAAATTAAGAAATTTTTAAAAAAATTGGCAAAAAAAGTCAATTAAATTATGTTTTTTGTTAAATTTATGTTGAATTATATGTTAAATTATGAATAACATGTTAATAAATATAAATTTAGCTGAATAAAGTTGTTATTTTTAATACTTCTTTATAAAATATAAGAAATTTTTAAAAAAATTGCCAAAAAAAGTAAACAAAATTATGTTTTTTGTTAAATTTATGTTGAATTATATGTTAAAATATGAATAACATGTTTAGAGATATAAATTTAGCTGAATAAAGTTGTTATTTTTAATTCTTCGTTATAAAATTTAAGAAATTTTTAAAAAAATTGCCAAAAAAAGTCAACTAAATTATGTTTTTTGTTAAATTTATGTTGTATTATATGTTAAATTATGAATAACATGTTTAGAAATATAAATTTTGCTTAATAAAGTTGTTATTTTTAATACTTCTTTATAAAATATAAGAAATTTTTAAAAAATTTGCCAAAAAAAGTAAACAAAATTATGTTTTTTTGTTAAATATATGTGGAATTATATATTAAATTATGATCAACATATTTAGAAATATAAATTTAACTGAATAAAGTCGTTATTTTGAATTTTTCTTTATAAAAATTAAGAAATTTTTAAAAAAAATTTCACTAAAATTTCACTCAAATAATGTGTTTTTGTTAAATATATGTTGATTTATATGTTAAATTATAATTAACATGTTTAGAAATATAAATTTAACTGAATAAAGTTTTTATTTTTTATTTTTATTTATAAAAATTAAGAAATTTTTAAAAAAATTGGCAAAAAAAGTCAACTAAATTATGTTTTTTGTTAAATTTATGTTGAATTATATGTTAAATTATGAATAACATGTTTAGAAACATAAATTTAGCTGAATAAAGTTGTTATTTTTAATTTTTCGTTATAAAAATTAAGAAATTTTTAATAAAATTGGCAAAAAAAGTCAACTAAATTATGTTTTTTGTTAAATTTATGTTGAATCATATGTTAAATTATGAATAACATGGTTAGAAACATAAATTTAGCTGAATAAAGTTGTTATTTTTAATTTTTCGTTATAAAATTTAAGAATTTTTTAAAAAAAAATTTCTTAAATTTTTAATTTTATGTTGATTTATATGTTAAATTATGATTAACATGTTAAGAAATATAAATTTAACTGTATAAAGTTGTTATTTTTAATACTTCTTTATAAAATTTAAGAAATTTTTAAAAAAATTGGCAAAAAAAATCAACTAAATTATGTTTTTTGTTAAATGTATGTTCGATTATTTGTTAAATTATGATGAACATGTTTAGAAATATAAATTTGGCTGAAGAAAGTTGTAATTTTTTATTTTTCTTTATAAAATTTAAGAAATTTTTAAAAAAATTGCCAAAAAAAGTCAACTAAACTATGGTTTTTTGTTAAATATATGTTGAATTATATGTTAAATTATGATTAACATGCTTAGAAACATAAATTAAGCTGAAAAAAGATTTTATTTTTATTTTTTTTATAAGATGTAAGAAACTTTTAAAAAAAAATTCCAAAAAAAGTCAACAAAATTATGTTTTTTGTTAAATATATGTTGATTTATATGTTAAATTATGATAAACATGTTAAGAAATATAAATTTAACTGAATAAAGTTTTTATTTTTAATTTTTCTTTATACAAATTAAGAAATTTTTTATAAAAATTGGCAAAAAAAGTCAACTAAATTATGTTTTTTGTTAAATGTAAGTTTTATTATTTGTTAAATTATGATGGAAATGTTTAGAAATATAAATTTGGCTTAAGAAAGTTGTTATTTTTTATTTTTCTTTATAAAATTTCAAATTTTTTTAAAAAAATTTACAAAAAAAGTCAACTAAACTATTGTTTTTTGTTAAATATATGTTGAATTATATGTTAAATTATGATTAACATGCTTAGAAACATAAATTTAGCTGAAAAAAGTTTTTATTTTTATTTATTTTTATAAAATGTAAGAAACTTTTAAAAAAAATATACATTTTGCTGAATAAAGTTGTTATTTTTAATTTTTCTTTATAAAGTTTAAGAAATTTTTAAAAAAATTGCCAAAAAAAGTAAACAAAATTATGTTTTTTTGTTAAATATATGTGGAATTATATATTAAATTATGATTAACATATTTATAAATATAAATTTTGCTGAATAAAGTTGTTATTTTTAAAGTTTCTTTATAAAAATTAAGAAATTTTTAATAAAATTGGCAAAAAAAGTCAACTAAATTATGTTTTTTGTTAAATTTATGTTGAATTATATCTTATATTATAAATAACATGTTTAGAAATATAAATTTAGCTGAATAAAGTTGTTATTTTTAATTTTTCGCTATAAAATTTAAGAAATTTTTAAAAAAATTGCCAAAAAAAGTAAACAAAATTATGTTTTTTTGTTAAATATATGTGGAATTATATGTTAAATTATGATTAACATATTTAGAAATATAAATTTAACTGAACAAAGTTTTTATTTTTAATTTTTCTTTATAAAAATTAAGAAATTTTTAAAAATATTGGCAAAAAAGTTAACTAAATTATGTTTTTTGTTAAATTTATGTGGAATTATATATTAAATTATGATTAACATGCTTAGAAACATAAATTTAGCTGAAAAAAGTTTTTATTTTTATTTATTTTTATAAAATGTAAGAAACTTTTAAAAAAAATATACATTTTGCTGAATAAAGTTGATATTTTTAATTTTTCGTTATAAAATTTAAGAAATTTTTAAAAAAATTGCCAAAAAAAGTAAACAAAATTATGTTTTTTTGGTAAATATATATGGAATTATATGTTAAATTATGATCAACATATTTAGAAATATAAATTTTGCTGAATAAAGTTGTTATTTTTAATTTTTCTTTATAAAATTTAAGAAATTTTTAAAAAAATTGCCAAAAAAAGTAAACAAAATTATGTTTTTTTGTTAAATATATGTGGAATTATATGTTAAATTATGATAAACATGCTTAGAAATATAAATCTAACTGAACAAAGTTTTTATTTTTAATTTTTCTTTATAAAAATTAAGAAATTTTGAAAAAAATAAGCAAAAAAATCAACTAAATTATGTTATTTGTTAAATTTATGTTGAATTATATGTTAAATTATGAATAACATGTTTAGAAATATAAATTTAGCTGAATAAAGTTGTTATTTTTAATTTTTCGTTATAAAATTTAAGAATTTTTTAAAAAAATTGCCAAAAAAAGTCAACTAAATTATGGTTTTTTGTTAAATATATGTTGAATTATATGTTAAATTATGATTAACATGCTTAGAAACATAAATTTAGCTGAATAAAGTATTTATTTTGAATTTCTCTTTATAAAATTTAAGAAATTTTTAAAAAAATTGTCACAAAAATTTCACCTAAATAATGCTTTTTTGTTAAATATATGTTGATTTATATGTTAAAATATGAATAACATGTTTAGAGATATAAATTTAGCTGAATCAAGTTGTTATTTTTAATTCTTCGTTATAAAATATAAGAATTTTTTAAAAAAATTGCCAAAAAAAGTAAACAAAATTATGTTTTTTTGTTAAATATATGTGGAATTATATATTAAATTATGATCAACAAATTTAGAAATATAAATCTAACTGAACAAAGTTTTTATTTTTAATTTTTCTTTATAAAAATTAAGAAATTTTGAAAAAAATAAGCAAAAAAATCAACTAAATTATGTTATTTGTTAAATTTATGTTGAATTATATGTTAAATTATAATTAACATGTTTAGAAATATAAATTTAACTGAATAAAGTTTTTATTTTTTATTTTTATTTATAAAAACTAAGAAATTTTTTAAAAAAATTGGCAAAAAAAGTCAACTAAATTATGCTTTTTGTTAAATTTATGTTGAATTATATGTTAAATTATGAATAACATGTTTAGAATTATAAATTTAGCTGAATAAAGTTGTTATTTTTAATTTTTCGTTATAAAATTTAAGAAATTTTTAAAAAAATTGGCAAAAAAAGTTAACTAAGTTATGGTTTTTTGTTAAATATCTGTTGAATTATATGTTAAATTATGATAAACATGCTTAGAAATATAAATCTAACTGAATAAAGTTGTTATTTTTAATACTTCTTTATAAAATTTAAGAAATTTTTAAAAAAATTGGCAAAAAAAATCAACTAAATTATGTTTTTTGTTTAATGTATGTTCGATTATTTGTTAAATTATGATGAACATGTTTAGAAATATAAATTTGGCTGAAGAAAGTTGTAATTTTTTATTTTTCTTTATAAAATTTAAGAAATTTTTAAAAAAATTGCCAAAAAAAGTCAACTAAAGTATGGTTTTTTGTTAAATATATGTTGAATTATATGTTAAATTATGATTAACATGCTTAGAAACATAAATTTAGCTGAAAAAATATTTTATTTTTATTTTTTTTATAAGATGTAAGAAACTTTTAAAAAAAAATTCCAAAAAAAGTCAACAAAATTATGTTTTTTGTTAAATATATGTTGATTTATATGTTAAATTATGATAAACATGTTAAGAAATATAAATTTAACTGAATAAAGTTTTTATTTTAAATTTTTCTTTATACAAATTAAGAAATTTTTAAAAAAATTGGCAAAAAAAGTCAACTAAATTATGTTTTTTGTTAAATATATGTGGAATTTTATGTTAAATTATGATTAACATATTTAGAAATATAAATTTAACTGAATAAAGTTTTTATTTTTAATTTTTCTTTATAAAAATTAAGAAATTTTTAAAAAAATTAGCAAAAAAGTCAACTAAATTATGTTTTTTGTTAAATTTATGTTGAATTATATGTTCAATTATGATTAACATGTTAAGAAATATAAATTTACTGTATAAAGTTGTTATTTTTAATACTTCTTTATAAAATTTAAGAAATTTTTAAAAAAATTGGCAAAAAAAATCAACTAAATTATGTTTTTTGTTAAATGTATGTTTTATTATTTGTTAAATTATGATGGAAATGTTTAGAAATATATATTTGGCTTAAGAAAGTTGTTATTTTTTATTTTTCTTTATAAAATTTCAATTTTTTTTAAAAAAATTGACAAAAAAAGTCAACTAAACTATTGTTTTTTGTTAAATATATGTTGAATTATATGTTAAATTATGATTAACATGCTTAGAAACATAAATTTAGCTGAAAAAAGTTTTTATTTTTATTTATTTTTATAAAATGTAAGAAACTTTTAAAAAAAATATACATTTTGCTGAATAAAGTTGTTATTTTTAATTTTTCTTTATAAAGTTTAAGAAATTTTTAAAAAAATTGCCAAAAAAAGTAAACAAAATTATGTTTTTTTGTTAAATATATGTGGAATTATATACTAAATTATGATTAGCATATTTAGAAATATAAATTTTGCTGAATAAAGTTGTTATTTTTAAATTTTCTTTATAAAAATTAAGAAATTTTTAAAAAAATTGGCAAAAAAAGTCAACTAAATTATGTGTTTTGTAAAATATATGTGGAATTATATGTTAAATTATGATTAACATATTTAGAAATATAAATTTAACTGAATAAAGTTTTTATTTTCAATTTTTCTTTATAAAAATTAAGAAATTTTTAAAAAAATTGGCAAAAAAGTCAACTAAATTATGTTTTTTGTTAAATTTATGTTGAATTATATGTTCAATTATGACTAACATGTTCAGAAATATAAATTTAGCTGAATAAAGTTGTTATTTTTAATTTTTTGTTATAAAATTTAAGAAATTTTGAAAAAAATTGCAAAAAAAATTAAACAAAATTATGTTTTTTTGTTAAATATATGTGGAATTATATATTAAATTATGAACAACATATTTAGAAATATAAATTTTGCTGAATAAAGTATTTATTTTGAATTTCTCTTTATAAAATTTAAGAAATTTTTAAAAAAATTGTCACAAAAATTTCACCTAAATAAAGTTTTTTTGTTAAATATATGTTGATTTATATGTTAAATTATGATTAACATGTTAAGAAATATAAATTTAACTGTATAAAGTTGTTATTTTTAATACTTCTTTATAAAATTTAAGAAATTTTTAAAAAAATTGGCAAAAAAAATCAACTAAATTATGTTTTTTGTTAAATGTATGCTCGATTATTTGTTAAATTATGATGAACATGTTTAGAAATATAAATTTGGCTGAAGAAAGTTGTTATTTTTTATTTTTCTTTATAAAATTTAAGAAATTTTTTAAAAAATTGCCAAAAAAAAGTCAACTAAACTATGGTTTTTTGTTAAATATATGTTGAATTATATGTTAAATTATGATGAACATGTTTAGAAATATAAATTTGCTTGAAGAAAGTTGTTATTTTTTATTTTTCTTTATAAAATTTAAGAAATTTTTTAAAAAATTGCCAAAAAAAAGTCAACTAAACTATGGTTTTTTGTTAAATATATGTTGAATTATATGTTAAATTATGATTAACATGCTTAGAAACATAAATTTAGCTGAAAAAAGTTTTTATTTTTATTTATTTTTACAGGATGTAAGAAACTTTTAAAAAAAAATTCCAAAAGAAGTCAACAAAATTATGTTTTTTGTTAAATATATGTTGATTTATATGTTAACTTATGATAAACATGTTAAGAAATATAAATTTAACTGCATAAAGTTTTTATTTTTAATTTTTCTTTATACAAATTAAGAAATTTTTAAAAAAATTGGCAAAAAAAGTCAACAAAATTATGTTTTTTGTTAAATATATGTTGATTTATATGTAAAATTATGATTAACATGTTAAGAAATATAAATTTAACTGAATAAAGTTTTTATTTTCAATTTTTCTTTATAAAAATTAAGAAATTTTTAAAAAAATTGGCAAAAAAGTCAACTAAATTATGTTTTTTGTTAAATTTATGTTGAATTATATGTTCAATTATGACTAACATGTTCAGAAATATAAATTTAGCTGAATAAAGTTGTTATTTTTAATTTTTTGTTATAAAATTTAAGAAATTTTGAAAAAAATTGCCAAAAAAAGTAAACAAAATTATGTTTTTTTGTTAAATATATGTGGAATTATATACTAAATTATGATTAGCATATTTAGAAATATAAATTTTGCTGAATAAAGTTGTTATTTTTAAATTTTCTTTATAAAAATTAAGAAATTTTTAAAAAAATTGGCAAAAAAAGTCAACTAAATTATGTGTTTTGTAAAATATATGTGGAATTATATGTTAAATTATGATTAACATGTTAAGAAATATAAATTTAACTGAATAAAGTTTTTATTTTTAATTTTTCTTTATACAAATTAAGAAATTTTTAAAAAAATTGGCAAAAAAAGTCAACTAAATTATGTTTTTTGTTAAATATATGTGGAATTATATGTTAAATTATGATTAACATATTTAGAAATATAAATTTAACTGAATAAAGTTTTTATTTTTAATTTTTCTTTATAAAAATTAAGAAATTTTTAAAAAAATTGGCAAAAAAAGTCAGCTAAATTATGTTTTTAGTTAAATTTATGTTGAATTATATGTTAAATTATGAATAACATGTTTAGAAATATAAATTTAGCTGAATAAATTTGTTATTTGTAATTTTTCGTTATAAAATTTAAGAAATTTTTAAAAAAATCGCCAAAAAAAGTCAACTAAACTATGGTTTTTTGTTAAATATATGTTGAATTATATATTAAATTATGATCAACATATTTAGAAATATAAATTTTGCTGAATAAAGTTGTTATTTTTAATTTTTCTTTATAAAATTTAAGACATTTTTAAAAATATTGCCAAAAAAAGTAAGCAAAATTATGTTTTTTTGTTAAATATATGTGGAATTATATATTAAATTATGATCAACATATTTAGAAGTATAAATTTTGCTGAATAAAATTGTTATTTTTAATTTTTCGTTATAAAATTTAAGAATTTTTTAAAAAAATTGCAAAATAAAAGTAAACTAAATTATGTTTTTTGTTAAATTTATGTTGAATTATATGTTAAATTATGATTAACATATTTAGAAATATAAATTTAACTGAATAAAGTTTTTATTTTTAATTTTTCTTTATAAAAATTAAGAAATTTTTAAAAAAATTTGCAAAAAAAGTCAACTAAATTATGAATAACATGTTTAGAAATATAAATTTAGCTGAACAAAGTTGTTATTTTTTATTTTTCGTTACAAAATTTAAGAAATTTTTAAAAAATTGCCAAAAAAAGTAAACAAAATTATGTTTTTTTGTTAAATATATGTGGAATTATATATTAAATTATGATTAACATTTTAAGAAATATAAATTTAACTGAATAAAGTTTTTATTTTTATTTTTTTTTATAAAATGTAAGAAACTTTTAAAAAAAATTCCAAAAAAAGTCAACAAAATTATGTTTTTTGTTAAATATATGTTGATTTATATGTTAAATTATGATTAACATGTTAAGAAATATAAATTTAACTGAATAAAGTTTTTATTTTTAATTTTTCTTTATACAAATTTAGAAATTTTTAAAAAAATTTGCAAAAAAAGTCAACTAAATTATGAATAACATGTTTAGAAATATAAATTTAGCTGAACAAAGTTGTTATTTTTTATTTTTCGTTACAAAATTTAAGAAATTTTTAAAAAATTGCCAAAAAAAGTAAACAAAATTATGTTTTTTTGTTAAATATATGTGGAATTATATATTAAATTATGATTAACATTTTAAGAAATATAAATTTAACTGAATAAAGTTTTTATTTTTAATTTTTCTTTATAAAAATTAAGAAATTTTTAAAAAAATTTGCAAAAAAAGTCAACTAAATTATGAATAACATGTTTAGAAATATAAATTTAGCTGAACAAAGTTGTTATTTTTTATTTTTCGTTACAAAATTTAAGAAATTTTTAAAAAATTGCCAAAAAAAGTAAACAAAATTATGTTTTTTTGTTAAATATATGTGGAATTATATATTAAATTATGATTAACATTTTAAGAAATATAAATTTAACTGAATAAAGTTTTTATTTTTATTTTTTTTTATAAAATGTAAGAAACTTTTAAAAAAAATTCCAAAAAAAGTCAACAAAATTATGTTTTTTGTTAAATATATGTTGATTTATATGTTAAATTATGATTAACATGTTAAGAAATATAAATTTAACTGAATAAAGTTTTTATTTTTAATTTTTCTTTATACAAATTAAGAAATTTTTAAAAAAATTTGCAAAAAAAGTCAACTAAATTATGAATAACATGTTTAGAAATATAAATTTAGCTGAACAAAGTTGTTATTTTTTATTTTTCGTTACAAAATTTAAGAAATTTTTAAAAAATTGCCAAAAAAAGTAAACAAAATTATGTTTTTTTGTTAAATATATGTTGATTTATATGTTAAATTATGATTAACATGTTAAGAAATATAAATTTAACTGAATAAAGTTTTTATTTTTAATTTTTCTTTATACAAATTAAAAATTTTTTAAAAAAATTGGCAAAAAAAGTCAACTAAATTATGTTTTTTGTTAAATATATGTGCAATTATATGTTAAATTATGACTAACATATTTAGAAATATAAATTTAACTGAATAAAGTTTGTATTTTAAATTTTTCTTTATAAAAATTAAGAAATTTTTAAAAAAATTGGCAAAAAAAGTCAGCTAAATTATGTTTTTAGTTAAATTTATGTTGAATTATATATTAAATTATGATCAACATATTTAGAAATATAAATTTTGCTGAATAAAGTTGTTATTTTTAATTTTTCTTTATAAAATTTAAGAAATTTTTAAAAATATTGCCAAAAAAAGTAAGCAAAATTATGTTTTTTTATTAAATATATGTGGAATTATATATTAAATTATGATCAACATATTTAGAAGTATAAATTTTGCTGAATAAAGTTGTTATTTTTAATTTTTCTTTATGAAAATTAAGAAATTTTTAAAAAAATTGGCAAAAAAAGTCAAGTAAATTATGGTTTTTTGTTAAATATATGTTGAATTATATGTTAAATTATGATTAACATGCTTAGAAACATAAATTTAGCTGAAAAAAGTTTTTATTTTTATTTTTTTTTATAAAATGTAAGAAACTTTTAAAAAAAATTCGAAAAAAAGTCAACAAAATTATGTTTTTTGTTAAATATATGTTGATTTATATGTTAAATTATGATTAACATGTTAAGAAATATAAATTTAACTGAATAAAGTTTTTATTTTAAATTTTTCTTTATAAAAATTAAGAAATTTTTAAAAAAATTGGCAAAAAAAGTCAGCTAAATTATGTTTTTAGTTAAATTTATGTTGAATTATATGTTAAATTATGAATAACATGTTTAGAAATATAAATTTAGCTGAATAAAGTTGTTATTTTTAATTTTTCGTTATAAAATTTAAGAAATTTTTAAAAAAATCGCCAAAAAAAGTCAACTAAACTATGTTTTTTTGTTAAATATATGTTGAATTATATATTAAATTATGATCAACATATTTAGAAATATAAATTTTGCTGAATAAAGTTGTTATTTTTAATTTTTCTTTATAAAATTTAAGAAATTTTTAAAAATATTGCCAAAAAAAGTAAGCAAAATTATGTTGTTTTGTTAAATATATGTGGAATTATATATTAAATTATGATCAACATATTTAGAAGTATAAATTTTGCTGAATAAAGTTGTTATTTTTAATTTTTCTTTATAAAAATTAAGAAATTTTTAAAAAAATTGGCAAAAAAAGTCAACTAAATTATGTTTTTTGTTAAATTTATGTTGAATTATATGTTAAATTATGAATAACATGTTTAGAAATATAAATTTAGCTGAATAAAGTAGTTATTTTTAATTTTTCGTTATAAAATTTAAGAATTTTTTTAAAAAAATTGCAAAAAAAAAGTAAACTAAATTATGTTTTTTTGTTAAATATATGTGGAATTATATGTTAAACTATGATTAACATGTTAAGAAATATAAATTTAACTGAATAAAGTTTTTATTTTTAATTTTTCTTTATACAAATTAAGAAATTTTTACAAAAATTGCCAAAAAAAGTCAACTAAATTATGTTTTTTGTTAAATTTATGTTGAATTATATGTTAAATTATGAATAACATGTTTAGAAATATAAATTTAGCTGAATATAGTTGTTATTTTTAATTTTTCGTTATAAAATTTAAGAATTTTTTAAAAAAATTGCCAAAAAAAGTCAACTAAATTATGGTTTTTTGTTAAATATATGTTGAATTATATGTTAAATTATGATCATCACGCTTAGAAACATAAATTTAGCTGAATAAAGTATTTATTTTAAATTTCTCTTTATAAAATTTAAGAAATTTTTAAAAAAATTGTCACAAAAATTTCACCTAAATAATGTTTTTTTGTTAAATATATGTTGATTTATATGTTAAATTATAATTAACATGTTAAGAAATATAAATTTAACTGTATAAAGTTGTTATTTTTAATACTTCTTTATAAAATTTAAGAAATTTTTAAAAAAATTGGCAAAAAAAATCAACTAAATTAGGTTTTTTATTAAATGTATGTTCTATTATTTGTTAAATTATGATGAACATGTTTAGAAATATAAATTTGGCTGAAGAAAGTTGTTATTTTTTATTTTTCTTTATAAAATTTAAGAAATTTTTAAAAAAATTGGCAAAAAAAGTCAACTAAATTATGTTTTTAGTTAAATTTATGTTGAATTATATGTTAAATTATGAATAACATGTTTAGAAATATAAATTTAGCTGAATAAAGTTGTTATTTTTAATTTTTCGTTATAAAATTTAAGAAATTTTTAAAAAAATCGCCAAAAAAAGTCAACTAAACTATGGTTTTTTGTTAAATATATGTTGAATTATATATTAAATTATGATCAACATATTTAGAAATATAAATTTTGCTGAATAAAGTTGTTATTTTTAATTTTTCTTTATAAAATTTAAGAAATTTTTAAAAATATTGCCAAAAAAAGTAAGCAAAATTATGTTTTTTTGTTAAATATAAGTGGAATTATATATTAAATTATAATCAACATATTTAGAAGTATAAATTTTGCTGAATAAAGTTGTTATTTTTAATTTTTCGTTATAAAATTTAAGAAATTTTTAAAAAAATCGCCAAAAAAAGTCAACTAAATTATGTTTTTTGTTAAATTTATGTTGAATTATATGTTAAATTATGAATAACATGTTTAGAAATATAAATTTAGCTGAATAAAGTAGTTATTTTTAATTTTTCGTTATAAAATTTAAGAAATTTTTAAAAAAATTGCCAAAAAAAGTAAACAAAATTATGTTTTTTTGTTAAATATATGTGGAATTATATATTAAATTATGATTAACATATTAAGAAATATAAATTTAACTGAGTAAAGTTTTTATTTTTAATTTTTCTTTATGAAAATTAAGAAATTTTTAAAAAAATTGGAAAAAAAAGGCAACTAAATTATGGTTTTTTGTTAAATATATGTTGAATTATATGTTAAATTATGATTAACATGCTTAGAAACATAAATTTAGCTGAAAAAAGTTTTTATTTTTATTTTTTTTTATAAAATGTAAGAAACTTTTAAAAAAAATTCCAAAAAAAGTCAACAAAATTGTGTTTTTTGTTAAATATATGTTGATTTATATGTTAAATTATGATTAACATGTTAAGAAATATAAATTTAACTGAATAATGTTTTTATTTTTAATTTTTCTTTATACAAATTAAGAAATTTTTAAAAAAATTGGCAAAAAAAGTCAACTAAATTATGGTTTTTTGTTAAATATATGTGGAATTATATGTTAAATTATGACTAACATATTTAGAAATATAAATTTAGCAGAATAAAGTTTTTATTTTAAATTTTTCTTTATAAAAATTAAGAAATTTTTAAAAAAATTGGCAAAAAAAGTCAGCTAAATTATGTTTTTAGTTAAATTTATGTTGAATTATATGTTAAATTATGAATAACATGTTTAGAAATATAAATTTAGCTGAATAAAGTTGTTATTTTTAATTTTTCGTTATAAAATTTAAGAAATTTTTAAAAAATTGCCAAAAAAAGTAAACAAAATTATGTTTTTTTGTTAAATATATGTTGATTTATATGTTAAACTATGATTAACATGTTAAGAAATATAAATTTAACTGAATAAAGTTTTTATTTTTAATTTTTCTTTATGAAAATTAAGAAATTTTTACAAAAATTGCCAAAAAAAGTCAACTAAAGTATGTTTTTTGTTAAATTTATGTTGAGTTATATGTTAAATTATGAATAACATGTTTAGAAATATAAATTTAGCTGAATATAGTTGTTATTTTTAATTTTTCGTTATAAAATTTAAAAATTTTTTAAAAAAATTGCCAAAAAAAGTCAACTAAATTATGGTTTTTTGTTAAATATATGTTGAATTATATGTTAAATTATGATCAACACGCTTAGAAACATAAATTTAGCTGAATAAAGTATTTATTTTGAATTTCTCTTTATAAAATTTAAGAAATTTTTAAAAAAATTGTCACAAAAATTTCACCTAAATAATGTTTTTTTGTTAAATATATGTTGATTTATATGTTAAATTATGATTAACATGTTAAGAAATATAAATTTAACTGTATAAAGTTGTTATTTTTAATACTTCTTTATAAAATTTAAGAAATTTTTAAAAAAATTGGCAAAAAAAATCAACTAAATTATGTTTTTTGTTAAATGTATGTTCTATTATATGTTAAATTATGAATAACATGTTTAGAAATATAAATTTAGCTGAATAAAGTTGTTATTTTTAATTTTTCGTTATAAAATTTAAGAAATTTTTAAAAAAATCGCCAAAAAAAGTCAATTAAACTATGGTTTTTTGTTAAATATATGTTGAATTATATATTAAATTATGATCAACATATTTAGAAATATAAATTTAACTGTATAAAGTTGTTATTTTTAATACTTCTTTATAAAATTTAAGAAATTTTTAAAAAAATTGGCAAAAAAAATCAACTAAATTATGTTTTTTGTTAAATGTATGTTCTATTATATGTTAAATTATGAATAACATGTTTAGAAATATAAATTTAGCTGAATAAAGTTGTTATTTTTAATTTTTCGTTATAAAATTTAAGAAATTTTTAAAAAAATCGCCAAAAAAAGTCAATTAAACTATGGTTTTTTGTTAAATATATGTTGAATTATATATTAAATTATGATCAACATATTTAGAAATATAAATTTTGCTGAATAAAGTTGTTATTTTTAATTTTTCTTTATAAAACTTAAGAAATTTTTAAAAATATTGCCAAAAAAAGTAAGCAAAATTATGTTTTTTTGTTAAATATATGTGGAATTATATATTAAATTATAATCAACATATTTAGAAGTATAAATTTTGCTGAATAAAGTTGTTATTTTTAATTTTTCTTTATAAAAATTAAGAAATTTAAAAAAAAATTGGCAAAAAAAGTCAACTAAATTATGTTTTTTGTTAAATTTATGTTGAATCATATGTTAAATTATGAATAACATGTTTAGAAATATAAATTTAGCTGAATAAAGTAGTTATTTTTAATTTGTCGTTATAAAATTTAAGAATTTTTTAAAAAAATTGCAAAAAAAAAGTAAACTAAATTATGTTTTTTTTGTTAAATATATGTGGAATTATATCTTAAATTATGATTAACATATTTAGAAATATAAATTTAACTGAATAAAGTTTTTATTTTTAATTTTTCTTTATAAAAATTAAGAAATTTTTAAAAAAATTTGCAAAAAAAGTCAACTAAATTATGAATAACATGTTTAGAAATATAAATTTAGCTGAACAAAGTTGTTATTTTTTATTTTTCGTTACAAAATTTAAGAAATTTTTAAAAAAATTGCCAAAAAAAGTAAACAAAATATGTTTTTTTGTTAAATATATGTGGAATTATATATTAAATTATGATTAACATATTAAGAAATATAAATTTAACTGAATAAAATTTTTATTTTTAATTTTTCCTTATGAAAATTAAGAAATTTTTAAAAAAATTGGCAAAAAAAGTCAACTAAATTATGGTTTTTTGTTAAATATATGTTGAATTATATGTTAAATTATGGTTAACATGCTTAGAAACATAAATTTAGCTGAAAAAAGTTTTTATTTTTATTTTTTTTTATAAAATTTAAGAAACTTTTAAAAAAAGTTCCAAAAAAAGTTAACAAAATTATGTTTTTTGTTAAATATATGTTGATTTCTATGTTAAATTATGATTAACATGTTAAGAAATATAAATTTAACTGAATAATGTTTTTATTTTTAATTTTTCTTTATACAAATTAAGAAATTTTTAAAAAAATTGGCAAAAAAAGTCAACTAAATTATGTTTTTTGTTAAATATATGTGGAATTATATGTTAAATTATGACTAACATATTTAGAAATATAAATTTAACTGAATAAAGTTTTTATTTTAAATTTTTCTTTATAAAAATTAAGAAATTTTTAAAAAAATTGGCAAAAAAAGTCAACTAAATTATGTTTTTAGTTAAATTTATGTTGAATTTTATGTTAAGTTATGAATAACATGTTTAGAAATATAAATTTAACTGAATAAAATTTTTATTTTTAATTTTTCCTTATGAAAATTAAGAAATTTTTAAAAATATTGCCAAAAAAAGTAAGCAAAATTATGTTTTTTTGTTAAATATATGTGGAATTATATATTAAATTATGATCAACATATTTAGCAGTATAAATTTTGCTGAATAAAGTTGTTATTTTTAATTTTTCTTTATAAAAATTAAGAAATTTTTAAAAAAATTGGCAAAAAAAGTCAACTAAATTATGGTTTTTTGTTAAATATATGTTGAATTATATGTTAAATTATGAATAACATGTTTAGAAATATAAATGTAGCTGAAAAAAGTTGTTATATTTTATTTTTCGTTACAAAATTTAAGAAATTTTTAAAAAATTGCCAAAAAAAGTAAGCAAAATTATGTTTTTTTAATAAATATATGTTGAATTATATATTAAATTATGATCAACATATTTAGAAGTATAAATTTGGCTTAAGAAAGTTGTTATTTTTTATTTTTCTTTATAAAAATTAAGAAATTTTTAAAAAAATTGGCAAAAAAAGTCAACTAAATTATGTTTTTTGTTAAATTTATGTTGAATTATATGTTAAATTATGAATAACATGTTTAGAAATATAAATGTAGCTGAAAAAAGTTGTTATATTTTATTTTTCGTTACAAAATTTAAGAAATTTTTAAAAAATTGCCAAAAAAAGTAAACAAAATTATGTTTTTTTGTTAAATATATGTGGAATTATATATTAAATTATGATTAACATATTAAGAAATATAAATTTAACTGAATAAAGTTTTTATTTTTAATTTTGCTTTATGAAAATTAAGAAATTTTTAAAAAAATTGGCAAAAAAGTAAACAAAATTATGTTTTTTGTTAAATATATGTTGATTTATATGTTAAATTATGATTAACATGTTAAGAAATATAAATTTAACTGAATAAAATTTTTATTTTTAATTTTTCCTTATGAAAATTAAGAAATTTTTAAAAAAATTGGCAAAAAAAGTCAACTAAATTATGGTTTTTTGTTAAATATATGTTGAATTATATGTTAAATTATGGTTAACATGCTTAGAAACATAAATTTAGCTGAAAAAAGTTTTTATTTTTATTTTTTTTTATAAAATTTAAGAAACTTTTAAAAAAAGTTCCAAAAAAAGTTAACAAAATTATGTTTTTTGTTAAATATATGTTGATTTCTATGTTAAATTATGATTAACATGTTAAGAAATATAAATTTAACTGAATAATGTTTTTATTTTTAATTTTTCTTTATACAAATTAAGAAATTTTTAAAAAAATTGGCAAAAAAAGTCAACTAAATTATGTTTTTTGTTAAATATATGTGGAATTATATGTTAAATTATGACTAACATATTTAGAAATATAAATTTAACTGAATAAAGTTGTTATTTTTAATTTTTCGTTATAAAATTTAAGAAATTTTTAAAAAAATCGCCAAAAAAAGTCAACTAAACTATGTTTTTTTTGTTAAATATATGTTGAATTATATATTAAATTATGATCAACATATTTAGAAATATAAATTTTGCTGAATAAAGTTGTTATTTTTAATTTTTCTTTATAAAATTTAAGAAATTTTTAAAAATATTGCCAAAAAAAGTAAGCAAAATTATGTTTTTTTGTTAAATATATGTGGAATTATATATTAAATTATGATCAACATATTTAGCAGTATAAATTTTGCTGAATAAAGTTGTTATTTTTAATTTTTCTTTATAAAAATTAAGAAATTTTTAAAAAAATTGGCAAAAAAAGTCAACTAAATTATGGTTTTTTGTTAAATATATGTTGAATTATATGTTAAATTATGATTAACATGCTTAGAAACATAAATTTAGCTGAAAAAAGTTTTTATTTTTATTTTTTTTTATAAAATGTAAGAAACTTTTAAAAAAAATTTCAAAAAAAGTTAACAAAATTATGTTTTTTGTTAAATATATGTTGATTTATATGTTAAATTATGATTAACATGTTAAGAAATATAAATTTAACTGAATAATGTTTTTATTTTTAATTTTTCTTTATACAAATTAAGAAATTTTTAAAAAAATTGGCAAAAAAAGTCAACTACATTATGTTTTTTGTTAAATATATGTGGAATTATATGTTAAATTATGACTAACATATTTAGAAATATAAATTTAACTGAATAAAGTTTTTATTTTAAATTTTTCTTTATAAAAATTAAGAAATTTTTAAAAAAATTGGCAAAAAAAGTCAGCTAAATTATGTTTTTAGTTAAATTTATGTTGAATTTTATGTTAAATTATGAATAACATGTTTAGAAATATAAATTTAGCTGAATAAAGTTGTTATTTTTAATTTTTCGTTATAAAATTTAAGAAATTTTTAAAAAAATCGCCAAAAAAAGTCAACTAAACTATGGTTTTTTTGTTAAATATATGTTGAATTATATATTAAATTATGATCAACATGTTTAGAAATATAAATTTAGTTGAATAAAGTTGTTATTTTTAATTTTTCTTTATAAAATTTAAGAAATTTTTAAAAATATTGCCAAAAAAGTAAGCAAAATTATGTTTTTTTGTTAAATATATGTGGAATTATATATTAAATTATTATCAACATATTTAGAAGTATAAATTTTGCTGAATAAAGTTGTTATTTTTAATTTTTCTTTATAAAAATTAAGAAATTTTTAAAAAAATTGGCAAAAAAAGTCAACTAAATTATGTTTTTTGTTAAATTTATGTTGAATTATATGCTAAATTATGAATAACATATTTAGAAATATAAATTTAGCTGAATAATGTAGTTATTTTTAATTTTTCGTTATAAAATTTAAGAATTTTTTAAAAAAATTGCAAAAAAAAAGTAAACTAAATTATGTTTTTTTGTTAAATATATGTGGAATTATATGTTAAATTATGATTAACATATTTAGAAATATAAATTTAACTGAATAAAGTTTTTATTTTTAATTTTTCTTTATAAAAATTAAGAAATTTTTAAAAAAATTTGCAAAAAAAGTCAACTAAATTATGAATAACATGTTTAGAAATATAAATTTAGCTGAACAAAGTTGTTATTTTTTATTTTTCGTTACAAAATTTAAGAAATTTTTTAAAAATTGCCAAAAAAAGTAAACAAAATTATGTTTTTTTGTTAAATATATGTGGAATTATATATTAAATTATGATTAACATATTAAGAAATATAAATTTAACTGAATAAAGTTTTTATTTTTAATTTTTCTTTATGAAAATTAAGAAATTTTTAAAAAAATTGGCAAAAAAAGTCAACTAAATTATGGTTTTTTGTTAAATATATGTTGAATTATATGTTAAATTATGATTAACATGTTTAGGAACATAAATTTAGCAGAATAAAGTATTTATTTTGAATTTTTCTTTATAAAAATTAAGAAATTTTTAAAAAAATTTGCAAAAAAAGTCAACTAAATTATGTCTTTTGTTAAATTTATGTTTAATTATATATTAAATTATGATCAACATATTTAGTAATATAAATTTTGCTGAACAAAGTTGTTATTTTTAATTTTTCTTTATAAAATTTAAGAAATTTTTAAAAATATTGCCAAAAAAAGTAAGCAAAATTATGTTTTTTTGTTAAATATATGTGGAATTATATATTAAATTATGATCAACATATTTAGAAGTATAAATTTTGCTGAATAAAGTTGTTATTTTTAATTTTTCTTTATAAAAATTAAGAAATTTTTAAAAAAATTGGCAAAAAAAGTCAACTAAATTATGTTTTTTGTTAAATTTATGTTGAATTATATGTTAAATTATGAATAACATGTTTAGAAATATAAATTTTGCTGAATAAAGTTCTTATTTTTAATTTTTCTTTATAAAATTTAAGAAATTTTTAAAAATATTGCCAAAAAAAGTAAGCAAAATTATGTTTTTTTGTTAAATATATGTGGAATTATATATTAAATTATAATCAACATATTTAGAAGTATAAATTTTGCTGAATTAAGTTGTTATTTTTAATTTTTCTTTATAAAAATTAAGAAATTTTTAAAAAAATTGGCAAAAAAAGTCAACTAAATTATGTTTTTTGTTAAATTTATGTTGAATTATATGTTAAATTATGAATAACATGTTTAGATATATAAATTTAGCTGAATAAAGTAGTTATTTTTAATTTTTCGTTATAAAATTTAAGAAATTCTAAAAAAATTGCCAAAAAAAAGTAAACTAAATTATGTTTTTTTGTTAAATATATGTGGAATTATATGTTAAATTATGATTAACATATTTAGAAATATAAATTTAACTGAATAAAGTTTTTATTTTTAATTTTTCTTTATAAAAATTACGAAATTTTTAAAAAAATTTGCAAAAAAAGTCAACTACATTATGAATAACATGTTTAGAAATATAAATTTAGCTGAACAAAGTTGTTATTTTTTATTTTTCGTTACAAAATTTAAGAAATTTTTAAAAAAATTGCCAAAAAAAGTAAACAAAATTATGTTTTTTTGTTAAATATATGTGGAATTATATATTAAATTATGATTAACATATTAAGAAATATAAATTTAGCTGAACAAAGTTGTTATTTTTTATTTTTCGTTACAAAATTTAAGAAATTTTTAAAAAAATTGCCAAAAAAAGTAAACAAAATTATGTTTTTTTGTTAAATATATGTGGAATTATATATTAAATTATGATTAACATATTAAGAAATATAAATTTAACTGAATAAAGTTTTTATTTTTAATTTTTCTTTATGAAAATTAAGAAATTTTTAAAAAAATTGGCAAAAAAAAAACTAAATTATGGTTTTTTGTTAAATATATGTTGAATTATATGTTAAATTATGATTAACATGCTTAGAAACATAAATTTAGCTGAAAAAAGTTTTTATTTTTATTTTTTTTTATAAAATGTAAGAAACTTTTAAAAAAAATTCCAAAAAAAGTCAACAAAATTATGTTTTTTGTTAAATATATGTTGATTTATATGTTAAATTATGATTAACATGTTAAGAAATATAAATTTAACTGAATAATGTTTTTATTTTTAATTTTTCTTTATACAAATTAAGAAATTTTTAAAAAAATTGGCAAAAAAAGTCAACTAAATTATGTTTTTTGTTAAATATATGTGGAATTATATGTTAAATTATGACTAACATATTTAGAAATATAAATTTAACTGAATAAAGTTTTTATGTTTAGAAATATAAATTTAGCTGAACAAAGTTGTTATTTTTTATTTTTCGTTACAAAATTTAAGAAATTTTTAAAAAATTGCCAAAAAAAGTAAACAAAATTATGTTTTTTTGTTAAATATATGTGGAATTATATATTAAATTATGATTAACATATTAAGAAATATAAATTTAACTGAATAAAGTTTTTATTTTTAATTTTTCTTTATGAAAATTAAGAAATTTTTAAAAAAATTGGCAAAAAAAGTCAACTAAAGTATGGTTTTTTGTTAAATATATGTTGAATTATATGTTAAATTATGATTAACATGCTTAGAAACATAAATTTAGCAGAATAAAGTATTTATTTTGAATTTTTCTTTATAAAAATTAAGAAATTTTTAAAAAAATTTGCAAAAAAAGTCAACTAAATTATGTTTTTTGTTAAATTTATGTTGAATTATATGTTAAATTATGAATAACATGTTTAGAAATATAAATTTAGCTGAACAAAGTTGTTATTTTTTATTTTTCGTTATAAAATTTAAGAAATTTTTAAAAAATTGCCAAAAAAAGTAAACAAAATTATGTTTTTTTGTTAAATATATGTTGATTTATATGTTAAATTATGATTAACATGTTAAGAAATATAAATTTAACTGAATAAAGTTTTTATTTTTAATTTTTCTTTATACAAATTAAGAAATTTTTAAAAAAATTGCCAAAAAAAGTCAACTAAAGTATGTTTTTTGTTAAATTTATGTTGAATTATATGTTAAATTATGAATAACATGTTTAGAAATATAAATTTAGCTGAATAAAGTTGTTATTTTTAATTTTTCGTTATAAAATTTAAGAATTTTTTAAGAAAATTGCCAAAAAAAGTCAACTAAATTATGGTTTTTTGTTAAATATATGTTGAATTATATGTTAAATTATGATCAACATGCTTAGAAACTTAAATTTAGTTGAATAAAGTATTTATTTTGAATTTCTCTTTATAAAATTTAAGAAATTTTTCAAAAAATTATCACAAACATTTCACCTAAATATTGTTTTTTTGTTAAATATATGTTGATTTATATGTTAAATTATGATTAACATGTTAAGAAATATAAATTTAACTGTATAAAGTTGTTATTTTTAATACTTCTTTATAAAATTTAAGAAATTTTTAAAAAAATTGGCAACAAAAATCAACTAAATTATGTTTTTTGTTAAATGTATGTTCTATTATTTGTTAAATTATGATGAACAAGTTTAGAAATATAAATTTAGCTGAATAAAGTTGTTATTTTTAATTTTTCGTTATAAAATTTAAGAAATTTTTAAAAAAATTGGCAAAAAAAGTCAACTAAATTATGTTTTCTGTTAAATATATGTGGAATTATATGTTAAATTATGACTAACATATTTAGAAATATAAATTTAACTGAATAAAGTTTTTATTTTACATTTTTCTTTATAAATATTAAGAAATTTTTAAAAAAATTGGCAAAAAAAGTCAGCTAAATTATGTTTTAGTTAAATTTATGTTGAATTATATGTTAAATTATGAATAACAATAAAGTTGTTATTTTTAATTTTTCGTTATAAAATTTAAGAAATTTTTAAAAAAATCGCCAAAAAAAGTCAACTAAACTATGGTTTTTTGTTAAATATATGTTGAATTATATATTAAATTATGATCAACATATTTAGAAATATAAATTTTGCTGAATAAAGTTGTTATTTTTAATTTTTCTTTATAAAATTTAAGAAATTTTTAAATATATTGCCAAAAAAAGTAAGCAAAATTATGTTTTTTTGTTAAATATATGTGGAATTATATATTAAATTATGATCAACATATTTAGAAGTATAAATTTTGCTGAATAAAGTTGTTATTTTTAATTTTTCTTTATAAAAATTAAGAAATTTTTAAAAAAATTGGCAAAAAAAGTCAACTAAATTATGTTTTTTGTTAAAACTATGTTGAATTATATGTTAAATTATGAATAACATGTTTAGAAATATAAATTTAGCTGAATAAAGTAGTTATTTTTAATTTTTCGTTATAAAATTTAAGAAATTTTTAAAAATATTGCCAAAAAAAGTAAGCAAAATTATGTTTTTTTAATAAATATATGTTGAATTATATATTAAATTATGATCAACATATTTAGAAGTATAAATTTGGCTTAAGAAAGTTGTTATTTTTTATTTTTCTTTATAAAAATTAAGAAATTTTTAAAAAAATTGGCAAAAAAAGTCAACTAAATTATGTTTTTTGTTAAATTTATGTTGAATTATATGTTAAATTATGAATAACATGTTTAGAAATATAAATGTAGCTGAAAAAAGTTGTTATATTTTATTTTTCGTTACAAAATTTAAGAAATTTTTAAAAAATTGCCAAAAAAAGTAAACAAAATTATGTTTATTTGTTAAATATATGTGGAATTATATATTAAATTATGATTAACATATTAAGAAATATAAATTTAACTGAATAAAGTTTTTATTTTTAATTTTTCTTTATGAAAATTAAGAAATTTTTAAAAAAATTGGCAAAAAAGTAAACAAAATTATGTTTTTTGTTAAATATATGTTGATTTATATGTTAAATTATGATTAACATGTTAAGAAATATAAATTTAACTGAATAAAGTTTTTATTTTTAATTTTTCTTTATGAAAATTAAGAATTTTTTAAAAAAATTGCCAAAAAAAGTCAACTAAAGTATGTTTTTTGTTAAATTTATGTTGAATTATATGTTAAATTATGAATAACATGTTTAGAAATATAAATTTAACTCAATAAAGTTGTTATTTTTAATTCTTCGTTATAAAATTTAAGAAATTTTTAAAAAAATTGCCAAAAAAAGTCAACTAAATTATTTTTTTTGTAAAATTTATGTTGATTTATATGTTAAATTATGAATAACATGTTTAGAAATATAAATTTTGCTTAATAAAGTTGTTATTTTTAATACTTCTTTATAAAATTTAAGAAATTTTTAAAAAAATTGCCAAAAAAAGTAAACAAAATTATGTTTTTTGTGAAATATATGTGGAATTTTATATTAAATTATGATCAACATATTTAGAAATATAAATTTAACTGAATAAAGTCGTTATTTTGAATTTTTCTTAATCAAAATTAAGAAATTTTTAAAAAAAGTGTCACTAAAATTTCATTCAAATAATGTGTTTTTGTTAAATATATGTTGATTTATATGTTAAATTATAACTAACATGTTTAGAAATATAAATTTAGCTGAATAAAGTTGTTATTTTTAATTTTTCGTTATAAAATTTAAGAAATTTTTAAAAAAATTGCCAAAAAAAGTCAACTAAATTATGGTTTTTTGTTAAATATATGTTGAATTATATGTTAAATTATGATAAACATGCTTAGAATTATAAATTTAACTGAATGAAGTTTTTATTTTTAATTTTTCTTTATAAAAATTAAGAAATTTTTAAAAAAATTGGCAAAAAAGTCAACTAAATTATGTTTTTTGTTAAATTTATGTTGAATTATATGTTAAATTATGAATAACATGTTTAGAAATATAAATTTAGCTGAATAAAGTTGTTATTTTTAATTTTTCGTTATAAAATTGAAGAAATTTTTAAAAAAATTGCCAAAAAAAGTCAACTAAATTATGGTTTTTTGTTAAATATATGTTGAATTATATGTTAAATTATGATTAACATGCTTAGAAACATAAATTTAGCTGAATAAAGTATTTATTTTGAATTTTTCTTTATAAAATTTAAGAAGTTTTTAAAAAAATTTCACAAAAATTTCACCTATATAATGTTTTTTGTTAAATATATGTTGATTTATATGTTAAATTATGATTAACATGTTAAGAAATATAAATTTAACTGAATAAAGTTGTTATTTTTAATTTTTCGTTATAAAATTTCAGAAATTTTTAAAAAAATTGCCAAAAAAAGTCAACTAAATTATAGTTTTTTGTTAAATATATGTTGAATTATATGTTGAATTATGATTCACAGAAGAAACATAAATTTAACTGAATAAAGTATTTAATTTTAATACTTCTTTATAAAATTTAAGAAATTTTTAAAAAAATTGGCAAAAAAAGTCAACTAAATTATGTTTTTTGTTAAATGTATGTTGAATTATATGTTAAATTATGATAAACATGTTTAGAAATATAAAATTAGCTGAATAAAGTTGTTATTTTTAATTTTTCGTTATAAAATTTAAGAAATTTTTAAAAAATTTGCCAAAAAAAGTCAACTAAATTATGGTTTTTTGTTAAATATATGTTGAATTATATGTTAAATTATGATTCACAGAAGAAACATAAATTTAACTGAATAAAGTATTTATTTTGAATTTTTCTTTATAAAATTTAAGAAATTTTTAAAAAAATTAGCAAAAAAAGTCAACTAAATTATGTTTTTTTTGGTTAATATATGTTGAATTATATGTAAAATTATAATTAACATGTTTAGAAACATAAATTTAGCTGAAAAAAGTTTTTATTTTTATTTATTTTTTTATAGAATTTAAGAAATTTTTAATAAAATTGGCAAAAAAAGTCAACTAAATTATGGTTTTTGTTAAATTTTTTTTGAATTATATGTTAAATTATGAATGAAATGTTTAGAAATATAAAATTAGCTGAATAAAGTTGTAATTTTTAATTTTTCGTTATAAAATTTAAGAAATTTTTAAAAAAATTGCCAAAAAAAGTGAACTAAATTATGGTTTCTTGTTAAATATATGTTGAATAATATGTTCAATTATGATTAACATGCTAAGAAACCTAAATTTAACTGAATAAAGTTTTTATTTTTAATTTTTGTTTATAAAAATTAAGAAATTTTTAAAAAAATTTGCAAAAAAAGTCAACTAAATTATGTTTTTTGTTAAATTTATGTGGAATTATATGTTAAATTATCATTAACATATTAAGAAACATAAATTTAACTGAATAAAGTATTTATTTTTAATACTTCTTTATAAAATTTAAGAAATTTTTAAAAAAATTGGCAAAAAAAGTCAACTAAATTATGTTTTTTGTTAAATTTATATTGAATTATGTGTTAAATTATGAATAACATGTTTAGAAATAAAAAATTAGCTGAATAAAGTTGTTATTTTTAATTTTTCGTTATAAAATTTAAGAAATTTTAAAAAAATTGCCAAAAAAAGTCAACTAAATTATGGTTTTTTGTTAAATATATGTGGAATTATATGTTAAATAATCATTAACATATTAAGAAACATAAATTGAACTGAATAAAGTTTTTATTTTTAATTTTTCTTTATGAAAATTAAGAAATTTTGAAAAAAATTAGCAAAAAAAGTCAACTAAATTATTTTTTTTTTGTTAATATATGTTGAATTATATGTAAAATTATGATTAACATGTTTAGAAACATAAATTTAGCTGAATAAAGTTGTTATTTTTAATTTTTCGTTATAAAATTTAAGAAATTTTTAAAAAAATTGGCAAAAAAAGTCAACTAAATTATGTTTTTTGTTAAATTTATGTTGAATTATATGTTAAATTATGAATAACATGTTTAGAAATATAAAATTAGCTGAATAAAGTTGTTATTTTTAATTTTTCGTTATAAAATTTAAGAAATTTTAAAAAAATTGCACAAAAAAGTCAACTAAATTATGGTTTTTTGTTAAATATATGTTGAATTATATGTTAAATTATGATTCACAGAAGAAACATAAATTTAACTGAATAAAGTATTTATTTTGAATTTTTCTTTATAAAATTTAAGAAATTTTTAAAAAAATTAGCAAAAAAAGTCAACTAAATTATGGTTTTTTGTTAAATATATGTGGAATTATATGTTAAATTATCATTAACATATTAAGAAACATAAATTGAACTGAATAAAGTTTTTAGTTTTAATTTTTCTTTATGAAAATTAAGAAATTTTTAAAAAAAATGGCAAAAAAAGTCAACTAAATTATGTTTTTTGTTAAATATTTGTTGAATTATATGTAAAATTATGAATAACATGTTTAGAAATATAAATTTAGCTGAATAAAGTTGTTATTTTTAAGTTTTCGTTATAAAATTTAAGAAATTTTAAAAAAATTGCCAAAAAAAGTCAACTAAATTATGGTTTTTTGTTAAATATATGTGGAATTATATGTTAAGTTATCATTAACATATTAAGAAACATAAATTGAACTGAATAAAGTTTTTAGTTTTAATTTTTCTTTATGAAAATTAAGAAATTTTTAAAAAAAATTGCAAAAAAAGTCAACTAAATTATGTTTTTTGTTAAATTTATGTTGAATTATATGTTAAATTATGAATAACATGTTTAGAAATATAAAATTAGCTGAATAAAGTTGTTATTTTTAATTTTTCGTTATAAAATTTGAGAAATTTTAAAAAAATTGCCCAAAAAAGTCAACTAAATTATGGTTTTTTGTTAAATATATGTTGAATTATATGTTAAATTATGATTCACAGAAGAAACATAAATTTAACTGAATAAAGTATTTATTTTGAATTTTTCTTTATAAAATTTAAGAAATTTTTAAAAAAATTAGCAAAAAAAGTCAACTAAATTATGGTTTTTTGTTAAATATATGTGGAATTATATGTTAAATTATCATTAACATATTAAGAAACATAAATTGAACTGAATAAAGTTTTTAGTTTTAATTTTTCTTTATGAAAATTAAGAAATTTTTAAAAAAAATGGCAAAAAAAGTCAACTAAATTATGTTTTTTGTTAAATTTATGTTGAATTATATGTTAAATTATGAATAACATGTTTAGAAATATAAAATTAGCTGAATAAAGTTGTTATTTTTAATTTTTCGTTATAAAATTTAAGAAATTTTAAAAAAAATGCCCAAAAAAGTCAACTAAATTATGGTTTTTTGTTAAATATATGTTGAATTATATGTTAAATTATGATTCACAGAAGAAACATAAATTTAACTGAATAAAGTATTTATTTTGAATTTTTCTTTATAAAATCTAAGAAATTTTTAATAAAATTGGCAAAAAAAGTCAACTAAATTATGTTTTTTGTTAAATATTTGTTGAATTATATGTAAAATTATGAATAACATGTTTAGAAATATAAATTTAGCTGAATAGAGTTGTTATTTTTAAGTTTTCGTTATAAAATTTAAGTAATTTTAAAAAAATTGCCAAAAAAAGTCAACTAAATTATGGTTTTTTGTTAAATATATGTGGAATTATATGTTAAATTATCATTAACATATTAAGAAACATAAATTGAACTGAATAAAGTTTTTCGTTTTAATTTTTCTTTATGAAAATTAAGAAATTTTTTAAAAAAATGGCAAAAAACGTCAACTAAATTATGGTTTTTTGTTAAATATATATTGAATTAAATGTTAAATTATGATTAACGTGCTTAGAAACATAAAATTAGCTGAATAAAGTATTTATTTTGAATTTTTCTTTATAAAATTTAAAAAATTTTTAAAAAAATTGTCACAAAAATTTCACCTAAATAATGTTTTTTTGTTAAATATGTGTTGATTTATATGTTAAATTATGATTAACATGTTAAGAAATATAAATTTAACTGAATAAAGTTGTTATTTTTAATTCTTCGTTATAAAATTTAAGAAATTTTTAAAAAAATTGCCAAAAAAAGTCAACTAAATTATGTTTTTTGTAAAATTTATGTTGAATTATATGTTAAATTATGAATAACATGTTTAGAAATATAAATTTTGCTGAATAAAGTTGTTATTTTTAATACTTCTTTATAAAATTTAAGAAATTTTTAAAAAAATTGCCAAAAAAAGTAAACAAAATTATGTTTTTTTGTTAAATATATGTGAAATTATATATTAAATTATGATCAACATATTTAGAAATATAAATTCAACTGAATAAAGTCGTTATTTTGAATTTTTCTTCATAAAAATTAAGAAATTTTTAAAAAAATTGGCAAAAAAGTCAGCTAAATTATGTTTTTTGTTAAATTTATGTTGAATTATATGTTAAATTATGAATAACATGTTTAGAAATATAAATTTAGCTGAATAAAGTTGTTATTTTTAATTTTTCGTTATAAAATTTAAGAAATTTTTAAAAAAATTGCCAAAAAAAGTCAACTAAATAATGGTTGTTTTGGTTAATATATGTTGAATTATATGTAAAATTATGATTAACATGTTTAGAAACATAAATTTAGCTGAAAAAATTTTTATTTTTATTTATTTTTTTATAAAATGTAAGAAATTTTTAATAAAATTGGCAAAAAAAGTCAACTAAATTATGTTTTTTGTTAAATTTTTGTTGAATTATAAGTTAAATTATGAATAACATGTTTAGAAATATAAAATTAGCTGAATAAAGTTGTAATTTTGAATTTTTCGTTATAAAATTTAAGAAATTTTTAAAAAAATTGCCAAAAAAAGTCAACTAAATTATGGTTTCTTGTTAAATATTTGTTGAATTATATGTTAAATTATGACTAACATGCTAAGAAACATAAATTTAACTGAATAAAGTTTTTATTTTTAATTTTTCTTTATAAAAATTAGGAAATTTTTAAAAAAATTTGCAAAAAAAGTCAACTAAATTATGTTTTTTGTTAAATTTATGTTGAAATATATGTTAAATTATGAATAACATGTTTACAAATATAAATTTAGCTGAATAAAGTAGTTATTTTTAAGTTTTCGTTATAAAATTTAAGAAATTTTAAAAAATTGCCAAAAAAAGTCAACTAAATTATGGTTTTTTGTTCAATATATGTGGAATTATATGTTAAATTATCATTAACATATTAAGAAACATAAATTTAACTGAATAAAGTTTTTATTTTTAATTTTTCTTTATGAAAATTAAGAAATTTTTAAAAAAATTGCCAAAAAAAGTCAACTAAATTATGTTTTTTGTTAAATTTATGTTGAATTATATGTTAAATTATGAATAACATGTTTAGAAATATAAAATTAGCTGAATAAAGTTGTAATTTTGAATTTTTCGTTATAAAATTTAAGAAATTTTTAAAAAAATTGCCAAAAAAACTCAACTAAATTATGGTTTCTTGTTAAATATTTGTTGAATTATATGTTAAATTATGATTAACATGCTAAGAAACATAAATTTAACTGAATAAAGTTTTTATTTTTAATTTTTCTTTATAAAAATTAGGAAATTTTTAAAAAAATTTGCAAAAAAAGTCAACTAAATTATGTTTTTTGTTAAATTTATGTTGAAATATATGTTAAATTATGAATAACATGTTTACAAATATAAATTTAGCTGAATAAAGTTGTTATTTTTAAGTTTTCGTTATAAAATTTAAGAAATTTTAAAAAAATTGCCAAAAAAAGTCAACTAAATTATGGTTTTTTGTTAAATATATGTGGAATTATATGTTAAATTATCATTAACATATTAAGAAACATAAATTTAACTGAATACAGTTTTTATTTTTTATTTTTCTTTATGAAAATTAAGAAATTTAAAAAAAAAAATGGCAAAAAAAGTCAACTAAATTATGGTTTTTTGTTAAATATATCTTGAATTAAATGTTAAATTATGAATAATATGCCTAGAAACATAAATTTAGCTGAATAAAGTATTTATTTTGAATTTTTCCTTATAAAATTTCAGAAATTTTTAAAAAATTGTCACAAAAATTTCACCTAAGTAATGTTTTTTTGTTAAATATATGTTGATTTATATGTTAAATTATGATTAACATGTTAAGAAATATAAATTTAACTGAATAAAGTTTTTATTTTTAATTTTTCTTTATACAAATTAAGAAATTTAAAAAACAAATTGCCAAAAAAAGTCAACTATATTATGTTTTTTGTTAAATTTATGTTGAATTATATGTTACATTATGAATAACATGTTTAGAAATATAAATTTAGCTGAATAAAGTTGTTATTTTTAATTTTTCGTTATAAAATTTAAGAAATTTTTAAAAAAATTGCCAAAAAAAGTCAACTAAATTATGGTTGTTTTGGTTAATATATGTTGAATTATATGTAAAATTATGATTAACATGTTTAGAAACATAAATTTAGCTGAAAAAATTTTTATTTTTATTTATTTTTTTATAAAATGTAAGAAATTTTTAATAAAATTGGCAAAAAAAGTCAACTAAATTATGTTTTTTGTTAAATTTTTGTTGAATTATAAGTTAAATTATGAATAACATGTTTAGAAATATAAAATTAGCTGAATAAAGTTGTAATTTTGAATTTTTCGTTATAAAATTTAAGAAATTTTTAAAAAAATTGCCAAAAAAAGTCAACTTAATTATGGTTTCTTGTTAAATATTTGTTGAATTATATGTTAAATTATGATTAACATGCTAAGAAACATAAATTTAACTGAATAAAGTTTTTATTTTTAATTTTTGTTTATAAAAATTAGGAAATTTTTAAAAAAATTTGCAAAAAAAGTCAACTAAATTATGTTTTTTGTTAAATTTATGTTGAAATATATGTTAAATTATGAATAACATGTTTACAAATATAAATTTAGCTGAATAAAGTAGTTATTTTTAAGTTTTCGTTATAAAATTTAAGAAATTTTAAAAAATTGCCAAAAAAAGTCAACTAAATTATGGTTTTTTGTTCAATATATGTGGAATTATATGTTAAATTATCATAAACATATTAAGAAACATAAATTTAACTGAATAAAGTTTTTATTTTTAATTTTTCTTTATGAAAATTAAGAAATTTAAAAAAAAAATGGCAAAAAAAGTCAACTAAATTATGGTTTTTTGTTAAATATATCTTGAATTAAATGTTAAATTATGAATAATATGCTTAGAAACATACATTTAGCTGAATAAAGTATTTATTTTGAATTTTTCTTTATAAAATTTAAGAAATTTTTAAAAAAATTGTCACAAAAATTTCACCTAAATAATGTTTTTTTGTTAAATATATGTTGATTTATATGTTAAATTATGATTAACATGTTAAGAAATATAAATTTAACTGAATAAAGTTTTTATTTTTAATTTTTCTTTATACAAATTAAGAAATTTTTAAAAAAATTGCCAAAAAAATTCAACTAAATTATGTTTTTTGTTAAATTTATGTTGAATTATATGTTAAATTATGAATAACATGTTTAGAAATATAAAATTAGCTGAATAAAGTTGTAATTTTGAATTTTTCGTTATAAAATTTAAGAAATTTTTAAAAAAATTGCCAAAAAAAGTCAACTAAATTATGGTTTCTTGTTAAATATTTGTTGAATTATATGTTAAATTATGATTAACATGCTAAGAAACATAAATTTAACTGAATAAAGTTTTTATTTTTAATTTTTCTTTATAAAAATTAGGAAATTTTTAAAAAAATTTGCAAAAAAAGTCAACTAAATTATGTTTTTTGTTAAATTTATGTTGAAATATATGTTAAATTATGAATAACATGTTTACAAATATAAATTTAGCTGAATAAAGTTGTTATTTTTAAGTTTTCGTTATAAAATTTAAGAAATTTTAAAAAAATTGCCAAAAAAAGTCAACTAAATTATGGTTTTTTGTTAAATATATGTGGAATTATATGTTAAATTATCATTAACATATTAAGAAACATAAATTTAACTGAATAAAGTTTTTATTTTTTATTCTTCTTTATGAAAATTAAGAAATTTAAAAAAAAAAATGGCAAAAAAAGTCAACTAAATTATGGTTTTTTGTTAAATATATCTTGAATTAAATGTTAAATTATGAATAATATGCCTAGAAACATAAATTTAGCTGAATAAAGTATTTATTTTGAATTTTTCCTTATAAAATTTCAGAAATTTTTAAAAAATTGTCACAAAAATTTCACCTAAGTAATGTTTTTTTGTTAAATATATGTTGATTTATATGTTAAATTATGATTAACATGTTAAGAAATATAAATTTAACTGAATAAAGTTTTTATTTTTAATTTTTCTTTATACAAATTAAGAAATTTTAAAAAAAATTGCCAAAAAAAGTCAACTATATTATGTTTTTTGTTAAATTTATGTTGAATTATATGTTAAATTATGAATAACATGTTTAGAAATATAAATTTAGCTGAATAAAGTTGTTATTTTTAATTCTTCGTTATAAAATTTAAGAAATTTGTAAAAAAATTGCCAAAAAAAGTCAACTAAATTATGTTTTTTGTAAAACTTATGTTGAATTATATGTTAAATTATGAATAACATGTTTAGAAATAAAAATTTTGCTGAATAAAGTTGTTATTTTTAATACTTCTTTATAAAATTTAAGAAATTTTTAAAAAAATTGCCAAAAAAAGTAAACAAAATTATGTTTTTTTGTTAAATATATGTGAAATTATATATTAAATTATGATCAACATATTTAGAAATATAAATTTAACTGAATAAATTCGTTATTTTGAATTTTTCTTCATAAAAATTAAGAAACTTTTAAAAAAATTGTCACTAAAATTTCAAATAATGTGTTTTTGTTAAATATATGTTGATTTATATGTTAAATGATAATTAGCATGTTTAGAAATATTAATTTAACTGAATAAAGTTTTTATTTTTAATTTTTATTTATAAAAATTAAGAAATTTTTAAAAAAATTGGCAAAAAAAGTCAACTAAATTATGTTTTTTGTTAAATTTATGTTGAATTATATGTTAAATTATGAATAACATGTTTAGAAATATAAATTTAGCTGAATAAAGTTGTTATTTTTAATTTTTCGCTATAAAATTTAATAAATTTTTAAAAAAATTGACAAAAAAGTCAACTAAATTATGGTTTTTTGTTAAATATATGTTGAATTATATGTTAAATTATGATAAACATGCTTAGAAATATAAATTTAACTGAATAAAGTTTTTATTTTGAATTTTTCTTTATAAAAATTAAAATTTTTTTAAAAAAATAGGCAAAAAAGTCAACTAAATTATGTTTTTTGTTAAATGTATGTTGAATTATATGTTAAATTAGGAATAACATGTTTAGAAATATAAATTTAGCTGAATAAAGTTGTTATTTTTAATTTTTCGTAATAAAATTTAAGAAATTTTTAAAAAAATTGCCAAAAAAAATCAACTAAATTATGGTTTTTTGTTAAATATATGTTGAATTATATGTTTAATTATGATTAACATGGTTAGAAACATAAATTTAGCTCAATAAAGTATTTATTTTGAATTTTTCTTTATAAAATTTAAGAAGTTTTTAAAAAAATTGTCACAAAAATTTCACCTAAATAATGTTTTTTGTTAAATATATGTTGATTTATATGTTAAATTATGATTAACATGTTAAGAAATATAAATTTAACTGTATAAAGTTGTTATTTTTAATACTTCTTTATAAAATTGAAGAAATTTAAAAAAAAATTGCCAAAAAAAGTAAACAAAATTATGTTTTTTTGTTAAATATATGTGAAATGATATATTAAATTATGATCAACATATTTAGAAATATAAATTTAACTGAATAAAGTCGTTATTTTGAATTTTTCTTCATAAAAATTAAGAAACTTTTAAAAAAATTGTCACTAAAATTTCAAATAATGTGTTTTTGTTAAATATATGTTGATTTATATGTTAAATGATAATTAGCATGTTTATAAATATTAATTTAACTGAATAAAGTTTTTATTTTTAATTTTTCTTTCTAAAAATTAAGAAATTTTTAAAAAAATTGGCAAAAAAAGTCAACGAAATTATGTTTTTTGTTAAATTTATGTTGAATTATATGTTAAATTATGAATAACATGTTTAGAAATATAAATTTAGCTGAATAAAGTTGATATTTTTAATTTTCCGTTATAAAATTCAATAAATTTTTAAAAAAATTGACAAAAAAGTCAACTAAATTATGGTTTTTTGTTAAATATATGTTGAATTATATGTTAAATTATGATAAACATGCTTAGAAATATAAATTTAACTGAATAAAGTTTTTATTTTGAATTTTTCTTTATAAAAATTAAAATTTTTTTAAAAAAATAGGCAAAAAAGTCAACTAAATTATGTTTTTTGTTAAATTTATGTTGAATTATATGTTAAATTAGGAATAACATGTTTAGAAATATAAATTTAGCTGAATAAAGTTGTTATTTTTAATTTTTCGTAATAAAATTTAAGAAATTTTTAAAAAAATTGCCAAAAAAAATCAACTAAATTATGGTTTTTTGTTAAATATATGTTGAATTATATGTTTAATTATGATTAACATGGTTAGAAACATAAATTTAGCTCAATAAAGTATTTATTTTGAATTTTTCTTTATAAAATTTAAGAAGTTTTTAAAAAAATTGTCACAAAAATTTCACCTAAATAATGTTTTTTGTTAAATATATGTTGATTTATATGTTAAATTATGATTAACATGTTAAGAAATATAAATTTAACTGTATAAAGTTGTTATTTTTAATACTTCTTTATAAAATTTAAGAAATTTAAAAAAAAAATGGCAAAAAAATCAACTAAATTATGTTTTTTGTTAAATGTATGTTTTATTATTTGTTAAATTCTGATGAACATGTTTAGAAATATAAATTTGGCTGAAGGAAGTTGTTATTTGTTATTTTTCTTTATAAAATTTAAGAAATTTTTAAAAAAATTGCCAAAAAAAGTCAACTAAACTATGGTTTTTTGTTAAATATATGTTGAATTATATGTAAAATTATGATTAACATGTTAAGAAATATAAATTTAACTAAATAAAGTTTTTATTTTTAATTTTTCTTTATACAAATTAAGAAATTTTTAAAAAAATTGGCAAAAAAAGTCAACTAAATTATGTTTTTTGTTAAATATATGTGGAATTATATGTTAAATTATGATTAACATATTTAGAAATATAAATTTAACTGAGTAAAATTTTTATTTTTATTTTTTTTTATAAAATGTAAGAAACTTTTAAAAAAAAATGGCAAAAAAAGTCAACTAAATTATGTTTTTTGTTAAATTTATGTTGAATTATATGTTAAATTATGAATAACATGCTTAGAAATATAAATTTAACTGCATAAAGTTTTTATTTTTAATTTTTCTTTATAAAAATTAAAATTTTTTTAAAAAAATAGGCAAAAAAGTCAACTAAAGTATGTTTTTTGTTAAATTTATGTTGAATTATATGTTAAATTAGGAATAACATGTTTAGAAATATAAATTTAGCTGAATAAGGTTGTTATTTTTAATTTTTCGTAATAAAATTTAAGAAATTTTTAAAAAAATTGCCAAAAAAAATCAACTAAATTATGGTTTTTTGTTAAATATATGTTGAATTATATGTTTAATTATGATTAACATGGTTAGAAACATAAATTTAGCTCAATAAAGTATTTATTTTGAATTTTTCTTTATAAAATTTAAGAAATTTAAAAAAAAATTGCCAAAAAAAGTAAACAAAATTATGTTTTTTTGTTAAATATATGTGAAATGATATATTAAATTATGATCAACATATTTAGAAATATAAATTTAATTGAATAAAGTCGTTATTTTGAATATTTCTTCATAAAAATTAAGAAACTTTTAAAAAAATTGTCACTAAAATTTCAAATAATGTGTTTTTGTTAAATATATGTTGATTTATATGTTAAATGATAATTAGCATGTTTATAAATATTAATTTAACTGAATAAAATTTTTATTTTTAATTTTTCTTTATAAAAATTTAAAAAATTTTTAAAAAAATTGTCACATAAATTTCACCTAAATAATGTTTTTTTGTTAAATATGTGTTGATTTATATGTTAAATTATGATTAACATGTTAAGAAATATAAATTTAACTGAATAAAGTTGTTATTTTTAATTCTTCGTTATAAAATTTAAGAAATTTTAAAAAAATTGCCAAAAAAAGTCAACTATATTATGGTTTTTGTAAAATTTATGTTGAATTATATGTTAAATTATGAATAACATGTTTAGAAATATAAATTTTGCTGAATAAAGTTGTTATTTTTAATACTTCTTTATAAAATTTAAGAAATTTTTAAAAAAATTGCCAAAAAAAGTAAACAAAATTATGTTTTTTTGTTAAATATATGTGAAATTATATATTAAATTGTGATCAACATATTTAGAAATATAAATTCAACTGAATAAAGTCGTTATTTTGAATTTTTCTTCATAAAAATTAAGAAATTTTTAAAAAAATTGGCAAAAAAGTCAGCTAAATTATGTTTTTTGTTAAATTTATGTTGAATTATATGTTAAATTATGAATAACATGTTTAGAAATATAAATTTAGCTGAATAAAGTTGTTATTTTTAATTTTTCGTTATAAAATTTAAGAAATTTTTAAAAAAATTGCCAAAAAAAGTCAACTAAATAATGGTTGTTTTGGTTAATATATGTTGAATTATATGTAAAATTATGATTAACATGTTTAGAAACATAAATTTAGCTGAAAAAATTTTTATTTTTATTTATTTTTTTATAAAATGTAAGAAATTTTTAATAAAATTGGCAAAAAAAGTCAACTAAATTATGTTTTTTGTTAAATTTTTGTTGAATTATAAGTTAAATTATGAATAACATGTTTAGAAATATAAAATTAGCTGAATAAAGTTGTAATTTTGAATTTTTCGTTATAAAATTTAAGAAATTTTTAAAAAAATTGCCAAAAAAAGTCAACTAAATTATGGTTTCTTGTTATATATTTGTTGAATTATATGTTAAATTATGACTAACATGCTAAGAAACATAAATTTAACTGAATAAAGTTTTTATTTTTAATTTTTCTTTATAAAAATTAGGAAATTTTTAAAAAAATTTGCAAAAAAAGTCAACTAAATTATGTTTTTTGTTAAATTTATGTTGAAATATATGTTAAATTATGAATAACATGTTTACAAATATAAATTTAGCTGAATAAAGTAGTTATTTTTAAGTTTTCGTTATAAAATTTAAGAAATTTTAAAAAATTGCCAAAAAAAGTCAACTAAATTATGGTTTTTTGTTCAATATATGTGGAATTATATGTTAAATTATCATTAACATATTAAGAAACATAAATTTAACTGAATAAAGTTTTTATTTTTAATTTTTCTTTATGAAAATTAAGAAATTTAAAAAAAAAATGGCAAAAAAAGTCAACTAAATTATGGTTTTTTGTTAAATATATCTTGAATTAAATGTTAAATTATGAATAATATGCTTAGAAACATACATTTAGCTGAATAAAGTATTTATTTTGAATTTTTCTTTATAAAATTTAAGAAATTTTTAAAAAAATTGTCACAAAAATTTCACCTAAATAATGTTTTTTTGTTAAATATATGTTGATTTATATGTTAAATTATGATTAACATGTTAAGAAATATAAATTTAACTGAATAAAGTTTTTATTTTTAATTTTTCTTTATACAAATTAAGAAATTTTTAAAAAAATTGCCAAAAAAAGTCAACTAAATTATGTTTTTTGTTAAATTTATGTTGAATTATATGTTAAATTATGAATAACATGTTTAGAAATATAAAATTAGCTGAATAAAGTTGTAATTTTGAATTTTTCGTTATAAAATTTAAGAAATTTTTAAAAAAATTGCCAAAAAAACTCAACTAAATTATGGTTTCTTGTTAAATATTTGTTAAATTATATGTTAAATTATGATTAACATGCTAAGAAACATAAATTTAACTGAATAAAGTTTTTATTTTTAATTTTTCTTTATAAAAATTAGGAAATTTTTAAAAAAATTTGCAAAAAAAGTCAACTAAATTATGTTTTTTGTTAAATTTATGTTGAAATATATGTTAAATTATGAATAACATGTTTACAAATATAAATTTAGCTGAATAAAGTTGTTATTTTTAAGTTTTCGTTATAAAATTTAAGAAATTTTAAAAAAATTGCCAAAAAAAGTCAACTAAATTATGGTTTTTTGTTAAATATATGTGGAATTATATGTTAAATTATCATTAACATATTAAGAAACATAAATTTAACTGAATAAAGTTTTTATTTTTTATTTTTCTTTATGAAAATTAAGAAATTTAAAAAAAAAAATGGCAAAAAAAGTCAACTAAATTATGGTTTTTTGTTAAATATATCTTGAATTAAATGTTAAATTATGAATAATATGCCTAGAAACATAAATTTAGCTGAATAAAGTATTTATTTTGAATTTTTCCTTATAAAATTTCAGAAATTTTTAAAAAATTGTCACAAAAATTTCACCTAAGTAATGTTTTTTTGTTAAATATATGTTGATTTATATGTTAAATTATGATTAACATGTTAAGAAATATAAATTTAACTGAATAAAGTTTTTATTTTTAATTTTTCTTTATACAAATTAAGAAATTTTAAAAAAAATTGCCAAAAAAAGTCAACTATATTATGTTTTTTGTTAAATTTATGTTGAATTATATGTTAAATTATGAATAACATGTTTAGAAATATAAATTTAGCTGAATAAAGTTGTTATTTTTAATTTTTCGTTATAAAATTTAAGAAATTTTTAAAAAAATTGCCAAAAAAAGTCAACTAAATTATGGTTGTTTTGGTTAATATATGTTGAATTATATGTAAAATTATGATTAACATGTTTAGAAACATAAATTTAGCTGAAAAAATTTTTATTTTTATTTATTTTTTTATAAAATGTAAGAAATTTTTAATAAAATTGGCAAAAAAAGTCAACTAAATTATGTTTTTTGTTAAATTTTTGTTGAATTATAAGTTAAATTATGAATAACATGTTTAGAAATATAAAATTAGCTGAATAAAGTTGTAATTTTGAATTTTTCGTTATAAAATTTAAGAAATTTTTAAAAAAATTGCCAAAAAAAGTCAACTTAATTATGGTTTCTTGTTAAATATTTGTTGAATTATATGTTAAATTATGATTAACATGCTAAGAAACATAAATTTAACTGAATAAAGTTTTTATTTTTAATTTTTCTTTATAAAAATTAGGAAATTTTTAAAAAAATTTGCAAAAAAAGTCAACTAAATTATGTTTTTTGTGAAATTTATGTTGAAATATATGTTAAATTATGAATAACATGTTTACAAATATAAATTTAGCTGAATAAAGTAGTTATTTTTAAGTTTTCGTTATAAAATTTAAGAAATTTTAAAGAATTGCCAAAAAAAGTCAACTAAATTATGGTTTTTTGTTCAATATATGTGGAATTATATGTTAAATTATCATTAACATATTAAGAAATATAAATTTAACTGAATAAAGTTTTTATTTTTAATTTTTCTTTATGAAAATTAAGAAATTTAAAAAAAAAATGGCAAAAAAAGTCAACTAAATTATGGTTTTTTGTTAAATATATCTTGAATTAAATGTTAAATTATGAATAATATGCTTAGAAACATACATTTAGCTGAATAAAGTATTTATTTTGAATTTTTCTTTATAAAATTTAAGAAATTTTTAAAAAAATTGTCACAAAAATTTCACCTAAATAATTTTTTTTTGTTAAATATATGTTGATTTATATGTTAAATTATGATTAACATGTTAAGAAATATAAATTTAACTGAATAAAGTTTTTATTTTTAATTTTTCTTTATACAAATTAAGAAATTTTTAAAAAAATTGCCAAAAAAAGTCAACTAAATTATGTTTTTTGTTAAATTTATGTTGAATTATATGTTAAATTATGAATAACATGTTTAGAAATATAAAATTAGCTGAATAAAGTTGTAATTTTGAATTTTTCGTTATAAAATTTAAGAAATTTTTAAAAAAATTGCCAAAAAAAGTCAACTAAATTATGGTTTCTTGTTAAATATTTGTTGAGTTATATGTTAAATTATGATTAACATGCTAAGAAACATAAATTTAACTGAATAAAGTTTTTATTTTTAATTTTTCTTTATAAAAATTAGGAAATTTTTAAAAAAATTTGCACAAAAAGTCAACTAAATTATGTTTTTTGTTAAATTTATGTTGAAATATATGTTAAATTATGAATAACATGTTTACAAATATAAATTTAGCTGAATAAAGTTGTTATTTTTAAGTTTTCGTTATAAAATTTAAGAAATTTTAAAAAAATTGCCAAAAAAAGTCAACTAAATTATGGTTTTTTGTTAAATATATGTGGAATTATATGTTAAATTATCATTAACATATTAAGAAACATAAATTTAACTGAATAAAGTTTTTATTTTTAATTTTTCTTTATGAAAATTAAGAAATTTAAAAAAAAAATGGCAAAAAAAGTCAACTAAATTATGGTTTTTTGTTAAATATATCTTGAATTAAATGTTAAATTATGAATAACATGTTTACAAATATAAATTTAGCTGAATAAAGTTGTTATTTTTAAGTTTTCGTTATAAAATTTAAGAAATTTTAAAAAAATTGCCAAAAAAAGTCAACTAAATTATGTTTTTTTGTTAAATATATGTTGATTTATATGTTAAATTATGATTAACATGTTAAGAAATATAAATTTAACTGAATAAAGTTTTTATTTTTAATTTTTCTTTATACAAATTAAGAAATTTTAAAAAAAATTGCCAAAAAAAGTCAACTATATTATGTTTTTTGTTAAATTTATGTTGAATTATATGTTAAATTATGAATAACATGTTTAGAAATATAAATTTAGCTGAATAAAGTTGTTATTTTTAATTCTTCGTTATAAAATTTAAGAAATTTGTAAAAAAATTGCCAAAAAAAGTCAATTAAATTATGTTTTTTGTAAAATTTATGTTGAATTATATGTTAAATTATGAATAACATGTTTAGAAATAAAAATTTTGCTGAATAAAGTTGTTATTTTTAATACTTCTTTATAAAATTTAAGAAATTTTTAAAAAAATTGCCAAAAAAAGTAAACAAAATTATGTTTTTTTGTTAAATATATGTGAAATTATATATTAAATTATGATCAACATATTTAGAAATATAAATTTAACTGAATAAATTCGTTATTTTGAATTTTTCTTCATAAAAATTAAGAAACTTTTAAAAAAATTGTCACTAAAATTTCAAATAATGTGTTTTTGTTAAATATATGTTGATTTATATGTTAAATGATAATTAGCATGTTTAGAAATATTAATTTAACTGAATAAAGTTTTTATTTTTAATTTTTATTTATAAAAATTAAGAAATTTTTAAAAAAATTGGCAAAAAAAGTCAACTAAATTATGTTTTTTGTTAAATTTATGTTTAATTATATGTTAAATTATGAATAACATGTTTAGAAATATAAATTTAGCTGAATAAAGTTGTTATTTTTAATTTTTCGTTATAAAATTTAATAAATTTTTAAAAAAATTGACAAAAAAGTCAACTAAATTATGGTTTTTTGTTAAATATATGTTGAATTATATGTTAAATTATGATAAACATGCTTAGAAATATAAATTTAACTGAATAAAGTTTTTATTTTGAATTTTTCTTTATAAAAATTAAAATTTTTTTAAAAAAATAGGCAAAAAAGTCAACTAAATTATGTTTTTTGTTAAATTTATGTTGAATTATATGTTAAATTAGGAATAACATGTTTAGAAATATAAATTTAGCTGAATAAAGTTGTTATTTTTAATTTTTCGTAATAAAATTTAAGAAATTTTTAAAAAAATTGCCAAAAAAAATCAACTAAATTATGGTTTTTTGTTAAATATATGTTGAATTATATGTTTAATTATGATTAACATGGTTAGAAACATAAATTTAGCTGAATAAAGTATTTATTTTGAATTTTTCTTTATAAAATTTAAGAAGTTTTTAAAAAAATTGTCACAAAAATTTCACCTAAATAATGTTTTTTGTTAAATATATGTTGATTTATATGTTAAATTATGATTAACATGTTAAGAAATATAAATTTAACTGTATAAAGTTGTTATTTTTAATACTTCTTTATAAAATTTAAGAAATTTAAAAAAAAATTGCCAAAAAAAGTAAACAAAATTATGTTTTTTTGTTAAATATATGTGAAATGATATATTAAATTATGATCAACATATTTAGAAATATAAATTTAACTGAATAAAGTCGTTATTTTGAATTTTTCTTCATAAAAATTAAGAAACTTTTAAAAAAATTGTCACTAAAATTTCAAATAATGTGTTTTTGTTAAATATATGTTGATTTATATGTTAAATGATAATTAGCATGTTTATAAATATTAATTTAACTGAATAAAGTTTTTATTTTTAATTTTTCTTTCTAAAAATTAAGAAATTTTTAAAAAAATTGGCAAAAAAAGTCAACGAAATTATGTTTTTTGTTAAATTTATGTTGAATTATATGTTAAATTATGAATAACATGTTTAGTAATATAAATTTAGCTGAATAAAGTTGTTATTTTTAATTTTTCGTTATAAAATTTAATAAATTTTTAAAAAAATTGACAAAAAAGTCAACTAAATTATGGTTTTTTGTTAAATATATGTTGAATTATATGTTAAATTATGATAAACATGCTTAGAAATATAAATTTAACTGAATAAAGTTTTTATTTTGAATTTTTCTTTATAAAAATTAAAATTTTTTTAAAAAAATAGGCAAAAAAGTCAACTAAATTATGTTTTTTGTTAAATTTATGTTGAATTATATGTTAAATTAGGAATAACATGTTTAGAAATATAAATTTAGCTGAATAAAGTTGTTATTTTTAATTTTTCGTAATAAAATTTAAGAAATTTTTAAAAAAATTGCCAAAAAAAATCAACTAAATTATGGTTTTTTGTTAAATATATGTTGAATTATATGTTTAATTATGATTAACATGGTTAGAAACAATTATGTTTTTTGTTAAATTTATGTTGAATTATATGTTAAATTATGAATAACATGTTTAGAAATATAAATTTAGCTGAATAAAGTTGTTATTTTTAATTTTTCGTTATAAAATTTAATAAATTTTTAAAAAAATTGACAAAAAAGTCAACTAAATTATGGTTTTTTGTTAAATATATGTTGAATTAAATGTAAAGTTATGATAAACATGCTTACAAATATAAATTTAACTGAATAAAGTTTTTATTTTGAATTTTTCTTTATAAAAAATAAAATTTTTTTAAAAAAATAAGCAAAAAAGTCAACTAAATTATGTTTTTTGTTAAATTTATGTTGAATTATATGTTAAATTAGGAATAACATGTTTAGAAATATAAATTTAGCTGAATAAAGTTGTTATTTTTAATTTTTCGTAATAAAATTTAAGAAATTTTTAAAAAAATTGCCAAAAAAAATCAACTAAATTATGGTTTTTTGTTAAATATATGTTGAATTAACATATAATTCAACATAAATTTAACAAAAAACATAATTTAGTTGACTTTTTTTGCCAATTTTTTTAAAAATTTCTTAATTTTTAAAAAGAAAAATTAAAAATAACAACTTTATTCAGCAAAATTTATATTTCTAAATATGTTGATCATAATTTAATATATAATTCTACATATATTTAACAAAAAAACATAATTTTGTTTACTTTTTTCATAATTTAACATAAATTTAACAAAAAACATAATTTAGTTGACTTTTTTTGCAAATTTTTTTAAAAATTTCTTAATTTTTATAAAGAAAAATTAAAAATAAAAACTTTATTCAGTTAAATTTATATTTCTAAATATGTTAATCATAATTTAACATATAATTCCACATTTATTTAACAAAAAAACATTTTGTTAAATATATGTGGAATTATATGTTAAATTATGATTAAAATATTTAGAAATATAAATTTAACTGAGTAAAATTTTTATTTTTATTTTTTTTTATAAAATGTAAGAAACTTTTAAAAAAAAATGGCAAAAAAAGTCAACTAAATTATGTTTTTTGTTAACATAAAAATTAAGAAACTTTTAAAAAAATTGTCACTAAAATTTCAAATTTCAGTTAAATATAAGTTGTTATTTTTAATTTTTCGTTATAAAATTTAAGAAATTTTTAAAAAAATTGATAAAAAAAGTAAACAAAATTATCTTTTTTTGTTAAATAAATGTGGAATTATATGTTAAATTATGATTAACATATTTAGAAATATAAATTTAACTGAATAAAGTTTTAATTTTTAATTTTTCTTCATAAAAATTAAGAAATTTTTAAAAAAATTTGCAAAAAAAGTCAACTAAATTATGTTTTTTGTTAAATTTATGTTGAATTATATGTTAAATTATGAATAACATGTTTAGAAATATAAATTTAGATGAATAAAGTTGTTCTTTTTAATTTTTCGTTATAAAATTTAAGAAATTTTTAAAAAAATTGCCAAAAAAAGTAAACAAAATTTGTTTTTTTGTTAAATATATGTGGAATTATATATTAAATTATGATTAACATATTAAGAAATATAAATTTAACTGAATAAAGTTTTTATTTTTAATTTTTCTTTATGAAAATTAAGAAATTTTTAAAAAAATTGGAAAAAAAGTCAACTAAATTATGGTTTTTTGCTAAATATATGTTGAATTATATGTTAAATTATGATTAACATGCTTAGAAACATAAATTTAGCTGAATAAAGTACTTATTTTGAATTTTTCTTTATAAAATTTAAGAAATTTTTAAAAAAATTTGCAAAAAAAGTCAACTAAATTATGTTTTTTGTTATGTTTTTTTGTTAAATATATGTTGATTTATATGTTAAATTATGTAATGTTTTTTTGTTAAAATAATGTTTTTTTGTTAAATATATGTTGATTTATATGTTAAATTATGATTAACATGTTAAGAAATATAAATTTAACTGAATAAAGTTTTTATTTTTAATTGTGCTTTATACAAATTAAGAAATTTTAAAAAAATTGGCAAAAAAAGTCAACTAAATTATGTTTTTTGTTAAATATATGTTGAATTATATGTTAAATTATGATTACCATGTTTAGAAATATAAATTTAACTGAAAAAAGTATTTATTTTGAATTTTTCTTTATAAAATTTAAGAAATTTTTAAAAAAAATGGCAAAAAAAGTCAACTAAATTATGTTTTTTTTTGGTTAATATATGTTGAATTATATGTAAAATTATGATTAACATGTTTAGAAACATAAATTTAGCTGAAAAAAGTTTTTATTTTTATTTATTTTTTTATAAAATGTAAGAAATTTTTAAAAAAATTGTCAAAAAAAGTTAACTTAATTATGTTTTTTGTTAAATTTTTGTTGAATTATATGTTAAATTATGAATAACATGTTTAGAAATATAAAATTAGCTGAATAAAGTTGTTACTTTTAATTTTTCGTTATAAAATTTAGGAAATTTTTAAAAAATTGCCAAAAAAAGTCAACTAAATTATGGTTTTTGGTTAAATATATGTTGAATTATATGTTAAATTATGACTAACATGCTAAGAAACATAAATTTAACTGAATAAAGTTTTTATTTTTAATTTTTCTTTATGAAAATTAAGAAATTTTTAAAAAAAATGGCAAAAAAAGTCAACTAAATTATGGTTTTTTGTTAAATATATGTTGAATTATATGTTAAATTATGATTAACATGCTTAGAAACATAAATTTAGCTGAACAAAATATTTATTTTGAATTTTTCTTTATAAAATTTAAGAAGTTTTTAAAAAAATTGTCACAAAAATTTCAACTAAATAATGTTTTTTTGTTAAATATATGTTGATTTATATGTTAAATTATGATTAACATGTTAAGAAATATAAATTTAGCTGAATAAAGTTGTTATTTTAAATTTTTCGTTATAAAATTTAAGAAATTTTTAAAAAAATTGCCAAAAAAAGTCAACTAAATTATGGTTTTTTGTTAAATATATGTTAAACTATATGTTAAATTATGATTAACAGAAGAAACATAAATTTAACTGAATAAAGTATTTATTTAGAATTTTTCTTTATAAAATTTAATTTTTTTTTAAAAAAATTGGCAAAAAAAGTCAACTAAATAATGTTTTTTTGTTAAATATATGTTGATTTATATGTTAAATTATGATTAACATGTTTAGAAATAAAAATTTTGCTGAATAAAGTTGTTATTTTTATTACTTCTTTATAAAATTTAAGAAATTTTTAAAAAAATTGCCAAAAAAAGTAAACAAAATTATGTTTTTTTGTTAAATATATGTGAAATTATATATTAAATTATGATCAACATATTTAGAAATATAAATTTAACTGAATAAAGTCGTTATTTTGAATTTTTCTTCATAAAATTTAAGAAATTTTTAAAAAAATTGCCAAAAAAGTCAACTAAATTATGGTTTTTTGTTAAATATATGTTGAATTATATGTTAAATTATGACTAACATGCTAAGAAACATAAATTTAACTGAATAAAGTTTTTATTTTTAATTTTTCTTTATGAAAATTAAGAAATTTTTAAAAAAAATGGCAAAAAAAGTCAACTAAATTATGGTTTTTTGTTAAATATATGTTGAATTATATGTTAAATTATGACTAACATGCTAAGAAACATAAATTTAACTGAATAAAGTTTTTATTTTTAATTTTTCTTTATGAAAATTAAGAAATTTTTAAAAAAAATGGCAAAAAAAGTCAACTAAATTATGGTTTTTTGTTAAATATATGTTGAATTATATGTTAAATTATGATTAACATGCTTAGAAACATAAATTTAGCTGAACAAAATATTTATTTTGAATTTTTCTTTATAAAATTTAAGAAGTTTTTAAAAAAATTGTCACAAAAATTTCAACTAAATAATGTTTTTTTGTTAAATATATGTTGATTTATATGTTAAATTATGATTAACATGTTAAGAAATATAAATTTAGCTGAATAAAGTTGTTATTTTAAATTTTTCGTTATAAAATTTAAGAAATTTTTAAAAAAATTGCCAAAAAAAGTCAACTAAATTATGGTTTTTTGTTAAATATATGTTAAACTATATGTTAAATTATGATTAACAGAAGAAACATAAATTTAACTGAATAAAGTATTTATTTAGAATTTTTCTTTATAAAATTTAATTTTTTTTTAAAAAAATTGGCAAAAAAAGTCAACTAAATAATGTTTTTTTGTTAAATATATGTTGATTTATATGTTAAATTATGATTAACATGTTTAGAAATAAAAATTTTGCTGAATAAAGTTGTTATTTTTAATACTTCTTTATAAAATTTAAGAAATTTTTAAAAAAATTGCCAAAAAAAGTAAACAAAATTATGTTTTTTTGTTAAATATATGTGAAATTATATATTAAATTATGATCAACATATTTAGAAATATAAATTTAACTGAATAAAGTCGTTATTTTGAATTTTTCTTCATAAAATTTAAGAAATTTTTAAAAAAATTGCCAAAAAAGTCAACTAAATTATGGTTTTTTGTTAAATATATGTTGAATTATATGTTAAATTATGACTAACATGCTAAGAAACATAAATTTAACTGAATAAAGTTTTTATTTTTAATTTTTCTTTATGAAAATTAAGAAATTTTTAAAAAAAATGGCAAAAAAAGTCAACTAAATTATGGTTTTTTGTTAAATATATGTTGAATTATATGTTAAATTATGATTAACATGCTTAGAAACATAAATTTAGCTGAACAAAATATTTATTTTGAATTTTTCTTTATAAAATTTAAGAAATTTTTAAAAAAAATGTCACAAAAATTTCAACTAAATAATGTTTTTTTGTTAAATATATGTTGATTTATATGTTAAATTATGATTAACATGTTAAGAAATATAAATTTAGCTGAATAAAGTTGTTATTTTAAATTTTTCGTTATAAAATTTAAGAAATTTTTAAAAAAATTACCAAAAAAAGTCAACTAAATTATGGTTTTTTGTTAAATATATGTTAAACTATATGTTAAATTATGATTAACAGAAGAAACATAAATTTAACTGAATAAAGTATTTATTTAGAATTTTTCTTTATAAAATTTAATTTTTTTTTTTTAAATTGGCAAAAAAAGTCAACTAAATAATGTTTTTTTGTTAAATATATGTTGATTTATATGTTAAATTATGATTAACATGTTTAGAAATAAAAATTTTGCTGAATAAAGTTGTTATTTTTAATACTTCTTTATAAAATTTAAGAAATTTTTAAAAAAATGGCAAAAAAAGTCAACTAAATTATGTTTTTTGTTAAATTTATGTTGAATTATATGTTAAATTATGAATAACATGTTTAGAAATATAAAATTAGCTAAATAAAGTTGTTATTTTTAATTTTTCGTTATAAAATTTAAGAAATTTTTAAAAAAATTGCCAAAAAAAGTCAACTAAATTATGGTTTTTTGTTAAATATATGTTGAATTATATGTTAAATTATGATTCACAGAAGAAACATAAATTTAACTGAATAAAGTATTTATTTTTAATACATCTTTATAAAATTTAAGAAATTTTTAAAAAAATTGGTAAAAAAAGTCAACCAAATTATGTTTTTTGTTAAATGTATGTTGAATTATATATTAAATTATGATTAACATGTTTAGAAATATAAATTTAGCTGAATAAAGTTGTTATTTTTAATTTTTCGTTATAAAATTTAAGAAAGTTTTAAAAAAATTGCCAAAAAAAGTCAACTAAATTATGGTTTTTTGTTAAATATATGTTGAATTATATGTTAAATTATGATTCACAGAAGAAACATAAATTTAACTGAATAAAGTATTTATTTTGAATTTTTCTTTATAAAATTTAAGAAATTTTTAAAAAAATTAGCAAATAAAGTCAACTAAATTATGTTTTTTTTGGTTAATATATGTTGAATTATATGTAAAATTATGATTCACATGTTTAGAAACATAAATTTAGCTGAAAAAATTTTTTATTTTTATTTCTTTTTTTATAAAATCTAAGAAATTTTTAATAAAATTGGCAAAAAAAGTCAACTAAATCATGTTTTTTGTTAAATTTTTGTTGAATTATATGTTAAATTATGAATGAAATGTTTAGAAATATAAAATTAGCTGAATAAAGTTGCAATTTTTAATTTTTCGTTATCAAATTTAAGAAATTTTTAAAAAAATTGCCAAAAAAAGTCAACTAAATTATGGTTTCTTGTTAAATATATGTTGAATAATATGTTAAATTATGATTAACATGCTAAGAAACATAAATTTAACTGAATAAAGTTTTTATTTTTAATTTTTCTTTATAAAAATTATGAAATTTTTAAAAAAATTTGCAAAAAAAGTCAACTAAATTATGTTTTTTGTTAAATTTATGTGGAATTATATATTAAATTATCATTAACATATTAAGAAACATAAATTTAACTGAATAAAGTATTTATTTTTAATACTTCTTTATAAAATTTAAGAAATTTTTAAAAAAATTGGCAAAAAAAGTCAACTAAATTATGTTTTTTGTTAAATGTATGTTGAATTATATGTTAAATTATGATTAACATGTTTAGAAATATAAATTTAGCTGAATAAAGTTGTTATTTTTAAATTTTTCTTTATAAAATTTAAGAAATTTTTAAAAAAATTTTGCAAAAAAAGTCAACGAAATTATGTTTTCTGTTAAATTTATGTTGAATTATATGTTAAATTATGACTAACATGCTAAGAAACATAAATTTAACTGAATAAAGTTTTTATTTTTAATTTTTCTTTATGAAAATTAAGAAATTTTTAAAAAAAATGGCAAAAAAAGTCAACTAAATTATGGTTTTTTCTTAAATATATGTTGAATTATATGTTAAATTATGATTAACATGCTTAGAAACATAAATTTAGCTGAACAAAATATTTATTTTGAATTTTTCTTTATAAAATTTAAGAAATTTTTAAAAAAATTGTCACAAAAATTTCAACTAAATAATGTTTTTTTTTGTTAAATATATGTTGATTTATATGTTAAATTATGATTGACATGTTAAGAAATATAAATTTAGCTGAATAAAGTTGTTATTTTAAATTTTTCGTTATAAAATTTAAGAAATTTTTAAAAAAATTGCCAAAAAAAGTCAACTAAATTATGGTTTTTTGTTAAATATATGTTAAACTATATGTTAAATTATGATTAACAGAAGAAACATAAATTTAACTGAATAAAGTTTTTATTTTTAATTTTTCTTTATGAAAATTAAGAATTTTTTAAAAAAAATGGCAAAAAAAGTCAACTAAATTATGGTTTTTTCTTAAATATATGTTGAATTATATGTTAAATTATGATTAACATGCTTAGAAACATAAATTTAGCTGAACAAAATATTTATTTTGAATTTTTCTTTATAAAATTTAAGAAATTTTTAAAAAAATTGTCACAAAAATTTCAACTAAATAATGTTTTTTTTTGTTAAATATATGTTGATTTATATGTTAAATTGTGATTGACATGTTAAGAAATATAAATTTAGCTGAATAAAGTTGTTATTTTAAATTTTTCGTTATAAAATTTAAGAAATTTTTAAAAAAATTGCCAAAAAAAGTCAACTAAATTATGGTTTTTTGTTAAATATATGTTAAACTATATGTTAAATTATGATTAACAGAAGAAACATAAATTTAACTGAATAAAGTTTTTATTTTTAATTTTTCTTTATGAAAATTAAGAAATTTTTAAAAAAAATGGCAAAAAAAGTCAACTAAATTATGTTTTTGTTAAATATATGTTGAATTATATGTTAAATTATGATTAACATGCTTAGAAACATAAATTTAGCTGAACAAAATATTTATTTTGAATTTTTCTTTATAAAATTTAAGAAATTTTTAAAAAAATTGTCACAAAAATTTCAACTAAATAATGTTTTTTTGTTAAATATATGTTGATTTATATGTTAAATTATGATTAACATGTTAAGAAATATAAATTTAGCTGAATAAAGTTGTTATTTTAAATTTTTCGTTATAAAATTTAAGAAATTTTTAAAAAAATTGCCAAAAAAAGTCAACTAAATTATGGTTTTTTGTTAAATATATGTTAAACTATATGTTAAATTATGATTAACAGAAGAAACATAAATTTAACTGAATAAAGTATTTATTTAGAATTTTTCTTTATAAAATTTAATTTTTTTTTAAAAAAATTGGCAAAAAAAGTCAACTAAATAATGTTTTTTTGTTAAATATATGTTGATTTATATGTTAAATTATGATTAACATGTTTAGAAATAAAAATTTTGCTGAATAAAGTTGTTATTTTTAATACTTCTTTATAAAATTTAAGAAATTTTTAAAAAAATTGCCAAAAAAAGTAAACAAAATTATGTTTTTTTGTTAAATATATGTGAAATTATATATTAAATTATGATCAACATATTTAGAAATATAAATTTAACTGAATAAAGTCGTTATTTTGAATTTTTCTTCATAAAATTTAAGAAATTTTTAAAAAAATTGCCAAAAAAAGTCAACTAAATTATGGTTTTTTGTTAAATATATGTTGAATTATATGTTAAATTATGATAAACATGCTTAGAAATATAAATTTAACTGAATAAAGTTTTTATTTTGAATTTTTCTTTATAAAAATTAAAATTTTTTTAAAAAAATAGGCAAAAAAGTCAACTAAATTATATTTTTTGTTAAATTTATGTTGAATTATATGTTAAATTAGGAATAACATGTTTAGAAATATAAATTTAGCTGAATAAAGTTGTTATTTTTAATTTTTCGTAATAAAATTTAAGAAATTTTTAAAAAAATTGCCAAAAAAAAACAACTAAATTATGGTTTTTTGTTAAATATATGTTGAATTATATGTTTAATTATGATTAACATGGTTAGAAACATAAATTTAGCTCAATAAAGTATTTATTTTGAATTTTTCTTTATAAAATTTAAGAAATTTAAAAAAAAATTGCCAAAAAAAGTAAACAAAATTATGTTTTTTTGTTAAATATATGTGAAATGATATATTAAATTATGATCAACATATTTAGAAATATAAATTTAATTGAATAAAGTCGTTATTTTGAATTTTTCTTCATAAAAATTAAGAAACTTTTAAAAAAATTGTCACTAAAATTTCAAATAATGTGTTTTTGTTAAATATATGTTGATTTATATGTTAAATGATAATTAGCATGTTTAGAAATATTAATTTAACTGAATAAAATTTTTATTTTTAATTTTTCTTTATAAAAATTAAGAAATTTTTAAAAAAATTGGCAAAAAAAGTCAACTAAATTATGTTTTTTTTAAATTTATGATGAATTATATGTTAAATTATGAATAACATGTTTAGAAATATAAATTTAGCTGAATAAAGTTGTTATTTTTAATTTTTCGTTATAAAATTTAATAAATTTTTAAAAAAATTGACAAAAAAGTCAACTAAATTATGGTTTTTTGTTAAATATATGTTGAATTAAATATAAAGTTATGATAAACATGCTTACAAATATAAATTTAACTGAATAAAGTTTTTATTTTGAATTTTTCTTTATAAAAATTAAAATTTTTTTAAAAAAATAGGCAAAAAAGTCAACTAAATTATGTTTTTTGTTAAATTTATGTTGAATTATATGTTAAATTAGGAATAACATGTTTAGAAATATAAATTTAGCTGAATAAAGTTGTTATTTTTAATTTTTCGTAATAAAATTTAAGAAATTTTTAAAAAAATTGCCAAAAAAATCAACTAAATTATGGTTTTTTGTTAAATATATGTTGAATTATATGTTTAATTATGATTAACATGGTTAGAAACATAAATTTAGCTCAATAAAGTATTTATTTTGAATTTTTCTTTATAAAATTTAAGAAGTTTTTAAAAAAATTGTCACAAAAATTTCACCTAAATAATGTTTTTTGTTAAATATATGTTGATTTATATGTTAAATTATGATTAACATGTTAAGAAATATAAATTTAACTGTATAAAGTTGTTATTTTTAATACTTCTTTATAAAATTTAAGAAATTTAAAAAAAAAATGGCAAAAAAATCAACTAAATTATGTTTTTTGTTAAATGTATGTTTTATTATTTGTTAAATTCTGATGAACATGTTTAGAAATATAAATGGCTGAAGGAAGTTGTTATTTGTTATTTTTCTTTATAAAATTTAAGAAATTTTTAAAAAAATTGCCAAAAAAAGTCAAATAAACTATGGTTTTTTGTTAAATATATGTTGAATTATATGTAAAATTATGATTAACATGTTAAGAAATATAAATTTAACTAAATAAAGTTTTTATTTTTAATTTTTCTTTATACAAATTAAGAAATTTTTAAAAAAATTGGCAAAAAAAGTCAACTAAATTATGTTTTTTGTTAAATATATGTGGAATTATATGTTAAATTATGATTAACATATTTAGAAATATAAATTTAACTGAATAAAATTTTTATTTTTATTTTTTTTTATAAAATGTAAGAAACTTTAAAAAAAAAATGGCAAAAAAAGTCAACTAAATTATGTTTTTTGTTAAATTTATGTTGAATTATATGTTAAATTATGAATAACATGTTCAGAAATATAAATTTAACTGCATAAAGTTTTTATTTTTAATTTTTCTTTATAAAAATTAAGAAATTTTTAAAAAAATCGCAAAAAAAGTCAACTAAACTATGGTTTTTTGTTAAATATATGTTGAATTATATATTGAATTATGATAAACATATTAAGAAATATAAATTTTGCTGAATAAAGTTGTTATTTTTAATTTTTCTTTATAAAATTTAAGAAATTTTTAAAAATATTGCTAAAAAAAGTAAACAAAATTATGTTTTTTTGTTAAATATATGTAGAATTATATATTAAATTATGATCAACATATTTAGAAATATAAATTTTGCTGAATAAAGTTATTTTTAATTTTTCTTTATAAAAATTAAGAAATTTTTAAAAAAATTGGCAAAAAAAGTCAACTAAATTATGTTTTTTGTTAAATTTATGTTGAATTATATGTTAAATTATGAATAGCATGTTTATAAATATAAATTTAGCTGAATAAAGTTGTTATTTTTAATTTTTCGTTATAAAATTTAAGAAATTTTTAAAAAAATTGATAAAAAAAGTAAACAAAATTATGTTTTTTTGTTAAATAAATGTGGAATTATATGTTAAATTATGATTAACATATTTAGAAATATAAATTTAACTGAATAAAGTTTTTATTTTTAATTTTTCTTTATAAAAATTAAGAAATTTTTAAAAAAATTTGCAAAAAAAGTCAACTAAATTATGTTTTTTTGTTAAATATATGTAGAATTATATATTAAATTATGATCAACATATTTAGAAATATAAATTTTGCTGAATAAAGTTGTTATTTTTAATTTTTCTTTATAAAAATTAAGAAATTTTTAAAAAAATTGGCAAAAAAAGTCAACTAAATTATGTTTTTTGTTAAATTTATGTTGAATTATATGTTAAATTATGAATAGCTTGTTTATAAATATAAATTTAGCTGAATAAAGTTGTTATTTTTAATTTTTCGTTATAAAATTTAAGAAATTTTTAAAAAAATTGATAAAAAAAGTAAACAAAATTATGTTTTTTTGTTAAATAAATGTGGAATTATATGTTAAATTATGATTAACATATTTAGAAATATAAATTTAACTGAATAAAGTTTTTATTTTTAATTTTTCTTTATAAAAATTAAGAAATTTTTAAAAAAATTTGCAAAAAAAGTCAACTAAATTATGTTTTTTTGTTAAATATATGTAGAATTATATATTAAATTATGATCAACATATTTAGAAATATAAATTTTGCTGAATAAAGTTGTTATTTTTAATTTTTCTTTATAAAAATTAAGAAATTTTTAAAAAAATTGGCAAAAAAAGTCAACTAAATTATGTTTTTTGTTAAATTTATGTTGAATTATATGTTAAATTATGAATAGCATGTTTATAAATATAAATTTAGCTGAATAAAGTTGTTATTTTTAATTTTTCGTTATAAAATTTAAGAAATTTTTAAAAAAATTTATAAAAAAAGTAAACAAAATTATGTTTTTTTGTTAAATAAATGTGGAATTATATGTTAAATTATGATTAACATATTTAGAAATATAAATTTAACTGCATAAAGTTTTTATTTTTAATTTTTCTTTATAAAAATTAAGAAATTTTTAAAAAAATCGCAAAAAAAGTCAACTAAACTATGTTTTTTTGTTAAATAAATGTGGAATTATATGTTAAATTATGATTAACATATTTAGAAATATAAATTTAACTGAATAAAGTTTTTATTTTTAATTTTTCTTTATAAAAATTAAGAAATTTTTAAAAAAATTTGGAAAAAAAGTCAACTAAATTATGTTTTTTTGTTAAATATATGTAGAATTATATATTAAATTATGATCAACATATTTAGAAATATAAATTTTGCTGAATAAAGTTGTTATTTTTAATTTTTCTTTATAAAAATTAAGAAATTTTTAAAAAAATTGGCAAAAAAAGTCAACTAAATTATGTTTTTTGTTAAATTTATGTTGAATTATATGTTAAATTATGAATAGCATGTTTATAAATATAAATTTAGCTGAATAAAGTTGTTATTTTTAATTTTTCGTTATAAAATTTAAGAAATTTTTAAAAAAATTGATAAAAAAAGTAAACAAAATTATCTTTTTTTGTTAAATAAATGTGGAATTATATGTTAAATTATGATTAACATATTTAGAAATATAAATTTAACTGAATAAAGTTTTTATTTTTAATTTTTCTTTATAAAAATTAAGAAATTTTTAAAAAAATTTGCAAAAAAAGTCAACTAAATTATGTTTTTTGTTAAATTTATGTTGAATTATATGTTAAATTATGAATAACATGTTTAGAAATATAAATTTAGCTGAATAAAGTTGTTCTTTTTAATTTTTCGTTATAAAATTTAAGAAATTTTTAAAAAAATTGCCAAAAAAAGTAAACAAAATTTGTTTTTTTGTTAAATATATGTGGAATTATATATTAAATTATGATCAACATATTAAGAAATATAAATTTAACTGAATAAAGTTTTTATTTTTAATTTTTCTTTATGAAAATTAAGAAATTTTTAAAAAAATTGGAAAAAAAGTCAACTAAATTATGGTTTTTTGCTAAATATATGTTGAATTATATGTTAAATTATGATTAACATGCTTAGAAACATAAATTTAGCTGAATAAAGTACTTATTTTGAATTTTTCTTTATAAAATTTAAGAAATTTTTAAAAAAATTGTCACAAAAATTTAACCTAAATAATGTTTTTTTGTTAAATATATGTTGATTTATATGTTAAATTATGATTAACATGTTAAGAAATATAAATTTAACTGAATAAAGTTTTTATTTTTAATTTTGCTTTATACAAATTAAGAAATTTTTAAAAAAATTGGCAAAAAAAGTCAACTAAATTATGTTTTTTGTTAAATATATGTTGAATTATATGTTAAATTATGATTACCATGTTTAGAAATATAAATTTAACTGAATAAAGTTTTTATTTTTAATTTTTATTTATGAAAATTAAGAAATTTTTAAAAAAATTGGAAAAAAAGTCAACTAAATTATGGTTTTTTGTTAAATATATGTTGAATTATATGTTAAATTATGATTAACATGCTTAGAAACATAAATTTAGCTGAAAAAAGTACTTATTTTGAATTTTTCTTTATAAAATTTAAGAAATTTTTAAAAAAAATGGCAAAAAAAGTCAACTAAATTATGTTTTTTTTGGTTAATATATGTTGAATTATATGTAAAATTATGATTAACATGTTTAGAAACATAAATTTAGCTGAAAAAAGTTTTTATTTTTATTTATTTTTTTATAAAATGTAAGAAATTTTTAAAAAAATTGTCAAAAAAAGTCAACTTAATTATGTTTTTTGTTAAATTTTTGTTGAATTATATGTTAAATTATGAATAACATGTTTAGAAATATAAAATTAGCTGAATAAAGTTGTTACTTTTAATTTTTCGTTATAAAATTTAGGAAATTTTTAAAAAATTGCCAAAAAAAGTCAACTAAATTATGGTTTTTGGTTAAATATATGTTGAATTATATGTTAAATTATGACTAACATGCTAAGAAACATAAATTTAACTGAATAAAGTTTTTATTTTTAATTTTTCTTTATGAAAATTAAGAAATTTTTAAAAAAAATGGCAAAAAAAGTCAACTAAATTATGGTTTTTTGTTAAATATATGTTGAATTATATGTTAAATTATGATTAACATGCTTAGAAACATAAATTTAGCTGAACAAAATATTTATTTTGAATTTTTCTTTATAAAATTTAAGAAATTTTTAAAAAAATTGTCACAAAAATTTCAACTAAATAATGTTTTTTTGTTAAATATATGTTGATTTATATGTTAAATTATGATTAACATGTTAAGAAATATAAATTTAGCTGAATAAAGTTGTTATTTTAAATTTTTCGTTATAAAATTTAAGAAATTTTTAAAAAAAATGCCAAAAAAAGTCAACTAAATTATGGTTTTTTGTTAAATATATGTTAAACTATATGTTAAATTATGATTAACAGAAGAAACATAAATTTAACTGAATAAAGTAGTTATTTAGAATTTTTCTTTATAAAATTTAATTTTTTTTTAAAAAAATTGGCAAAAAAAGTCAACTAAATAATGTTTTTTTGTTAAATATATGTTGATTTATATGTTAAATTATGATTAACATGTTTAGAAATAAAAATTTTGCTGAATAAAGTTGTTATTTTTAATACTTCTTTATAAAATTTAAGAAATTTTTAAAAAAATTGCCAAAAAAAGTAAACAAAATTATGTTTTTTTGTTAAATATATGTGAAATTATATATTAAATTATGATCAACATATTTAGAAATATAAATTTAGCTGAATAAAGTCGTTATTTTGAATTTTTCTTCATAAAATTTAAGAAATTTTTAAAAAAATTGCCAAAAAAGTCAACTAAATTATGGTTTTTTGTTAAATATATGTTAAATTATATGTTAAATTATGATTAACAGAAGAAACATAAATTTAACTGAATAAAGTATTTATTTTGAATTTTTCTTTATAAAATTTTAATTTTTTTTAAAAAAATTGCCAAAAAAAGTCAACTAAATTATGGTTTTTTGTTAAATATATGTTGAATTATATGTTAAATTATGATTAACATGCTTAGAAACATAAATTTAGCTGAATAAAGTATTTATTTTGAATTTTTCTTTATAAAATTTAAGAAATTTTTAAAAAAATTGCCAAAAAAAGTCAACTAAACTATCGTTTTTTGTTAAATATATGTTGAATTATATGTTAAATTATGATTCACAGAAGAAACATAAATTTAACTGAATAAAGTATTTATTTTTAATACATCTTTATAAAATTTAAGAAATTTTTAAAAAAATTGGCAAAAAAAGTCAACCAAATTATGTTTTTTGTTAAATGTATGTTGAATTATATGTTAAATTATGATTAACATGTTTAGAAATATAAATTTAGCTGAATAAAGTTGTTATTTTTAATTTTTCGTTATAAAATTTAAGAAATTTTTAAAAAAATTGCCAAAAAAAGTCAACTAAATTATGGTTTTTTGTTAAATATATGTTGAATTATATGTTAATTTATGATTCACAGAAGAAACATAAATTTAACTGAATAAAGTATTTATTTTGAATTTTTCTTTATAAAATTTAAGAAATTTTTAAAAAAATTAGCAAAAAAAGTCAACTAAATTATGTTTTTTTTTGTTAATATATGTTGAATTATATGTAAAATTATGATTAACATGTTTAGAAACATAAATTTAGCTGAAAAAATTTTTTATTTTTATTTCTTTTTTTATAAAATCTAAGAAATGTTTAATAAAATTGGCAAAAAAAGTCAACTAAATTATGTTTTTTGTTAAATTTTTGTTGAATTATATGTTAAATTATGAATGAAATGTTTAGAAATATAAAATTAGCTGAATAAAGTTGTAATTTTTAATTTTTCGTTATAAAATTTAAGAAATTTTTAAAAAAATTGCCAAAAAAAGTCAACTAAATTATGGTTTCTTGTTAAATATATGTTGAATAATATGTTAAATTATGATTAACATGCTAAGAAACATAAATTTAACTGAATAAAGTTTTTATTTTTAATTTTTCTTTATAAAAATTATGAAATTTTTAAAAAAATTTGCAAAAAAAGTCAACTAAATTATGTTTTTTGTTAAATTTATGTGGAATTATATATTAAATTATCATTAACATATTAAGAAACATAGATTTAACTGAATAAAGTATTTATTTTTAATACTTTTTTATAAAATTTAAGAAATTTTTAAAAAAATTGGCAAAAAAAGTCAACTAAATTATGTTTTTTGTTAAATGTATGTTGAATTATATGTTAAATTATGATTAACATGTTTAGAAATATAAATTTAGCTGAATAAAGTTGTTATTTTTAATTTTTCGTTATAAAATTTAAGAAATTTTTAAAAAAATTTTGCAAAAAAAGTCAACTAAATTATGTTTTCTGTTAAATTTATGTTGAATTATATGTTAAATTATGACTAACATGCTAAGAAACATAAATTTAACTGAATAAAGTTTTTATTTTTAATTTTTCTTTATGAAAATTAAGAAATTTTTAAAAAAAATGGCAAAAAAAGTCAACTAAATTATGGTTTTTTCTTAAATATATGTTGAATTATATGTTAAATTATGATTAACATGCTTAGAAACATAAATTTAGCTGAACAAAATATTTATTTTGAATTTTTCTTTATAAAATTTAAGAAATTTTTAAAAAAATTGTCACAAAAATTTCAACTAAATAATGTTTTTTTGTTAAATATATGTTGATTTATATGTTAAATTATGATTGACATGTTAAGAAATATAAATTTAGCTGAATAAAGTTGTTATTATAAATTTTTCGTTATAAAATTTAAGAAATTTTGAAAAAAATTGCCAAAAAAAGTCAACTAAATTATGGTTTTTTGTTAAATATATGTTAAACTATATGTTAAATTATGATTAACAGAAGAAACATAAATTTAACTGAATAAAGTATTTATTTTGAATTTTTCTTTATAAAATTTAAATTTTTTTTAAAAAAATTGGCAAAAAAAGTTAACTAAATAATGTTTTTTTGTTAAATATATGTTGATTTATATGTTAAATTATGATTAACATGTTTAGAAATAAAAATTTTGCTGAATAAAGTTGTTATTTTTAATACTTCTTTATAAAATTTAAAATTTTTTAAAAAAATTGCCAAAAAAAGTAAACAAAATTATGTTTTTTTGTTAAATATATGTGAAATTATATATTAAATTATGATCAACATATTTAGAAATATAAATTTAACTGAATAAAGTCGTTATTTTGAATTTTTCTTCATAAAATTTAAGAAATTTTTAAAAAAATTGCCAAAAAAAGTCAACTAAATTATGGTTTTTTGTTTTTTTTAAAATTGCCAAAAAAAGTCAACTAAATTATGGTTTCTTGTTAAATATATGTTGAATAATATGTTAAATTATGATTAACATGCTAAGAAACATAAATTTAACTGAATAAAGTTTTTATTTTTAATTTTTCTTTATAAAAATTATGAAATTTTTAAAAAAATTTGCAAAAAAAGTCAACTAAATTATGTTTTTTGTTAAATTTATGTGGAATTATATATTAAATTATCATTAACATATTAAGAAACATAGATTTAACTGAATAAAGTATTTATTTTTAATACTTTTTTATAAAATTTAAGAAATTTTTAAAAAAATTGGCAAAAAAAGTCAACTAAATTATGTTTTTTGTTAAATGTATGTTGAATTATATGTTAAATTATGATTAACATGTTTAGAAATATAAATTTAGCTGAATAAAGTTGTTATTTTTAATTTTTCGTTATAAAATTTAAGAAATTTTTAAAAAAATTTTGCAAAAAAAGTCAACTAAATTATGTTTTCTGTTAAATTTATGTTGAATTATATGTTAAATTATGACTAACATGCTAAGAAACATAAATTTAACTGAATAAAGTTTTTATTTTTAATTTTTCTTTATGAAAATTAAGAAATTTTTAAAAAAAATGGCAAAAAAAGTCAACTAAATTATGTTTTTTTTGGTTAATATATGTTGAATTATATGCAAAATTATGATTAACATGTTTAGAAACATAAATTTAGCTGAAAAAAGTTTTTATTTTTATTTATTTTTTTATAAAATCTAAGAAATTTTTAATAAAATTGGCAAAAAAAGTCAACTAAATTATGTTTTTTGTTAAATTTTTGTTGATTTATATGTTAAATTACGATTAACATGTTAAGAAATATAAATTTAACTGAATAAAGTTGTTATTTTTAATTTTTCGTTATAAAATTTAAGAAATTTTTAAAAAAATTGCCAAAAAAAGTCAACTAAATTATGGTTTTTTGTTAAATATATGTTGAATTATATGTTAAATTATGATTCACAGAAGAAACATAAATTTAACTGAATAAAGTATTTATTTTTAATACATCTTTATAAAATTTAAGAAATTTTTAAAAAAATTGGCAAAAAAAGTCAACCAAATTATGTTTTTTGTTAAATGTATGTTGAATTATATGTTAAATTATGATTAACATGTTTAGAAATATAAATTTAGCTGAATAAAGTTGTTATTTTTAATTTTTCGTTATAAAATTTAAGAAATTTTTAAAAAAATTGCCAAAAAAAGTCAACTAAATTATGGTTTTTTGTTAAATATATGTTGAATTATATGTTAAATTATGATTCACAGAAGAAATATAAATTTAACTGAATAAAGTATTTATTTTGAATTTTTCTTTATAAAATTTAAGAAATTTTTAAAAAAATTAGCAAAAAAAGTCAACTAAATTATGTTTTTTTTGGTTAATATATGTTGAATTATATGTAAAATTATGATTAACATGTTTAGAAACATAAATTTAGCTGAAAATTTTTTTTATTTTTATTTCTTTTTTTATAAAATCTAAGAAATTTTTAATAAAATTGGCAAAAAAAGTCAACTAAATTATGTTTTTTGTTAAATTTTTGTTGAATTATATGTTAAATTATGAATGAAATGTTTAGAAATATAAAATTAGCTGAATAAAGTTGTAATTTTTAATTTTTCGTTATAAAATTTAAGAAATTTTTAAAAAAATTGCCAAAAAAAGTCAACTAAATTATGGTTTCTTGTTAAATATATGTTGAATAATATGTTAAATTATGATTAACATGCTAAGAAACATAAATTTAACTGAATAAAGTTTTTATTTTTAATTTTTCTTTATAAAAATTAAGAAATTTTTAAAAAAATTTGCAAAAAAAGTCAACTAAATTATGTTTTTTGTTAAATTTATGTGGAATTATATGTTAAATTATCATTAACATATTAAGAAACATAAATTTAACTGAATAAAGTATTTATTTTTAATACTTCTTTATAAAATTTAAGAAATTTTTAAAAAAAATTGGCAAAAAAAGTCAACTAAATTATGTTTTTTGTTAAATGTATGTTGAATTATATGTTAAATTAGGATTAACATGTTTAGAAATATAAATTTAGCTGAATAAAGTTGTTATTTTTAATTTTTCGTTATAAAATTTTAGAAATTTTTAAAAAAATTTTGCCAAAAAAGTCAACTAAATTATGTTTTCTGTTAAATTTATGTTGAATTATATGTTAAATTATGAATAACATGTTTATAAATATAAAATTAGCTGAATAAAGTTGTTATTTTTAATTTTTCGTTATAAAATTTAAGAAATTTTAAAAAAATTGCCAAAAAAAGTCAACTAAATTATGGTTTTTTGTTAAATATATGTGGAATTAAATGTTAAATTATCATTAACATATTAAGAAACATAAATTGAACTGAATAAAGTTTTTATTTTTAATTTTTCTTTATGAAAATTAAGAAATTTTTAAAAAAATTAGCAAAAAAAGTCAACTAAATTATTTTTTTTTTGTTAATATATGTTGAATTATATGTAAAATTATGATTAACATGTTTAGAAATATAAATTTAGCTGAATAAAGTTGTTATTTTTAATTTTTCGTTATAAAATTTAAGAAATTTTTAAAAAAATTGGCAAAAAAAGTCAACTAAATTATGTTTTTTGTTAAATTTATGTTGAATTATATGTTAAATTATGAATAACATGTTTAGAAATATAAAATTAGCTGAATAAAGTTGTTATTTTTAATTTTCCTTATAAAATTTAAGAAATTTTAAAAAAATTGCCAAAAAAAGTCAACTAAATTATGGTTTTTTGTTAACTATATGTTGAATTATATGTTAAATTATGATTCACAGAAGAAACATAAATTTAACTGAATAAAGTATTTATTTTGAATTTTTCTTTATAAAATTTAAGAAGTTTTTAAGAAAATTAGCAAAAAAAGTCAACTAAATTATGTTTTTTTTGGTTAATATATGTTGAATTATATGCAAAATTATGATTAACATGTTTAGAAACATAAATTTAGCTGAAAAAAGTTTTTATTTTTATTTATTTTTTTATAAAATCTAAGAAATTTTTAATAAAATTGGCAAAAAAAGTCAACTAAATTATGTTTTTTGTTAAATTTTTGTTGAATTATATGTTAAATTATAAATAACATGTTTAGAAATATAAATTTAGCTGAATAAAGTTGTTATTTTTAAGTTTTCGTTATAAAATTTAAGAAATTTTAAAAAAATTGCCAAAAAAAGTCAATTAAATTATGGTTTTTTGTTAATTATATGTGGAAGTATATGTTAAATTATCATTAACATATTAAGAAACATAAATTGAACTGAATAAAGTTTTTAGTTTTAATTTTTCTTTATGAAAATTAAGAAATTTTTAAAAAAAATGGCAAAAAACGTCAACTAAATTATGGTTTTTTGTTAAATATATCTTGAATTAAATGTTAAATTATGATTGACGTGCTTAGAAACATAAAATTAGCTGAATAAAGTATTTATTTTGAATTTTTCTTTATAAAATTTAAAAATTTTTTAAAAAAATTGTCACAAAAATTTCACCTAAATAATGTTTTTTGTTAAATATGTGTTGATTTATATGTTAAATTATGATTCACATGTTAAGAAATATAAATTTAACTGAATAAAGTTGTTATTTTAATTCTTCGTTATAAAATTTAAAATTTTTTTAAAAAAATTGCCAAAAAAAGTCAACTAAATTATGTTTTTTGTAAAATTTATGTTGAATTATATGTTAAATTATGAATGACATGTTTAGAAATATAAATTTTGCTGAATAAAGTTGTTATTTTTAATACTTCTTTGTTATTTTTAATAAAATTGCCAAAAAAAGTAAACAAAATTATGTTTTTTTGTTAAATATATGTGAAATTATATATTAAATTGTGATCAACATAATTAGAAATATAAATTTAACTGAATAAAGTCGTTATTTTTAATTTTTCTTCATAAAAATTAAGAAATTTTTAAAAAAATTGGCAAAAAAGTCAACTAAATTATGTTTTTTGTTAAATTTATGTTGAATTATATGTTAAATTATGAATAACATGTTTAGAAATATAAATTTAGCTGAATAAAGTTGTTATTTTTAATTTTTCGTTATAAAATTTAAGAAATTTTTAAAAAAATTGCCAAAAAAAGTCAACTAAATTATGGTTTTTTGTTAAATATATGTGAAATTATATATTAAATTGTGATCAACATATTTAGAAATATAAATTTAACTGAATAAAGTCGTTATTTTTAATTTTTCTTCATAAAAATTAAGAAATTTTTAAAAAAATTGGCAAAAAAGTCAACTAAATTATGTTTTTTGTTAAATTTATGTTGAATTATATGTTAAATTATGATAAACATGTTTAGAAATATAAAATTAGCTGAATAAAGTTGTTATTTTTAATTTTTCGTTATAAAATTTAAGAAATTTTATAAAAATTGCAAAAAAAAGTAAACAAAATTATGTTTTTTGTTAAATATATGTTGAATTATATGTTAAATTATGAATAACATGTTTAGAAATATAAAATTAGCTGAATAAAGTTGTTATTTTTAATTTTTCGTTATAAAATTTAAGAAATTTTAAAAAAATTGCAAAAAAAAGTAAACAAAATTATGTTTTTTTGTTAAATATATGTGAAATTATATATTAAATTATGATCAACATATTTAGAAATATAAATTTAACTGAATAAAGTCCTTATTTTTAATTTTTCGTTATAAAATTTAAGAAATTTTAAAAAAATTGCCAAAAAAAGTCAACTAAATTATGGTTTTTTGTTAAATATATGTTGAATTATATGTTAAATTATGATTCACAGAAGAAACATAAATTTAACTGAATAAAGTTTTTATTTTTAATTTTTCTTTATAAAAATTAAGAAATTTTTAAAAAAATTTGCAAAAAAAGTCAACTAAATTATGTTTTTTGTTAAATTTATGTGGAATTATATGTTAAATTATCATTAACATATTAAGAAAAATAAATTGAACTGAATAAAGTTTTTAGTTTTAATTTTTCTTTATGAAAATTAAGAAATTTTTAAAAAAAATGGCAAAAAAGTCAACTCAATTATGGTTTTTTGTTAAATATATCTTGAATTAAATGTTAAATTATGATTGACGAGCTTAGAAACATAGAATTAGCTGAATAAAGTATTTATTTTGAATTTTTCTTTATAAAATTTAAAAATTTTTTAAAAAAATTGTCACAAAAATTTCACCTAAATAATGTTTTTTGTTAAATATGTGTTGATTTATATGTTAAATTATGATTCACATGTTAAGAAATATAAATTTAACTGAATAAAGTTGTTATTTTAATTCTTCGTTATAAAATTTAAAATTTTTTTAAAAAAATTGCCAAAAAAAGTCAACTAAATTATGTTTTTTGTAAAATTTATGTTGAATTATATGTTAAATTATGAATAACATGTTTAGAAATATAAATTTTGCTGAATAAAGTTGTTATTTTTAATACTTCTTTGTTATTTTTAATAAAATTGCCAAAAAAAGTAAACAAAATTATGTTTTTTTGTTAAATATATGTGAAATTATATATTAAATTGTGATCAACATATTTAGAAATATAAATTTAACTGAATAAAGTCGTTATTTTTAATTTTTCTTCATAAAAATTAAGAAATTTTTAAAAAAATTGGCAAAAAAGTCAACTAAATTATGTTTTTTGTTAAATTTATGTTGAATTATATGTTAAATTATGAACAACATGTTTAGAAATATAAATTTAGCTGAATAAAGTTGTTATTTTTAATTTTTCGTTATAAAATTTAAGAAATTTTTAAAAAAATTGCCAAAAAAAGTCAACTAAATTATGGTTTTTTGTTAAATATATGTTGAATTATATGTTAAAATATGATAAACATGTTTAGAAATATAAAATTAGCTGAATAAAGTTGTTATTTTTAATTTTTCGTTATAAAATTTAAGAAATTTTAAAAAAATTGCCAAAAAAAGTAAACAAAATTATGTTTTTTGTTAAATATATGTTGAATTATATGTTAAATTATGAATAACATGTTTAGAAATATAAAATTAGCTGAATAAAGTTGTTATTTTTAATTTTTCGTTATAAAATTTAAGAAATTTTAAAAAAATTGCCAAAAAAAGTAAACAAAATTATGTTTTTTTGTTAAATATATGTGAAATTATAAATTAAATTATGATCAACATATTTAGAAATATAAATTTAACTGAATAAAGTCGTTATTTTTAATTTTTCGTTATAAAATTTAAGAAATTTTAAAAAAATTGCCAAAAAAAGTCAACTAAATTATGGTTTTTTGTTAAATATATGTTGAATTATATGTTAAATTATGATTCACAGAAGAAACATAAATTTAACTGAATAAAGTATTTATTTTGAATTTTTCTTTATAAAATTTAAGAAATTTTTAAAAAAATTAGCAAAAAAAGTCAACTTAATTATGTTTTTTTTGGTTAATATATGTTGAATTATATGTAAAATTATGACTAACATGTTTAGAAACATAAATTTAGCTGAAAAATTTTTTTATTTTTATTTCTTTTTTATAAAATCTAAGAAATTTTTAATAAAATTGGCAAAAAAAGTCAACTAAATTATGTTTTTTGTTAAATTTTTGTTGAATTATATGTTAAATTATGAATGAAATGTTTAGAAATATAAAATTAGCTGAATAAAGTTGTAATTTTTAATTTTTCGTTATAAAATTTAAGAAATTTTTAAAAAAATTGCCAAAAAAAGTCAACTAAATTATGGTTTCTTGTTAAATATATATTGAATAATATGTTAAATTATGATTAACATGCTAAGAAACATAAATTTAACTGAATAAAGTTTTTATTTTTAATTTTTCTTTATAAAAATTAAGAAATTTTTAAAAAAATTTGCAAAAAAAGTCAACTAAATTATGTTTTTTGTTAAATTTATGTGGAATTATATGTTAAATTATCATTAACATATTAAGAAACATAAATTTAACTGAATAAAGTATTTAGTTTTAATACTTCTTTATAAAATTTAAGAAATTTTTAAAAAAATTGGCAAAAAAAGTCAACTAAATTATGTTTTTTGTTAAATGTATGTTGAATTATATGTTAAATTATGATTAACATGTTTAGAAATATAAATTTAGCTGAATAAAGTTGTTATTTTTAATTTTTCGTTATAAAATTTAAGAAATTTTTAAAAAAATTTTGCAAAAAAAGTCAACTAAATTATGTTTTCTGTTAAATTTATGTTGAATTATATGTTAAATTATGAATAACATGCTTATAAATATAAAATTAGCTGAATAAAGTTGTTATTTTTAATTTTTCGTTATAAAATTTAAGAAATTTTAAAAAAATTGCCAAAAAAAGTCAACTAAATTATGGTTTTTTGTTAAATATATGTGGAATTAAATGTTAAATTATCATTAATATATTAAGAAACATAAATTGAACTGAATAAAGTTTTTATTTTTAATTTTTCTTTATGAAAATTAAGAAATTTTTAAAAAAATTAGCAAAAAAAGTCAACTAAATTATTTTTTTTTTGTTAATATATGTTGAATTATATGTAAAATTATGATTAACATGTTTAGAAACATAAATTTAGCTGAATAAAGTTGTTATTTTTAATTTTTCGTTATAAAATTTAAGAAATTTTTAAAAAAATTGGCAAAAAAAGTCAACTAAATTATGTTTTTTGTTAAATTTATGTTGAATTATATGTTAAATTATGAATAACATGTTTAGAAATATAAAATTAGCTGAATAAAATTGTTATTTTTAATTTTTCGTTATAAAATTTAAGAAATTTTAAAAAAATTGCCAAAAAAAGTAAACAAAATTATGTTTTTTTGTTAAATATATGTGAAATTATATATTAAATTGTAATCAACATATTTAGAAATATAAATTTAACTGAATAAAGTCGTTATTTTTAATTTTTCGTTATAAAATTTAAGAAATTTTAAAAAAATTGCCAAAAAAAGTCAACTAAATTATGGTTTTTTGTTAAATATATGTTGAATTATATGTTAAATTATGATTCACAGAAGAAACATAAATTTAACTGAATAAAGTATTTATTTTGAATTTTTCTTTATAAAATTTAAGAAATTTTTAAAAAAATTAGCAAAAAAAGTCAACTAAATTATGTTTTTTTTGGTTAATATATGTTGAATTATATGTAAAATTATGATTAACATGTTTAGAAACATAAATTTAGCTGAAAAAATTGTTTATTTTTATTTCTTTTTTTATAAAATCTAAGAAATTTTTAATAAAATTGGCAAAAAAAGTCAACTAAATTATGTTTTTTGTTAAATTTTTGTTGAATTATATGTTAAATTATGAATGAAATGTTTAGAAATATAAAATTAGCTGAATAAAGTTGTAATTTTTAATTTTTCGTTATAAAATTTAAGAAATTTTTAAAAAAATTGCCAAAAAAAGTCAACTAAATTATGGTTTCTTGTTAAATATATGTTGAATAATATGTTAAATTATGATTAACATGCTAAGAAACATAAATTTAACTGAATAAAGTTTTTATTTTTAATTTTTCTTTATAAAAATTAAGAAATTTTTAAAAAATTTGCAAAAAAAGTCAACTAAATTATGTTTTTTGTTAAATTTATGTGGAATTATATGTTAAATTATCATTAACATATTAAGAAACATAAATTTAACTGAATAAAGTATTTATTTTTAATACTTCTTTATAAAATTTAAGAAATTTTTAAAAAAATTGGCAAAAAAAGTCAACTAAATTATGTTTTTTGTTAAATGTATGTTGAATTATATGTTAAATTATGATTAACATGTTTAGAAATATAAATTTAGCTGAATAAAGTTGTTATTTTTAATTTTTCGTTATAAAATTTAAGAAATTTTTAAAAAAATTTTGCAAAAAAAGTCAACTAAATTATGTTTTCTGTTAAATTTATGTTGAATTATATGTTAAATTATGAATAACATGTTTATAAATATAAAATTAGCTGAATAAAGTTGTTATTTTTAATTTTTCGTTATAAAATTTAAGAAATTTTAAAAAAATTGCCAAAAAAAGTCAACTAAATTATGGTTTTTTGTTAAATATATGTGGAATTAAATGTTAAATTATCATTAACATATTAAGAAACATAAATTGAACTGAATAAAGTTTTTATTTGTAATTTTTCTTTATGAAAATTAAGAAATTTTTAAAAAAATTAGCAAAAAAAGTCAACTAAATTATTTTTTTTTTTGTTAATATGTGTTGAATTATATGTAAAATTATGATTAACATGTTTAGAAACATAAATTTAGCTGAATAAAGTTGTTATTTTTAATTTTTCGTTATAAAATTTAAGAAATTTTTAAAAAAATTGGCAAAAAAAGTCAACTAAATTATGTTTTTTGTTAAATTTATGTTGAATTATATGTTAAATTATGAATAACATGTTTAGAAATATAAAATTAGCTGAATAAAGTTGTTATTTTTAATTTTTCGTTATAAAATTTAAGAAATTTTAAAAAAATTGCCAAAAAAAGTAAACAAAATTATGTTTTTTTGTTAAATATATGTGAAATTATATATTAAATTGTGATCAACATATTTAGAAATATAAATTTAACTGAATAAAGTCGTTATTTTTAATTTTTCGTTATAAAATTTAAGAAATTTTAAAAAAATTGCCAAAAAAAGTCAACTAAATTATGGTTTTTTGTTAAATATATGTTGAATTATATGTTAAATTATGATTCACAGAAGAAACATAAATTTAACTGAATAAAGTATTTATTTTGAATTTTTCTTTATAAAATTTAAGAAATTTTTAAAAAAATTAGCAAAAAAAGTCAACTAAATTATTTTTTTTTTGGTTAATATATGTTGAATTATATGTAAAATTATGATTAACATGTTTAGAAACATAAATTTAGCTGAAAAATTTTTTTATTTTTATTTCTTTTTTTATAAAATCTAAGAAATTTTTAATAAAATTGGCAAAAAAAGTCAACTAAATTATGTTTTTTGTTAAATTTTTGTTGAATTATATGTTATATTATGAATGAAATGTTTAGAAATATAAAATTAGCTGAATAAAGTTGTAATTTTTAATTTTTCGTTATAAAATTTAAGAAATTTTTAAAAAAATTGCCAAAAAAAGTTATGGTTTCTTGTTAAATATATGTTGAATAATATGTTAAATTATGATTAACATGCTAAGAAACATAAATTTAACTGAATAAAGTTTTTATTTTTAATTTTTCTTTATAAAAATTAAGAAATTTTTAAAAAAATTTGCAAAAAAAGTCAACTAAATTATGTTTTTTGTTAAATTTATGTGGAATTATATGTTAAATTATCACTAACATATTAAGAAACATAAATTTAACTGAATAAAGTATTTATTTTTAATACTTCTTTATAAAATTTAAGAAATTTTTAAAAAAATTGGCAAAAAAAGTCAACTAAATTATGTTTTTTGTTAAATGTATGTTGAATTATATGTTAAATTATGATTAACATGTTTAGAAATATAAATTTAGCTGAATAAAGTTGTTATTTTTAATTTTTCGTTATAAAATTTAAGAAATTTTTAAAAAAATGTTGCAAAAAAAGTCAACTAAATTATGTTTTCTGTTAAATTTATGTTGAATTATATGTTAAATTATGAATAACATGTTTATAAATATAAAATTAGCTGAATAAAGTTGTTATTTTTAATTTTTCGTTATAAAATTTAAGAAATTTTAAAAAAATTGCCAAAAAAAGTCAACTAAATTATGGTTTTTTGTTAAATATATGTGGAATTAAATGTTAAATTATCATTAACATATTAAGAAACATAAATTGAACTGAATAAAGTTTTTATTTTTAATTTTTCTTTATGAAAATTAAGAAATTTTTAAAAAAATTAGCAAAAAAAGTCAACTTATTATTTTTTTTTTTTGTTAATATATGTTGAATTATATGTAAAATTATGATTAACATGTTTAGAAACATAAATTTAGCTGAATAAAGTTCTTATTTTTAATTTTTCGTTATAAAATTTAAGAAATTTTTAAAAAAATTGGCAAAAAAAGTCAACTAAATTATGTTTTTTGTTAAATTTATGTTGAATTATATGTTAAATTATGAATAACATGTTTAGAAATATAAAATTAGCTGAATAAAGTTGTTATTTTTAATTTTTCGTTATAAAATTTAAGAAATTTTAAAAAAATTGCCAAAAAAAGTCAACTAAATTATGTTTTTTGTAAAATTTATGTTGAATTATATGTTAAATTATGAATAACATGTTTAGAAATATAAATTTTGCTGAATAAAGTTGTTATTTTTAATACTTCTTTATAAAATTTAAGAAATTTTTAAAAAAATTGCCAAAAAAAGTAAACAAAATTATGTTTTTTTGTTAAATATATGTGAAATTATATATTAAATTGTGATCAACATATTTAGTAATATAAATTTAACTGAATAAAGTCGTTATTTTTAATTTTTCTTCATAAAAATTAAGAAATTTTTAAAAAAATTGGCAAAAAAGTCAACTAAATTATGTTTTTTGTTAAATTTATGTTGAATTATATGTTAAATTATGAATAACATGTTTAGAAATATAAAATTAGCTGAATAAAGTATTTATTTTGAATTTTTCTTTATAAAATTTAAAAAATTTTTAAAAAAATTGTCACAAAAATTTCACCTAAATAATGTTTTTTTGTTAAATATGTGTTGATTTATATGTTAAATTATGATTCACATGTTAAGAAATATAAATTTAGCTGAAAAAAGTTTTTATTTTTATTTATTTTTTTATAAAATGTAAGAAATTTTTCATAAAATTGGCAAAAAAAGTCAACTAAATTATGTTTTTTGTTAAATTTTTGTTGAATTGTAAGTTAAATTATGAATAACATGTTTAGAAATATAAAATTAGCTGAATAAAGTTGTAATTTTGAATTTTTCGTTATAAAATTTAAGAAATTTTTAAAAAAATTGCCAAAAAAAGTCAACTAAATTATGGTTTCTTGTTAAATATTTGTTGAGTTATATGTTAAATTATGATTTACATGCTAAGAAACATAAATTTAACTGAATAAAGTTTTTATTTTTAATTTTTCTTTATACAAATTAAGAAATTTTTAAAAAAATTGGCAAAAAAAGTCAACTAAATTATGTTTTTTGTTAAATTTATGTTGAAATATATGTTAAATTATGAATAACATGTTTACAAATATAAATTTAGCTGAATAAAGTTGTTATTTTTAAGTTTTCGTTATAAAATTTAAGAAATTTTAAAAAAATTGCCAAAAAAAGTCAACTAAATTATGGTTTTTTGTTAAATATATGTGGAATTATATGTTAAATTATCATTAACATATTAAGAAACATAAATTTAACTGAATAAAGTATTTATTTTTAATACTTCTTTATAAAATTTAAGAAATTTTTAAAAAAATTGGCAAAAAAAGTCAACTAAATTATGTTTTTTGTTAAATGTATGTTGAATTATATGTTAAATTATGATTAACATGTTTAGAAATATAAATTTAGCTGAATAAAGTTGTAATTTTTAATTTTTCGTTATAAAATTTAAGAAATTTTTAAAAAAATTGCCAAAAAAAGTCAACTAAATTATGGTTTCTTGTTAAATATATGTTGAATAATATGTTAAATTATGATTAACATGCTAAGAAACATAAATTTAACTGAATAAAGTTTTTATTTTTAATTTTTCTTTATAAAAATTAAGAAATTTTTAAAAAATTTGCAAAAAAAGTCAACTAAATTATGTTTTTTGTTAAATTTATGTGGAATTATATGTTAAATTATCATTAACATATTAAGAAACATAAATTTAACTGAATAAAGTATTTATTTTTAATACTTCTTTATAAAATTTAAGAAATTTTTAAAAAAATTGGCAAAAAAAGTCAACTAAATTATGTTTTTTGTTAAATGTATGTTGAATTATATGTTAAATTATGATTAACATGTTTAGAAATATAAATTTAGCTGAATAAAGTTGTTATTTTTAATTTTTCGTTATAAAATTTAAGAAATTTTTAAAAAAATTTTGCAAAAAAAGTCAACTAAATTATGTTTTCTGTTAAATTTATGTTGAATTATATGTTAAATTATGAATAACATGTTTATAAATATAAAATTAGCTGAATAAAGTTGTTATTTTTAATTTTTCGTTATAAAATTTAAGAAATTTTAAAAAAATTGCCAAAAAAAGTCAACTAAATTATGGTTTTTTGTTAAATATATGTGGAATTAAATGTTAAATTATCATTAACATATTAAGAAACATAAACTGAACTGAATAAAGTTTTTATTTGTAATTTTTCTTTATGAAAATTAAGAAATTTTTAAAAAAATTAGCAAAAAAAGTCAACTAAATTATTTTTTTTTTTGTTAATATGTGTTGAATTATATGTAAAATTATGATTAACATGTTTAGAAACATAAATTTAGCTGAATAAAGTTGTTATTTTTAATTTTTCGTTATAAAATTTAAGAAATTTTTAAAAAAATTGGCAAAAAAAGTCAACTAAATTATGTTTTTTGTTAAATTTATGTTGAATTATATGTTAAATTATGAATAACATGTTTAGAAATATAAAATTAGCTGAATAAAGTTGTTATTTTTAATTTTTCGTTATAAAATTTAAGAAATTTTAAAAAAATTGCCAAAAAAAGTAAACAAAATTATGTTTTTTTGTTAAATATATGTGAAATTATATATTAAATTGTGATCAACATATTTAGAAATATAAATTTAACTGAATAAAGTCGTTATTTTTAATTTTTCGTTATAAAATTTAAGAAATTTTAAAAAAATTGCCAAAAAAAGTCAACTAAATTATGGTTTTTTGTTAAATATATGTTGAATTATATGTTAAATTATGATTCACAGAAGAAACATAAATTTAACTGAATAAAGTATTTATTTTGAATTTTTCTTTATAAAATTTAAGAAATTTTTAAAAAAATTAGCAAAAAAAGTCAACTAAATTATTTTTTTTTTGGTTAATATATGTTGAATTATATGTAAAATTATGATTAACATGTTTAGAAACATAAATTTAGCTGAAAAATTTTTTTATTTTTATTTCTTTTTTTATAAAATCTAAGAAATTTTTAATAAAATTGGCAAAAAAAGTCAACTAAATTATGTTTTTTGTTAAATTTTTGTTGAATTATATGTTATATTATGAATGAAATGTTTAGAAATATAAAATTAGCTGAATAAAGTTGTAATTTTTAATTTTTCGTTATAAAATTTAAGAAATTTTTAAAAAAATTGCCAAAAAAAGTTATGGTTTCTTGTTAAATATATGTTGAATAATATGTTAAATTATGATTAACATGCTAAGAAACATAAATTTAACTGAATAAAGTTTTTATTTTTAATTTTTCTTTATAAAAATTAAGAAATTTTTAAAAAAATTTGCAAAAAAAGTCAACTAAATTATGTTTTTTGTTAAATTTATGTGGAATTATATGTTAAATTATCACTAACATATTAAGAAACATAAATTTAACTGAATAAAGTATTTATTTTTAATACTTCTTTATAAAATTTAAGAAATTTTTAAAAAAATTGGCAAAAAAAGTCAACTAAATTATGTTTTTTGTTAAATGTATGTTGAATTATATGTTAAATTATGATTAACATGTTTAGAAATATAAATTTAGCTGAATAAAGTTGTTATTTTTAATTTTTCGTTATAAAATTTAAGAAATTTTTAAAAAAATGTTGCAAAAAAAGTCAACTAAATTATGTTTTCTGTTAAATTTATGTTGAATTATATGTTAAATTATGAATAACATGTTTATAAATATAAAATTAGCTGAATAAAGTTGTTATTTTTAATTTTTCGTTATAAAATTTAAGAAATTTTAAAAAAATTGCCAAAAAAAGTCAACTAAATTATGGTTTTTTGTTAAATATATGTGGAATTAAATGTTAAATTATCATTAACATATTAAGAAACATAAATTGAACTGAATAAAGTTTTTATTTTTAATTTTTCTTTATGAAAATTAAGAAATTTTTAAAAAAATTAGCAAAAAAAGTCAACTTATTATTTTTTTTTTTTGTTAATATATGTTGAATTATATGTAAAATTATGATTAACATGTTTAGAAACATAAATTTAGCTGAATAAAGTTCTTATTTTTAATTTTTCGTTATAAAATTTAAGAAATTTTTAAAAAAATTGGCAAAAAAAGTCAACTAAATTATGTTTTTTGTTAAATTTATGTTGAATTATATGTTAAATTATGAATAACATGTTTAGAAATATAAAATTAGCTGAATAAAGTTGTTATTTTTAATTTTTCGTTATAAAATTTAAGAAATTTTAAAAAAATTGCCAAAAAAAGTCAACTAAATTATGTTTTTTGTAAAATTTATGTTGAATTATATGTTAAATTATGAATAACATGTTTAGAAATATAAATTTTGCTGAATAAAGTTGTTATTTTTAATACTTCTTTATAAAATTTAAGAAATTTTTAAAAAAATTGCCAAAAAAAGTAAACAAAATTATGTTTTTTTGTTAAATATATGTGAAATTATATATTAAATTGTGATCAACATATTTAGTAATATAAATTTAACTGAATAAAGTCGTTATTTTTAATTTTTCTTCATAAAAATTAAGAAATTTTTAAAAAAATTGGCAAAAAAGTCAACTAAATTATGTTTTTTGTTAAATTTATGTTGAATTATATGTTAAATTATGAATAACATGTTTAGAAATATAAAATTAGCTGAATAAAGTATTTATTTTGAATTTTTCTTTATAAAATTTAAAAAATTTTTAAAAAAATTGTCACAAAAATTTCACCTAAATAATGTTTTTTTGTTAAATATGTGTTGATTTATATGTTAAATTATGATTCACATGTTAAGAAATATAAATTTAGCTGAAAAAAGTTTTTATTTTTATTTATTTTTTTATAAAATGTAAGAAATTTTTCATAAAATTGGCAAAAAAAGTCAACTAAATTATGTTTTTTGTTAAATTTTTGTTGAATTGTAAGTTAAATTATGAATAACATGTTTAGAAATATAAAATTAGCTGAATAAAGTTGTAATTTTGAATTTTTCGTTATAAAATTTAAGAAATTTTTAAAAAAATTGCCAAAAAAAGTCAACTAAATTATGGTTTCTTGTTAAATATTTGTTGAGTTATATGTTAAATTATGATTTACATGCTAAGAAACATAAATTTAACTGAATAAAGTTTTTATTTTTAATTTTTCTTTATACAAATTAAGAAATTTTTAAAAAAATTGGCAAAAAAAGTCAACTAAATTATGTTTTTTGTTAAATTTATGTTGAAATATATGTTAAATTATGAATAACATGTTTACAAATATAAATTTAGCTGAATAAAGTTGTTATTTTTAAGTTTTCGTTATAAAATTTAAGAAATTTTAAAAAAATTGCCAAAAAAAGTCAACTAAATTATGGTTTTTTGTTAAATATATGTGGAATTATATGTTAAATTATCATTAACATATTAAGAAACATAAATTTAACTGAATAAAGTTTTTATTTTTAATTTTTCTTTATGAAAATTAAGAAATTTAAAAAAAAAATGGCAAAAAAAGTCAACTAAATTATTTTTTTTTGTTAAATATATCTTGAATTAAATGTTAAATTATAAATAACATGCTTAGAAACATAAATTTAGCTGAATAAAGTATTTATTTTGAATTTTTCTTTACAAAATTTAAGAAATTTTTAAAAAAATTTTCACAAAAATTTCACCTAAATAATGTTTTTTTGTTAAATATATGTTGATTTATATGTTAAATTATGATTAACATGTTAAGAAATATAAATTTAACTGAATAAAGTTTTTATTTTTAATTTTTCTTTATACAAATTAAGAAATTTTTAAAAAAATTGCCAAAAAAAGTCAACTAAATTATGTTTTTTGTAAAATTTATGTTGAATTATATGTTAAATTATGAATAACATGTTTAGAAATATAAATTTTGCTGAATAAAGTTGTTATTTTTAATACTTCTTTATAAAAGTTAAGAAATTTTTAAAAAAATTGCCAAAAAAAGTAAACAAAATTATGTTTTTTTGTTAAATATATGTGAAATTATATATTAAATTGTGATCAATATATTTAGAAATATAAATTTAACTGAATAAAGTCGTTATTTTTAATTTTTCTTCATAAAAATTAAGAAATTTTTAAAAAAATTGGCAAAAAAGTCAACTAAATTATGTTTTTTGTTAAATTTATGTTGAATTATATGTTAAATTATGAATAACATGTTTAGAAATATAAATTTAGCTGAATAAAGTTGTTATTTTTAATTTTTCGTTATAAAATTTAAGAAATTTTTAAAAAAATTGCCAAAAAAAGTCAACTAAATTATGGTTCTTTTGGTTAATATATGTTGAATTATATGTAAAATTATGATTATCATGTTTAGAAACATAAATTTAGCTGAAAAAAGTTTTTATTTTTATTTATTTTTTTATAAAATGTAAGAAATTTTTCATAAAATTGGCAAAAAAAGTCACCTAAATTATGTTTTTTGTTAAATTTTTGTTGAATTATAAGTTAAATTATGAATAACATGTTTAGAAATATAAAATTAGATGAATAAAGTTGTAATTTTGAATTTTTCGTTATAAAATTTAAGAAATTTTTAAAAAAATTGCCAAAAAAAGTCAACTAAATTATGGTTTCTTGTTAAATATTTGTTGAGTTATATGTTAAATTATGATTAACATGCTAAGAAACATAAATTTAACTGAATAAAGTTTTTATTTTTAATTTTTCTTTATACAAATTAAGAAATTTTTAAAAAAATTGGCAAAAAAAGTCAACTAAATTATGTTTTTTGTTAAATTTATGTTGAAATATATGTTAAATTATGAATAACATGTTTACAAATATAAATTTAGCTGAATAAAGTTGTTATTTTTAAGTTTTCGTTATAAAATTTAAGAAATTTTAAAAAAATTGCCAAAAAAAGTCAACTAAATTATGGTTTTTTGTTAAATATATGTGGAATTATATGTTAAATTATCATTAACATATTAAGAAACATAAATTTAACTGAATAAAGTTTTTATTTTTAATTTTTCTTTATGAAAATTAAGAAATTTAAAAAAAAAATGGCAAAAAAAGTCAACTAAATTATTTTTTTTTGTTAAATATATCTTGAATTAAATGTTAAATTATGAATAACATGCTTAGAAACATAAATTTAGCTGAATAAAGTATTTATTTTGAATTTTTCTTTACAAAATTTAAGAAATTTTTAAAAAAATTGTCACAAAAATTTCACCTAAATAATGTTTTTTTGTTAAATATATGTTGATTTATATGTTAAATTATGATTAACATGTTAAGAAATATAAATTTAACTGAATAAAGTTTTTATTTTTAATTTTTCTTTATACAAATTAAGAAATTTTTAAAAAAATTGCCAAAAAAAGTCAACTAAATTATGTTTTTTGTAAAATTTATGTTGAAATATATGTTAAATTATGAATAACATGTTTAGAAATAAAAATTTTGCTGAATAAAGTTGTTATTTTTAATACTTCTTTATAAAATTTAAGAAATTTTTAAAAAAATTGCCAAAAAAAGTAAACAAAATTATGTTTTTTTGTTAAATATATGTGAAATTATATATTAAATTATGATCAACATATTTAGAAATATAAATTTAACTGAATAAAGTCGTTATTTTGAATTTTTCTTCATAAAAATTAAGAAACTTTTAAAAAAATTGTCACTAAAATTTCAAATAATGTGTTTTTGTTAAATATATGTTGATTTATATGTTAAATGATAATTAGCATGTTTAGAAATATAAATTTAACTGAATAAAGTTTTTATTTTTAATTTTTCTTTATAAAAATTAAGAAATTTTTAAAAAAATTGGCAAAAAAAGTCAACTAAATTATGTTTTTTGTTAAATTTATGTTGAATTATATGTTAAATTATGAATAACATGTTTAGAAATATAAATTTAGCTGAATAAAGTTGTTATTTTTAATTTTTCGTTATAAAATTTAAGAAACTTTTAAAAAAATTGTCACTAAAATTTCAAATAATGTGTTTTTGTTAAATATATGTTGATTTATATGTTAAATGATAATTAACATGTTTAGAAATATAAATTTAACTGAATAAAGTTTTTATTTTTAATTTTTCTTTATAAAATTTAAGAAATTTTTAAAAAAATTGCCAAAAAAAGTCAACTAAACTATGGTTTTTTGCTAAATATATGTTGAATTATATGTTAAATTATGATTAACATGTTAAGAAATATAAATTTAACTAAATAAAGTTTAAAGGTGAACTAAATTATGTTTTTTGTTAAATATATGTGGAATTATATGTTAAATTATGATTAACATATTTAGAAATATAAATTTAACTGTATAAAATTTTTATTTTTATTTTTTTTTATAAAATGTAAGAAACTTTTAAAAAAAATTCCAAAAAAAGTCAACAAAATTATGTTTTTTGTTAAATATATGTTGATTTATATGTCAAATTATGATTAACATGTTAAGAAATATAAATTTAACTGAATAAAGTTTTTATTTTTAATTTTTCTTTATACAAGTTAAGAAATTTTTAAAAAAATTGGCAAAAAAAGTCAACTAAATTATGTTTTTTGTTAAATTTATGTTGAATTATATGTTAAATTATGAATAACATGTTCAGAAATATAAATTTAACTGCATAAAGTTGTTACTTTTAATTTTTCGTTATAAAATTTAGGAAATTTTTAAAAAATTGCCAAACAAAGTCAACTAAATTATGGTTTTTTGTTAAATATATGTTGAATTATATGTTAAATTATGACTAACATGCTAAGAAACATAAATTTAACTGAATAAAGTTTTATTTTTAATTTTTCTTTATGAAAATTAAGAAATTTTTAAAAAAAATGGCAAAAAAAGTCAACTAAATTATGGTTTTTTGTTAAATATATGTTGAATTATATGTTAAATTATGATTAACATGCTGAGAAACATAAATTTAGCTGAACAAAATATTTATTTTGAATTTTTCTTTATAAAATTTAAGAAATTTTTAAAAAAATTGTCACAAAAATTTCAACTAAATAATGTTTTTTTGTTAAATATATGTTGATTTATATGTTAAATTATGATTAACATGTTAAGAAATATAAATTTAGCTGAATAAAGTGGTTATTTTAAATTTTTCGTTATAAAATTTAAGAAATTTTTAAAAAAATTGCCAAAAAAAGTCAACTAAATTATGGTTTTTTGTTAAATATATGTTAAATTATATGTTAAATTATGATTAACAGAAGAAACATAAATTTAACTGAATAAAGTATTTATTTTGAATTTTTCTTTATAAAATTTAATTTTTTTTTAAAAAAATTGGCAAAAAAAGTCAACTAAATAATGTTTTTTTGTTAAATATATGTTGATTTATATGTTAAATTATGATTAACATGTTTAGAAATAAAAATTTTTGCTGAATAAGTTGTTATTTTAATACTCCTTTATAAAATTTAAGAAATTTTTAAAAAAAATTGCCAAAAAAAGTAAACAAAATTATGTTTTTTTGTTAAATATATGTGAAATTATATATTAAATTATGATCAACATATTTAGAAATATAAATTTAACTGAATAAAGTCGTTATTTTGAATTTTTCTTCATAAAAATTAAGAAACTTTTAAAAAAATTGTCACTAAAATTTCAAATAATGTGTTTTTGTTAAATATATGTTGATTTATATGTTAAATGATAATTAGCATGTTTAGAAATATAAATTTAGCTGAATAAAGTTGTTATTTTTAATTTTTCGTTATAAAATTTAATAAATTTTTAAAAAAATTTACAAAAAAGTCAACTAAATTATGGTTTTTTGTTAAATATATGTTGAATTATATGTTAAATTATGATAAACATGCTTAGAAATATAAATTTAACTGAATAAAGTTTTTATTTTGAATTTTTCTTTATAAAAATTAAAATTTTTTTAAAAAAATAGGCAAAAAAGTCAACTAAATTATGTTTTTTGTTAAATTTATGTTGAATTATATGTTAAATTATGAATAACATGTTTAGAAATATAAATTTAGCTGAATAAAGTTGTTATTTTTAATTTTTCGTAATAAAATTTAAGAAATTTTTAAAAAAATTGCCAAAAAAAATCAACTAAATTATGGTTTTTTGTTAAATATATGTTGAATTATATGTTTAATTATAATTAACATGCTAAGAAACATAAATTTAACTGAATAAAGTTTTTATTTTTAATTTTTCTTTATAAAAATTAAGAAATTTTTAAAAAAATTGTCACAAAAATTTCACCTAAATAATGTTTTTTGTTAAATATATGTTGATTTATATGTTAAATTATGATTAACATGTTAAGAAATATAAATTTAACTGTATAAAGTTGTTATTTTTAATACTTCTTTATAAAATTTAAGAAATTTTAAAAAAAAATGGCAAAAAAATCAACTAAATTATGTTTTTTGTTAAATGTATGTTTTATTATTTGTTAAATTATCATGAACATGTTTAGAAATATAAATTTGGCTGAAGAAAGTTGTTATTTGTTATTTTTCTTTATAAAATTTAAGAAATTTTTAAAAAAATTGCCAAAAAAGTCAACTAAACTATGGTTTTTTGCTAAATATATGTTGAATTATATGTTAAATTATGATTAACATGTTAAGAAATATAAATTTAACTAAATAAAGTTTAAAGGTGAACTAAATTATGTTTTTTGTTAAATATATGTGGAATTATATGTTAAATTATGATTAACATATTTAGAAATATAAATTTAACTGTATAAAATTTTTATTTTTATTTTTTTTTATAAAATGTAAGAAACTTTTAAAAAAAATTCCAAAAAAAGTCAACAAAATTATGTTTTTTGTTAAATATATGTTGATTTATATGTCAAATTATGATTAACATGTTAAGAAATATAAATTTAACTGAATAAAGTTTTTATTTTTAATTTTTCTTTATACAAGTTAAGAAATTTTTAAAAAAATTGGCAAAAAAAGTCAACTAAATTATGTTTTTTGTTAAATTTATGTTGAATTATATGTTAAATTATGAATAACATGTTCAGAAATATAAATTTAACTGCATAAAGTTGTTACTTTTAATTTTTCGTTATAAAATTTAGGAAATTTTTAAAAAATTGCCAAAAAAAGTCAACTAAATTATGGTTTTTTGTTAAATATATGTTGAATTATATGTTAAATTATGACTAACATGCTAAGAAACATAAATTTAACTGAATAAAGTTTTTATTTTTAATTTTTCTTTATGAAAATTAAGAAATTTTTAAAAAAAATGGCAAAAAAAGTCAACTAAATTATGGTTTTTTGTTAAATATATGTTGAATTATATGTTAAATTATGATTAACATGCTTAGAAACATAAATTTAGCTGAACAAAATATTTATTTTGAATTTTTCTTTATAAAATTTAAGAAATTTTTAAAAAAATTGTCACAAAAATTTCAACTAAATAATGTTTTTTTGTTAAATATATGTTGATTTATATGTTAAATTATGATTAACATGTTAAGAAATATAAATTTAGCTGAATAAAGTTGTTATTTTAAATTTTTCGTTATAAAATTTAAGAAATTTTTAAAAAAATTGCCAAAAAAAGTCAACTAAATTATGGTTTTTTGTTAAATATATGTTAAATTATATGTTAAATTATGATTAACATGTTTAGAAATAAAAATTTTTGCTGAATAAGTTGTTATTTTAATACTCCTTTATAAAATTTAAGAAATTTAAAAAAAAAATTGCCAAAAAAAGTAAACAAAATTATGTTTTTTTGTTAAATATATGTGAAATTATATATTAAATTATGATCAACATATTTAGAAATATAAATTTAACTGAATAAAGTCGTTATTTTGAATTTTTCTTCATAAAAATTAAGAAACTTTTAAAAAAATTGTCACTAAAATTTCAAATAATGTGTTTTTGTTAAATATATGTTGATTTATATGTTAAATGATAATTAGCATGTTTAGAAATATAAATTTAACTGAATAAAGTTTTTATTTTTAATTTTTCTTTATAAAAATTAAGAAATTTTTAAAAAAATTGGCAAAAAAAGTCAACTAAATTATGTTTTTTGTTAAATTTATGTTGAATTATATGTTAAATTATGAATAACATGTTTAGAAATATAAATTTAGCTGAATAAAGTTGTTATTTTTAATTTTTCGTTATAAAATTTAAGAAATTTTTAAAAAAATTGCCAAAAAAAATCAACTAAATTATGGTTTTTTGTTAAATATATGTTGAATTATATGTTTAATTATGATTAACATGGTTAGAAACATAAATTTAGCTCAATAAAGTATTTATTTTGAATTTTTCTTTATAAAATTTAAGAAGTTTTTAAAAAAATTGTCACAAAAATTTCACCTAAATAATGTTTTTTGTTAAATATATGTTGATTTATATGTTAAATTATGACTAACATGTTAAGAAATATAAATTTAACTGTATAAAGTTGTTATTTTTAATACTTCTTTATAAAATTTAAGAAATTTAAAAAAAAAATGGCAAAAAAATCAACTAAATTATGTTTTTTGTTAAATGTATGTTTTATTATTTGTTAAATTATGATGAACATGTTTAGAAATATAAATTTGGCTGAAGAAAGTTGTTATTTGTTATTTTTCTTTATAAAATTTAAGAAATTTTTAAAAAAATTGCCAAAAAAAGTCAACTAAACTATGGTTTTTTGTTAAATATATGTTGAATTATATGTTAAATTATGATTAACATGTTAAGAAATATAAATTTAACTAAATAAAGTTTAAAGGTGAACTAAATTATGTTTTTTGTTAAATATATGTGGAATTATATGTTAAATTATGATTAACTATTTAGAAAAATAAATTTAACTGTATAAAATTTTTATTTTTATTTTTTTTTATAAAATGTACGAAACTTTCAAAAAAAATTCCAAAAAAAGTCAACAAAATTATGTTTTTTGTTAAATATATGTTGATTTATATGTTAAATTATGATTAACATGTTAAGAAATATAAATTTAACTGAATAAAGTTTTTATTTTTAATTTTTCTTTATACAAGTTAAGAAATTTTTAAAAAAATTGGAAAAAAAGTCAACTAAATTATGTTTTTTGTTAAATTTATGTTGAATTATATGTTAAATTATGAATAACATGTTCAGAAATATAAATTTAACTGCATAAAGTTGTTACTTTTAATTTTTCGTTATAAAATTTAGGAAATTTTTAAAAAATTGCCAAAAAAAGTCAACTAAATTATGGTTTTTTGTTAAATATATGTTGAATTATATGTTAAATTATGACTAACATGCTAACAAACATAAATTTAACTGAATAAAGTTTTTATTTTTAATTTTTCTTTATGAAAATTAAGAAATTTTTAAAAAAAATGGCAAAAAAAGTCAACTAAATTATGGTTTTTTGTTAAATATATGTTGAATTATATGTTAAATTATGATTAACATGCTTAGAAACATAAATTTAGCTGAACAAAATATTTATTTTGAATTTTTCTTTATAAAATTTAAGAAATTTTTAAAAAAATTGTCACAAAAATTTCAACTAAATAATGTTTTTTTGTTAAATATATGTTGATTTATATGTTAAATTATGATTTACATGTTAAGAAATATAAATTTAGCTGAATAAAGTTGTTATTTTAAATTTTTCGTTATAAAATTTAAAAAATTTTTAAAAAAATTGCCAAAAAAAGTCAACTAAATTATGGTTTTTTGTTAAATATATGTTAAATTATATGTTAAATTATGATAAATAGAAGAAACATAAATTTAACTGAATAAAGTATTTATTTTGAATTTTTCTTTATAAAATTTAATTTTTTTTTAAAAAAATTGGCAAAAAAAGTCAACTAAATAATGTTTTTTTGTTAAATATATGTTGATTTATATGTTAAATTATGATTAACATGTTTAGAAATAAAAATTTTTGCTGAATAAAGTTGTTATTTTAATACTCCTTTATAAAATTTAAGAAATTTTTAAAAAAAATTGCCAAAAAAAGTAAACAAAATTATGTTTTTTTGTTAAATATATGTGAAATTATATATTAAATTATGATCAACATATTTAGAAATATAAATTTAACTGAATAAAGTCGTTATTTTGAATTTTTCTTCATAAAAATTAAGAAACTTTTAAAAAAATTGTCACTAAAATTTCAAATAATGTGTTTTTGTTAAATATATGTTGATTTATATGTTAAATGATAATTAGCATGTTTAGAAATATAAATTTAACTGAATAAAGTTTTTATTTTTAATTTTTCTTTATAAAAATTAAGAAATTTTGAAAAAAATTGGCAAAAAAAGTCAACTAAATTATGTTTTTTGTTAAATTTATGTTGAATTATATGTTAAATTATGAATAACATGTTTAGAAATATAAATTTAGCTGAATAAAGTTGTTATTTTTAATTTTTCGTTATAAAATTTAAGAAATTTTTAAAAAAATTGCCAAAAAAAATCAACTAAATTATGGTTTTTTTTAAAATATATGTTGAATTATATGTTTAATTATGATTAACATGGTTAGAAACATAAATTTAGCTCAATAAAGTATTTATTTTGAATTTTTCTTTATAAAATTTAAGAAGTTTTTAAAAAAATTGTCACAAAAATTTAACCTAAATAATGTTTTTTGTTAAATATATGTTGATTTATATGTTAAATTATGAATAACATGTTAAGAAATATAAATTTAACTGTATAAAGTTGTTATTTTTAATACTTCTTTATAAAATTTAAGAAATTTAAAAAAAAAATCAACTAAATTATGTTTTTTGTTAAATGTATGTTTTATTATTTGTTAAATTATGATGAACATGTTTAGAAATATAAATTTGGCTGAAGAAAGTTGTTATTTGTTATTTTTCTTTATAAAATTTAAGAAATTTTTAAAAAAATTGCCAAAAAAAGTCAACTAAACTATGGTTTTTTGTTAAATATATGTTGAATTATATGTTAAATTATGATTAACATGTTAAGAAATATAAATTTAACTAAATAAAGTTTAAAGGTGAACTAAATTATGTTTTTTGTTAAATATATGTGGAATTATATGTTAAATTATGATTAACATATTTAGAAATATAAATTTAACTGTATAAAATTTTTATTTTTATTTTTTTTTATAAAATGTAAGAAACTTTTAAAAAAAATTCCAAAAAAAGTCAACAAAATTATGTTTTTTGTTAAATATATGTTGATTTATATGTCAAATTATGATTAACATGTTAAGAAATATAAATTTAGCTGAATAAAGTTGTTATTTTTAATTTTTCGTTATAAAATTTAAGAAATTTTTAAAAAAATTGCCAAAAAAAGTAAACAAAATTATGTTTTTTTGTTAAATATATGTGGAATTATATGTTAAATTATGATTAACATGTTAAGAAATATAAATTTAACTGAATAAAGTTTTTATTTTTAATTTTTCTTTATAAAATTTAAGAAATTTTTAAAAAAATTGTCACAAAAATTTCAACTAAATAATGTTTTTTTGTTAAATATATGTTGATTTATATGTTAAATTATGATTAACATGTTAAGAAATATAAATTTAGCTGAATAAAGTTGTTATTTTTAATTTTTCGTTATAAAATTTAAGAAATTTTTAAAAAAATTGCCAAAAAAAATCAACTAAATTATGGTTTTTTGTTAAATATATGTTGAATTATATGTTTAATTATGATTAACATGGTTAGAAACATAAATTTAGCTCAATAAAGTATTTATTTTGAATTTTTCTTTATAAAATTTAAGAAGTTTTTAAAAAAATTGTCACAAAAATTTCACCTAAATAATGTTTTTTGTTAAATATATGTTGATTTATATGTTAAATTATGACTAACATGTTAAGAAATATAAATTTAACTGTATAAAGTTGTTATTTTTAATACTTCTTTATAAAATTTAAGAAATTTAAAAAAAAAATGGCAAAAAAATCAACTAAATTATGTTTTTTGTTAAATGTATGTTTTATTATTTGTTAAATTATGATGAACATGTTTAGAAATATAAATTTGGCTGAAGAAAGTTGTTATTTGTTATTTTTCTTTATAAAATTTAAGAAATTTTTAAAAAAATTGCCAAAAAAAGTCAACTAAACTATGGTTTTTTGTTAAATATATGTTGAATTATATGTTAAATTATGATTAACATGTTAAGAAATATAAATTTAACTAAATAAAGTTTAAAGGTGAACTAAATTATGTTTTTTGTTAAATATATGTGGAATTATATGTTAAATTATGATTAACATATTTAGAAAAATAAATTTAACTGTATAAAATTTTTATTTTTATTTTTTTTTATAAAATGTACGAAACTTTCAAAAAAAATTCCAAAAAAAGTCAACAAAATTATGTTTTTTGTTAAATATATGTTGATTTATATGTTAAATTATGATTAACATGTTAAGAAATATAAATTTCCTGAATAAAGTTTTTATTTTTAATTTTTCTTTATACAAGTTAAGAAATTTTTAAAAAAATTGGCAAAAAAAGTCAACTAAATTATGTTTTTTGTTAAATTTATGTTGAATTATATGTTAAATTATGAATAACATGTTCAGAAATATAAATTTAACTGCATAAAGTTGTTACTTTTAATTTTTCGTTATAAAATTTAGGAAATTTTTAAAAAATTGCCAAAAAAAGTCAACTAAATTATGGTTTTTTGTTAAATATATGTTGAATTATATGTTAAATTATGACTAACATGCTAACAAACATAAATTTAACTGAATAAAGTTTTTATTTTTAATTTTTCTTTATGAAAATTAAGAAATTTTTAAAAAAAATGGCAAAAAAAGTCAACTAAATTATGGTTTTTTGTTAAATATATGTTGACTTATATGTTAAATTATGATTAACATGCTTAGAAACATAAATTTAGCTGAACAAAATATTTATTTTGAATTTTTCTTTATAAAATTTAAGAAATTTTTAAAAAAATTGTCACAAAAATTTCAACTAAATAATGTTTTTTTGTTAAATATATGTTGATTTATATGTTAAATTATGATTTACATGTTAAGAAATATAAATTTAGCTGAATAAAGTTGTTATTTTAAATTTTTCGTTATAAAATTTAAAAAATTTTTAAAAAAATTGCCAAAAAAAGTCAACTAAATTATGGTTTTTTGTTAAATATATGTTAAATTATATGTTAAATTATGATAAATAGAAGAAACATAAATTTAACTGAATAAAGTATTTATTTTGAATTTTTCTTTATAAAATTTAATTTTTTTTTTAAAAAATTGGCAAAAAAAGTCAACTAAATAATGTTTTTTTGTTAAATATATGTTGATTTATATGTTAAATTATGATTAACATGTTTAGAAATAAAAATTTTTGCTGAATAAAGTTGTTATTTTAATACTCCTTTATAAAATTTAAGAAATTTTTAAAAAAAATTGCCAAAAAAATAAACAAAATTATGTTTTTTTGTTAAATATATGTGAAATTATATATTAAATTATGATCAACATATTTAGAAATATAAATTTAACTGAATAAAGTCGTTATTTTGAATTTTTCTTCATAAAAATTAAGAAACTTTTAAAAAAATTGTCACTAAAATTTCAAATAATGTGTTTTTGTTAAATATATGTTGATTTATATGTTAAATGATAATTAGCATGTTTAGAAATATAAATTTAACTGAATAAAGTTTTTATTTTTAATTTTTCTTTATAAAAATTAAGAAATTTTTAAAAAAATTGGCAAAAAAAGTCAACTAAATTATATTTTTTGTTAAATTTATGTTGAATTATATGTTAAATTATGAATAACATGTTTAGAAATATAAATTTAGCTGAATAAAGTTGTTATTTTTAATTTTTCGTTATAAAATTTAAGAAATTTTTAAAAAAATTGCCAAAAAAAATCAACTAAATTATGGTTTTTTTTAAAATATATGTTGAATTATATGTTTAATTATGATTAACATGGTTAGAAACATAAATTTAGCTCAATAAAGTATTTATTTTGAATTTTTCTTTATAAAATTTAAGAAGTTTTTAAAAAAATTGTCACAAAAATTTAACCTAAATAATGTTTTTTGTTAAATATATGTTGATTTATATGTTAAATTATGAATAACATGTTAAGAAATATAAATTTAACTGTATAAAGTTGTTATTTTTAATACTTCTTTATAAAATTTAAGAAATTTAAAAAAAAAATCAACTAAATTATGTTTTTTGTTAAATGTATGTTTTATTATTTGTTAAATTATGATGAACATGTTTAGAAATATAAATTTGGCTGAAGAAAGTTGTTATTTGTTATTTTTCTTTATAAAATTTAAGAAATTTTTAAAAAAATTGCCAAAAAAAGTCAACTAAACTATGGTTTTTTGTTAAATATATGTTGAATTATATGTTAAATTATGATTAACATGTTAAGAAATATAAATTTAACTAAATAAAGTTTAAAGGTGAACTAAATTATGTTTTTTGTTAAATATATGTGGAATTATATGTTAAATTATGATTAACATATTTAGAAATATAAATTTAACTGTATAAAATTTTTATTTTTATTTTTTTTTATAAAATGTAAGAAACTTTTAAAAAAAATTCCAAAAAAAAAGTCAACAAAATTATGTTTTTTGTTAAATATATGTTGATTTATATGTCAAATTATGATTAACATGTTAAGAAATATAAATTTAACTGAATAAAGTTTTTATTTTTAATTTTTCTTTATACAAGTTAAGAAATTTTTAAAAAAATTGGCAAAAAAAGTCAACTAAATTATGTTTTTTGTTAAATTTATGTTGAATTATATGTTAAATTATGAATAACATGTTCAGAAATATAAATTTAACTGCATAAAGTTGTTACTTTTAATTTTTCGTTATAAAATTTAGGAAATTTTTAAAAAATTGCCAAAAAAAGTCAACTAAATTATGGTTTTTTGTTAAATATATGTTGAATTATATGTTAAATTATGACTAACATGCTAAGAAACATAAATTTAACTGAATAAAGTTTTTATTTTTAATTTTTCTTTATGAACATTAAGAAATTTTTAAAAAAAATGGCAAAAAAAGTCAACTAAATTATGGTTTTTTGTTAAATATATGTTGAATTATATGTTAAATTATGATTAACATGCTTAGAAACATAAATTTAGCTGAACAAAATATTTATTTTGAATTTTTCTTTATAAAATTTAAGAAATTTTTAAAAAAATTGTCACAAAAATTTCAACTAAATAATGTTTTTTTGTTAAATATATGTTGATTTATATGTTAAATTATGATTAACATGTTAAGAAATATAAATTTAGCTGAATAAAGTTGTTATTTTAAATTTTTCGTTATAAAATTTAAGAAATTTTTAAAAAAATTGCCAAAAAAAGTCAACTAAATTATGGTTTTTTGTTAAATATATGTTAAATTATATGTTAAATTATGATTAACAGAAGAAACATAAATTTAACTGAATAAAGTATTTATTTTGAATTTTTGTTTATAAAATTTAATTTTTTTTTAAAAAAATTGGCAAAAAAAGTCAACTAAATAATGTTTTTTTGTTAAATATATGTTGATTTATATGTTAAATTATGATTAACATGTTTAGAAATAAAAATTTTTGCTGAATAAGTTGTTATTTTAATACTCCTTTATAAAATTTAAGAAATTTTTAAAAAAAATTGCCAAAAAAAGTAAACAAAATTATGTTTTTTTGTTAAATATATGTGAAATTATATATTAAATTATGATCAACATATTTAGAAATATAAATTTAACTGAATAAAGTCGTTATTTTGAATTTTTCTTCATAAAAATTAAGAAACTTTTAAAAAAATTGTCACTAAAATTTCAAATAATGTGTTTTTGTTAAATATATGTTGATTTATATGTTAAATGATAATTAGCATGTTTAGAAATATAAATTTAACTGAATAAAGTTTTTATTTTTAATTTTTCTTTATAAAAATTAAGAAATTTTTAAAAAAATTGGCAAAAAAAGTCAACTAAATTATGTTTTTTGTTAAATTTATGTTGAATTATATGTTAAATTATGAATAACATGTTTAGAAATATAAATTTAGCTGAATAAAGTTGTTATTTTTAATTTTTCGTTATAAAATTTAAGAAATTTTTAAAAAAATTGCCAAAAAAAATCAACTAAATTATGGTTTTTTGTTAAATATATGTTGAATTATATGTTTAATTATGATTAACATGGTTAGAAACATAAATTTAGCTCAATAAAGTATTTATTTTGAATTTTTCTTTATAAAATTTAAGAAGTTTTTAAAAAAATTGTCACAAAAATTTCACCTAAATAATGTTTTTTGTTAAATATATGTTGATTTATATGTTAAATTATGAATAACATGTTAAGAAATATAAATTTAACTGTATAAAGTTGTTATTTTTAATACTTCTTTATAAAATTTAAGAAATTTAAAAAAAAAATGGCAAAAAAATCAACTAAATTATGTTTTTTGTTAAATGTATGTTTTATTATTTGTTAAATTATGATGAACATGTTTAGAAATATAAATTTGGCTGAAGAAAGTTGTTATTTGTTATTTTTCTTTATAAAATTTAAGAAATTTTTAAAAAAATTGCCAAAAAAAGTCAACTAAACTATGGTTTTTTGTTAAATATATGTTGAATTATATGTTAAATTATGATTAACATGTTAAGAAATATAAATTTAACTAAATAAAGTTTAAAGGTGAACTAAATTATGTTTTTTGTTAAATATATGTGGAATTATATGTTAAATTATGATTAACATATTTAGAAAAATAAATTTAACTGTATAAAATTTTTATTTTTATTTTTTTTTATAAAATGTACGAAACTTTCAAAAAAAATTCCAAAAAAAGTCAACAAAATTATGTTTTTTGTTAAATATATGTTGATTTATATGTTAAATTATGATTAACATGTTAAGAAATATAAATTTAACTGCATAAAGTTGTTACTTTTAATTTTTCGTTATAAAATTTAGGAAATTTTTAAAAAATTGCCAAAAAAAGTCAACTAAATTATGGTTTTTTGTTAAATATATGTTGAATTATATGTTAAATTATGACTAACATGCTAACAAACATAAATTTAACTGAATAAAGTTTTTATTTTTAATTTTTCTTTATGAAAATTAAGAAATTTTTAAAAAAAATGGCAAAAAAAGTCAACTAAATTATGGTTTTTTGTTAAATATATGTTGAATTATATGTTAAATTATGATTAACATGCTTAGAAACATAAATTTAGCTGAACAAAATATTTATTTTGAATTTTTCTTTATAAAATTTAAGAAATTTTTAAAAAAATTGTCACAAAAATTTCAACTAAATAATGTTTTTTTGTTAAATATATGTTGATTTATATGTTAAATTATGATTAACATGTTAAGAAATATAAATTTAGCTGAATAAAGTTGTTATTTTAAATTTTTCGTTATAAAATTTAAAAATTTTTTAAAAAAATTGCCAAAAAAAGTCAACTAAATTATGGTTTTTTGTTAAATATATGTTAAATTATATGTTAAATTATGATAAACAGAAGAAACATAAATTTAACTGAATAAAGTATTTATTTTGAATTTTTCTTTATAAAATTTAATTTTTTTTTAAAAAAATTGGCAAAAAAAGTCAACTAAATAATGTTTTTTTGTTAAATATATGTTGATTTATATGTTAAATTATGATTAACATGTTTAGAAATAAAAATTTTTGCTGAATAAAGTTGTTATTTTAATACTCCTTTATAAAATTTAAGAAATTTTTAAAAAAAATTGCCAAAAAAAGTAAACAAAATTATGTTTTTTTGTTAAATATATGTGAAATTATATATTAAATTATGATCAACATATTTAGAAATATAAATTTAACTGAATAAAGTCGTTATTTTGAATTTTTCTTCATAAAAATTAAGAAACTTTTAAAAAAATTGTCACTAAAATTTCAAATAATGTGTTTTTGTTAAATATATGTTGATTTATATGTTAAATGATAATTAGCATGTTTAGAAATATAAATTTAACTGAATAAAGTTTTTATTTTTAATTTTTCTTTATAAAAATTAAGAAATTTTTAAAAAAATTGGCAAAAAAAGTCAACTAAATTATGTTTTTTGTTAAATTTATGTTGAATTATATGTTAAATTATGAATAACATGTTTAGAAATATAAATTTAGCTGAATAAAGTAGTTATTTTTAATTTTTCGTTATAAAATTTAAGAAATTTTTAAAAAAATTGCCAAAAAAAATCAACTAAATTATGGTTTTTTTTTAAATATATGTTGAATTATATGTTTAATTATGATTAACATGGTTAGAAACATAAATTTAGCTCAATAAAGTATTTATTTTGAATTTTTCTTTATAAAATTTAAGAAGTTTTTAAAAAAATTGTCACAAAAATTTCACCTAAATAATGTTTTTTGTTAAATATATGTTGATTTATATGTTAAATTATGAATAACATGTTAAGAAATATAAATTTAACTGTATAAAGTTGTTATTTTTAATACTTCTTTATAAAATTTAAGAAATTTAAAAAAAAAATGGCAAAAAAATCAACTAAATTATGTTTTTTGTTAAATGTATGTTTTATTATTTGTTAAATTATGATGAACATGTTTAGAAATATAAATTTGGCTGAAGAAAGTTGTTATTTGTTATTTTTCTTTATAAAATTTAAGAAATTTTTAAAAAAATTGCCAAAAAAAGTCAACTAAACTATGGTTTTTTGTTAAATATATGTTGAATTATATGTTAAATTATGATTAACATGTTAAGAAATATAAATTTAACTAAATAAAGTTTAAAGGTGAACTAAATTATGTTTTTTGTTAAATATATGTGGAATTATATGTTAAATTATGATTAACATATTTAGAAATATAAATTTAACTGTATAAAATTTTTATTTTTATTTTTTTTTATAAAAAGTAAGAAACTTTTAAAAAAAATTCCAAAAAAAGTCAACAAAATTATGTTTTTTGTTAAATATATGTTGATTTATATGTTAAATTATGATTAACATGTTAAGAAATATAAATTTAACTGAATAAAGTTTTTATTTTTAATTTTTCTTTATACAAGTTAAGAAATTTTTAAAAAAATTGGCAAAAAAAGTCAACTAAATTATGTTTTTTGTTAAATTTATGTTAAATTATATGTTAAATTATGAATAACATGTTCAGAAATATAAATTTAACTGCATAAAGTTGTTACTTTTAATTTTTCGTTATAAAATGTAGGAAATTTTTAAAAAATTGCCAAAAAAAGTCAACTAAATTATGGTTTTTTGTTAAATATATGTTGAATTATATGTTAAATTATGACTAACATGCTAACAAACATAAATTTAACTGAATAAAGTTTTTATTTTTAATTTTTCTTTATGAAAATTAAGAAATTTTTAAAAAAAATGGCAAAAAAAGTCAACTAAATTATGGTTTTTTGTTAAATATATGTTGAATTATATGTTAAATTATGATTAACATGCTTAGAAACATAAATTTAGCTGAACAAAATATTTATTTTGAATTTTTCTTTATAAAATTTAAGAAATTTTTAAAAAAATTGTCACAAAAATTTCAACTAAATAATGTTTTTTTGTTAAATATATGTTGATTTATATGTTAAATTATGATTAACATGTTAAGAAATATAAATTTAGCTGAATAAAGTTGTTATTTTAAATTTTTCGTTATAAAATTTAAGAAATTTTTAAAAAAATTGCCAAAAAAAGTCAACTAAATTATGGTTTTTTGTTAAATATATGTTAAATTATATGTTAAATTATGATTAACAGAAGAAACATAAATTTAACTGAATAAAGTATTTATTTTTAATTTTTCTTTATAAAATTTAAATTTTTTTTAAAAAAAATGGCAAAAAAAGTCAACTAAATAATGTTTTTTTGTTAAATATATGTTGATTTATATGTTAAATTATGATTAACATGTTTAGAAATAAAAATTTTGCTGAATAAAGTTGTTATTTTAATACTCCTTTATAAAATTTAAGAAATTTTTAAAAAAAATTGCCAAAAAAAGTAAACAAAATTATGTTTTTTTGTTAAATATATGTGAAATTAAATATTAAATTATGATCAACATATTTAGAAATATAAATTTAACTGAATAAAGTCGTTATTTTGAATTTTTCTTCATAAAAATTAAGAAACTTTTAAAAAAATTGTCACTAAAATTTCAAATAATGTGTTTTTGTTAAATATATGTTGATTTATATGTTAAATGATAATTAGCATGTTTAGAAATATAAATTTAACTGAATAAAGTTTTTATTTTTAATTTTTCTTTATAAAAATTAAGAAATTTTTAAAAAAATTGGCAAAAAAAGTCAACTAAATTATGTTTTTTGTTAAATTTATGTTGAATTATATGTTAAATTATGAATAACATGTTTAGAAATATAAATTTAGCTGAATAAAGTTGTTATTTTTAATTTTTCGTTATAAAATTTAAGAAATTTTTAAAAAAATTGCCAACAAAAATCAACTAAATTATGGTTTTTTGTTAAATATATGTTGCATTATATGTTTAATTATGATTAACATGCTTAGAAACATAAATTTAGCTCAATAAAGTATTTATTTTGAATTTTTCTTTATAAAATTTAAGAAATTTTTAAAAAAATTGTCACAAAAATTTCACCTAAATAATGTTTTTTTGTTAAATATATGTTGATTTATATGTTAAATTATGATTAACATGTTAAGAAATATAAATTTAACTGTATAAAGTTGTTATTTTTAATACTTCTTTATAAAATTTAAGAAATTTAAAAAAAAAATGGCAAAAAAAACAACTAAATTATGTTTTTTGTTAAATGTATGTTTTATTATTTGTTAAATTATGATGAACATGTTTAGAAATATAAATTTGGCTGAAGAAAGTTGTTATTTGTTATTTTTCTTTATAAAATTTAAGAAATTTTTAAAAAAATTGCCAAAAAAAGTCAACTAAACTATGGTTTTTTGTTAAATATATGTTGAATTATATGTTAAATTATGATTAACATGTTAAGAAATATAAATTTAACTAAATAAATTTTTTATTTTTAATTTTTCTTTATACAAATTAAGAAATTTTTAAAAAAATTGGCAAAAAAAGTCAACTAAATTATGTTTTTTGTTAAATATATGTGGAATTATATGTTAAATTATGATTAACATATTTAGAAATATAAATTTAACTGAATAAAATTTTTATTTTTATTTTTTTTTATAAAATGTAAGAAACTTTTAAAAAAAAATCCAAAAAAAGTCAACAAAATTATGTTTTTTGTTAAATATATGTTGATTTATATGTTAAATTATGATTAACATGTTAAGAAATATAAATTTAACTGAATAAAGTTTTTATTTTTAATTTTTCTTTATACAAATTAAGAAATTTTTAAAAAAATTGGCAAAAAAAGTCAACTAAATTATGTTTTTTGTTAAATTTATGTTGAATTATATGTTAAATTATGAATAACATGTTCAGAAATATAAATTTAACTGAATAAAGTTTTTATTTTTAATTTTTCTTTATAAAAATTAAGAAATTTTTAAAAAAATCGCCAAAAAAAGTCAACTAAACTATGGTTTTTTGTTAAATATATGTTGAATTATATATTGAATTATGATAAACATATTAAGAAATATAAATTTTGCTGAATAAAGTTGTTATTTTTAATTTTTCTTTATAAAATTTAAGAAATTTTTAAAAATATTGCCAAAAAAAGTAAACAAAATTATGTTTTTTTGTTAAATATATGTAGAATTATATATTAAATTATGATCAACATATTTAGAAATATAAATTTTGCTGAATAAAGTTGTTATTTTTAATTTTTCTTTATAAAAATTAAGAAATTTTTAAAAAAATTGGCAAAAAAAGTCAACTAAATTATGTTTTTTGTTAAATTTATGTTGAATTATATGTTAAATTATGAATAGCATGTTTAGAAATATAAATTTAGCTGAATAAAGTTGTTATTTTTAATTTTTCGTTATAAAATTTAAGAAATTTTTAAAAAAATTGATAAAAAAGTAAACAAAATTATGTTTTTTTGTTAAATAAATGTGGAATTATATGTTAAATTATGATTAACATATTTCGAAATATAAATTTAACTGAATAAAGTTTTTATTTTTAATTTTTCTTTATAAAAATTAAGAAATTTTTAAAAAAATTTGCAAAAAAAAGTCAACTAAATTATGTTTTTTGTTAAATTTATGTTGAATTATATGTTAAATTATGAATAACATGTTTAGAAATATAAATTTAGCTGAATAAAGTTGTTCTTTTTAATTTTTCGTTATAAAATTTAAGAAATTTTTAAAAAAATTGCCACAAAAAGTAAACAAAATTTGTTTTTTTGTTAAATATATGTGGAATTATATATTAAATAATGATTAACATATTAAGAAATATAAATTTAACTGAATAAAGTTTTTATTTTGAATTTTTCTTTATGAAAATTAAGAAATTTTTAAAAAAATTGGAAAAAAAGTCAACTAAATTATGGTTTTTTGTTAAATATATGTTGAAATATATGTTAAATTATGATTAACATGCTTAGAAACATAAATTTAGCTGAATAAAGTACTTATTTTGAATTTTTCTTTATAAAATTTAAGAAATTTTTAAAAAAATTGTCACAAAAATTTAACCTAAATAATGTTTTTTTGTTAAATATATGTTGATTTATATGTTAAATTATGATTAACATGTTAAGAAATATAAATTTAACTGAATAAAGTTTTTATTTTTTATTTTGCTTTATACAAATTAAGAAATTTTTAAAAAAATTGGCAAAAAAAGTCAACTAAATTATGTTTTTTGTTAAATATATGTTGAATTATATGTTAAATTATGATTACCATGTTATATAAAAAACTTAACTGAATAAAGTTTTTATTTTTAATTTTTCTTTATGAAAATATAAATTTAACTGAATAAAGTTTTTATTTTTAATTTTTCTTTATGAAAATTAAGAAATTTTTAAAAAAATTGGAAAAAAAGTCAACTAAATTATGGTTTTTTGTTAAATATATGTTGAATTATATGTAAAATTATGATTAACATGCTTAGAAACATAAATTTAGCTGAATAAAGTACTAATTTTGAATTTTTCTTTATAAAATCTAAGAAATTTTTAAAAAAATTGGCAAAAAAAGTCAACTAAATTATGTCTTTTTTGGTTAATATATGTTTAATTATATGTAAAATTATGATTAACATGTTTAGAAACATAAATTTAGCTGAAAAAAGTTTTTATTTTTATTTATTTTTTTATAAAATGTAAGAAATTTTTAAAAAAGTTGGCAAAAAAAGTCAACTAAATTATGTTTTTTGTTAAATATATGTGGAATTATATGTTAAATTATGATTAACATATTTAGAAATATAAATTTAACTGAATAAAATTTTTATTTTTATTTTTTTTTATAAAATGTAAGAAACTTTTAAAAAAAATTCCAAAAAAAGTCAACAAAATTATGTTTTTTGTTAAATATATGTTGATTTATATGTTAAATTATGATTAACATGTTAAGAAATATAAATTTAACTGAATAAAGTTTTTATTTTTAATTTTTCTTTATACAAATTAAGAAATTTTTAAAAAAATTTGCAAAAAAAAGTCAACTAAATTATGTTTTTTGGTAAATTTATGTTGAATTATATGTTAAATTATGAATAACATGTTCAGAAATATAAATTTAACTGAATAAAGTTTTTATTTTTAATTTTTCTTTATAAAAATTAAGAAATTTTTAAAAAAATCGCCAAAAAAAGTCAACTAAACTATGGTTTTTTGTTAAATATATGTTGAATTATATATTGAATTATGATAAACATATTAAGAAATATAAATTTTGCTGAATAAAGTTGTTATTTTTAATTTTTCTTTATAAAATTTAAGAAATTTTTAAAAATATTGCCAAAAAAAGTAAACAAAATTATGTTTTTTTGTTAAATATTTGTAGAATTATATATTAAATTATGATCAACATATTTAGAAATATAAATTTTGCTGAATAAAGTTGTTATTTTTAATTTTTCTTTATAAAAATTAAGAAATTTTTAAAAAAAATGGCAAAAAAAGTCAACTAAATTATGTTTTTTGTTAAATTTATGTTGAATTATATGTTAAATTATGAATAGCATGTTTAGAAATATAAATTTAGCTGAATAAAGTTGTTATTTTTAATTTTTCGTTATAAAATTTAAGAATTTTTTAAAAAAATTGATAAAAAAGTAAACAAAATTATGTTTTTTTGTTAAATAAATGTGGAATTATATGTTAAATTATGATTAACATATTTAGAAATATAAATTTAACTGAATAAAGTTTTTATTTTTAATTTTTCTTTATAAAAATTAAGAAATTTTTAAAAAAATTTGCAAAAAAAGTCAACTAAATTATTTTTTTGTTAAATTTATGTTGAATTATATGTTAAATTATGAATAACATGTTTAGAAATATAAATTTAGCTGAATAAAGTTGTTCTTTTTAATTTTTCGTTATAAAATTTAAGAAATTTTTAAAAAAATTGCCACAAAAAGTAAACAAAATTTGTTTTTTTGTTAAATATATGTGGAATTATATATTAAATTATGATAAACATATTAAGAAATATTAATTTAACCGAATAAAGTTTTTATTTTTAATTTTTCTTTATGAAAATTAAGAAATTTTTAAAAAAATTGGAAAAAAAGTCAACTAAATTATGTTTTTTTGTTAAATATATGTTGAATTATATGTTAAATTATGATTAATATGCTTAGAAACATAAATTTAGCTGAATAAAGTACTTATTTTGAATTTTTCTTTATAAAATTTAAGAAATTTTTAAAAAAATTGTCACAAAAATTTAACCTAAATAATGTTTTTTTGTTAAATATATGTTGATTTATATGTTAAATTATGATTAACATGTTTACAAATATAAATTTAGCTGAATAAAGTTGTTATTTTTAAGTTTTCGTTATAAAATTTAAGAAATTTTAAAAAAATTGGCGAAAAAAGTCAACTAAATTATGTTTTTTGTTAAATATATGTTGAATTATATGTTAAATTATGATTACCATGTTTAGAAATATAAATTTAACTGAATAAAGTTTTTATTTTTAATTTTTCTTTATGAAAATTAAGAAATTTTTAAAAAAATTGGAAAAAAAGTCAACTAAATTATGTTTTTTGTTAAATTTATGTTGAATTATATGTTAAATTATGAATAGCATGTTTAGAAATATAAATTTAGTTGAATAAAGTTGTTATTTTTTATTTTTCGTTATAAAATTTAAGAAATTTTTAAAAAAATTGATAAAAAAAGTAAACAAAATTATGTTTTTTTGTTAAATAAATGTGGAATTATATGTTAAATTATGATTAACATATTTAGAAATATAAATTTAACTGAATAAAGTTTTTATTTTTAATTTTTCTTTATAAAAATTAAGAAATTTTTAAAAAAATTTGCAAAAAAAGTCAACTAAATTATGTTTTTTGTTAAATTTATGTTGAATTATATGTTAAATTATGAATAACATGTTTAGAAATATAAATTTAGCTGAATAAAGTTGTTCTGTTTAATTTTTCGTTATAAAATTTAAGAAATTTTTAAAAAAATTGCCACAAAAAGTAAACAAAATTTGTTTTTTTGTTAAATATATGTGGAATTATATATTAAATTATGATAAACATATTAAGAAATATAAATTTAACTGAATAAAGTTTTTATTTTTAATTTTTCTTTATGAAAATTAAGAAATTTTTAAAAAAATTGGAAAAAAAATCAACTAAATTATGGTTTTTTGTTAAATATATGTTGAATTATATGTTAAATTATGATTAACATGCTTAGAAACATAAATTTAGCTGAATAAAGTACTTATTTTGAATTTTTCTTTATAAAATTTAAGAAATTTTTAAAAAAATTGTCACAAAAATATAACCTAAATAATGTTTTTTTGTTAAATATATGTTGATTTATATGTTAAATTAAGATTAACATGTTTACAAATATAAATTTAGCTGAATAAAGTTGTTATTTTTAAGTTTTCGTTATAAAATTTAAGAAATTTTAAAAAAATTGGCAAAAAAAGTCAACTAAATTATGTTTTTTGTTAAATATATGTTGAATTATATGTTAAATTATGATTACCATGTTTAGAAATATAAATTTAACTGAATAAAGTTTTTATTTTTAATTTTTCTTTATGAAAATTAAGAAATTCTTAAAAAAATTGGAAAAAAAATCAACTAAATTATGGTTTTTTGTTAAATATATGTTGATTTATATGTTAAATTATGATTAAAATGTTAAGAAATATAAATTTAACTGAATAAAGTTTTTATTTTTAATTTTTCTTTATACAAATTAAGAAATTTTTAAAAAAATTTGCAAAAAAAGTCAACTAAATTATGTTTTTTGTTAAATTTATGTTGAATTATATGTTAAATTATGAATAACATGTTCAGAAATATAAATTTAACTGAATAAAGTTTTTATTTTTAATTTTTCTTTATAAAATTTAAGAAATTTTTAAAAATATTGCCAAAAAAAGTAAACAAAATTATGTTTTTTTGTTAAATATATGTTGAATTATATATTGAATTATGATAAACATATTAAGAAATATAAATTTTGCTGAATAAAGTTGTTATTTTTAATTTTTCTTTATAAAATTTAAGAAATTTTTAAAAATATTGCCAAAAAAAGTAAACAAAATTATGTTTTTTTGTTAAATATTTGTAGAATTATATATTAAATTATGATCAACATATTTAGAAATATAAATTTTGCTGAATAAAGTTGTTATTTTTAATTTTTCTTTATAAAAATTAAGAAATTTTTAAAAAAATTGGCAAAAAAAGTCAACTAAATTATGTTTTTTGTTAAATTTATGTTGAATTATATGTTAAATTATGAATAGCATGTTTAGAAATATAAATTTAGCTGAATAAAGTTGTTATTTTTAATTTTTCGTTATAAAATTTAAGAATTTTTTAAAAAAATTGATAAAAAAGTAAACAAAATTATGTTTTTTTGTTAAATAAATGTGGAATTATATGTTAAATTATGATTAACATATTTAGAAATATAAATTTAACTGAATAAAGTTTTTATTTTTAATTTTTCTTTATAAAAATTAAGAAATTTTTAAAAAAATTTGCAAAAAAAGTCAACTAAATTATGTTTTTTGTTAAATTTATGTTGAATTATATGTTAAATTATGAATAACATGTTTAGAAATATAAATTTAGCTGAATAAAGTTGTTCTTTTTAATTTTTCGTTATAAAATTTAAGAAATTTTTAAAAAATTGCCACAAAAAGTAAACAAAATTTGTTTTTTTGTTAAATATATGTGGAATTATATATTAAATTATGATAAACATATTAAGAAATATTAATTTAACTGAATAAAGTTTTTATTTTTAATTTTTCTTTATGAAAATTAAGAAATTTTTAAAAAAATTGGAAAAAAAGTCAACTAAATTATGGTTTTTTGTTAAATATATGTTGAATTATATGTTAAATTATGATTAACATGCTTAGAAACATAAATTTAGCTGAATAAAGTACTTATTTTGAATTTTTCTTTATAAAATTTAAGAAATTTTTAAAAAAATTGTCACAAAAATTTAACCTAAATAATGTTTTTTTGTTAAATATATGTTGTTTTATATGTTAAATTATGATTAACATGTTTACAAATATAAATTTAGCTGAATAAAGTTGTTATTTTTAAGTTTTCGTTATAAAATTTAAGAAATTTTAAAAAAATTGGCAAAAAAGTCAACTAAATTATGTTTTTTGTTAAATATATGTTGAATTATATGTTAAATTATGATTACCATGTTTAGAAATATAAATTTAGCTGAATAAAGTTGTTATTTTTAATTTTTCGTTATAAAATTTAAGAAATTTTTAAAAAAATTGATAAAAAAAGTAAACAAAATTATGTTTTTTTGTTAAATAAATGTGGAATTATATGTTAAATTATGATTAACATATTTAGAAATATAAATTTAAATGAATAAAGTTTTTATTTTTAATTTTTCTTTATAAAAATTAAGAAATTTTTAAAAAAATTTGCAAAAAAAGTCAACTAAATTATTTTTTTGTTAAATTTATGTTGAATTATATGTTAAATTATGAATAACATGTTTAGAAATATAAATTTAGCTGAATAAAGTTGTTCTGTTTAATTTTTCGTTATGAAATTTAAGAAATTTTTAAAAAAATTGCCACAAAAAGTAAACAAAATTTGTTTTTTTGTTAAATATATGTGGAATTATATATTAAATTATGATAAACATATTAAGAAATATAAATTTAACTGAATAAAGTTTTTATTTTTAATTTTTCTCTATGAAAATTAAGAAATTTTTAAAAAAATTGGAAAAAAAAATCAACTAAATTATGGTTTTTTGTTAAATATATGTTGAATTATATGTTAAATTATGATTAACATGCTTAGAAACATAAATTTAGCTGAAGAAAGTACTTATTTTGAATTTTTCTTTATAAAATTTAAGAAATTTTTAAAAAAATTGTCACAAAAATATAACCTAAATAATGTTTTTTTGTTAAATATATGTTGATTTATATGTTAAATTATGATTAACATGTTTACAAATATAAATTTAACTGAATAAAGTTTTTATTTTTAATTTTTCTTTATGAAAATTAAGAAATTTTTAAAAAAATTGGATTTTTAAGTTTTCGTTATAAAATTTAAGAAATTTTAAAAAAATTGGCAAAAAAAGTCAACTAAATTATGTTTTTTGTTAAATATATGTTGAATTATATGTTAAATTATGATTACCATGTTTAGAAATATAAATTTAACTGAATAAATTTTTTATTTTTAATTTTTCTTTATGAAAATTAAGAAATTTTTAAAAAAATTGGAAAAAAAGTCAACTAAATTATGGTTTTTTGTTAAATATATGTTGAATTATATGTTAAATTATGATTAACATGCTTAGAAACATAAATTTAGCTGAATAAAATTTTTATTTTTATTTTTTTTTATAAAATGTAAGAAACTTTTAAAAAAAATTCCAAAAAACGTCAACAAAATTATGTTTTTTGTTAAATATATGTTGATTTATATGTTAAATTATGATTAACATGTTAAGAAATATAAATTTAACTGAATAAAGTTTTTATTTTTAATTTTTCTTTATACAAATTAAGAAATTTTTAAAAAAATTGGCAAAAAAAGTCAACTAAATTATGTTTTTTGTTAAATTTATGTTAAATTATATGTTAAATTATGAATAACATGTTCAGAAATATAAATTTAACTGAATAAAGTTTTTATTTTTAATTTTTCTTTATAAAAATTAAGAAATTTTTAAAAAAATCGCCAAAAAAAGTCACCTAAACTATGGTTTTTTGTTAAATATATGTTGAATTATATATTGAATTATGATAAACATATTAAGAAATATAAATTTTGCTGAATAAAGTTGTTATTTTTAATTTTTCTTTATAAAATTTAAGAAATTTTTAAAAATATTGCCAAAAAAAGTAAACAAAATTATCTTTTTTTGTTAAATATATGTGGAAATATATAATAAATTATGATCAACATATTTAGAAATATAAATTTTGCTGACTAAAGTTGTTATTTTTAATTTTTCTTTATAAAAATTAAGAAATTTTTAAAAAAATTGGCAAAAAAAGTCAACTAAATTATGTTTTTTGTTAAATTTATGTTGAATTATATGTTAAATCATGATTAACATATTTAGAAATATAAATTTAACTGAATAAAGTTTTTATTTTTAATTTTTCTTTATAAAAATTAAGAAATTTTTAAAAAAATTAGCAAAAAAAGTCAACTAAATTATGTTTTTTGTTAAATCTATGTTGAATTATATGTTAAATTATGAATAATATGTTTAGAAATATAAATTTAGCTGAATAAAGTTGTAATTTTTAATTTTTCGTTATAAAATTTAAGAAATTTTTAAAAAAAATGCCAGAAAAAGTCAACTAAATTATGGTTTTTTGTTAAATATATTTTGAATTATATGTTAAATTATAACTAACATATTTAGAAATATAAATTTAACTGAATAAAGTTTTTATTTTTAATTTTTCTTTATAAAAATTAAGAATTTTTTTAAAAAATTAGCAAAAAAAGTCAACTAAGTTATGGTTTTTTGTTAAATATATATTGAATTATATGTTAAATTATGATAAACATGCTTAGAAATATAAATCTAACTGAATAAAGTTTTTATTTTTAATTTTTCTTTATAAAAATTAAGAAATTTTTAAAAAAATTGGCAAAAAAAGTCAACTAAATTATGTTTTTTGTTAAATTTATGTTGAATTATATATTAAATTATGAATAACATGTTTAGAAATATAAATTTAGCTGAATAAAGTTGTTATTTTTAATTTTTCGTTATAAAATTTAAGAATTTTTTAAAAAAATTGCTAAAAAAAGTCAACTAAATTATGGTTTTTTGTTAAATATATGTTGAATTATATGTTAAATTATGATTAACATGCTTAGAAACATAAATTAACTAAATAAAGTTTTTATTTTGAATTTTTCTTCATAAAATTTAAGAAATTTTTAAAAAAATTGTCACAAAAATTTCACCTAAATAATGTTTTTTTGTTAAATATATGTTGATTTAATGTTAAATTATGATTAACATGTTTAGAAATATAAATTTAACTGTATAAAATTGTTATTTTTAATACTTCTTTATAAAATTTAAGGAATTTTTAAAAAAATTGGCAAAAAAAATCAACTAAATTATGTTTTTTGTTAAATGTATGTTCTATTATTTGTTAAATTATGATGAACATGTTTAGAAATATAAATTTGCCAGGAGAAGGTTCTTATTTTTTATTTTTCTTTATAAAATTCAAGAAATTTTTAAACTAAATTATGTTTTTTGTTAAATATATGTTGATTTATATGTTAAATTATAATTAACATGTTTAGAAATATAAATTTAACTGAATAAAGTTTTTATTTTTAATTTTTCTTTATAAAAATTAAGAAATTTTTAAAAAAATTGGCAAAAAAAGTCAACTAAATTATGTTTTTTGTTAAATTTATGTTGAATTATATGTTAAATTATGATTAACATGCTTAGAAACATAAATTTAGCTGAATAAAGTATTTATTTTGAATTTCTCATTATAAAATTTAAGAAATTTTTAAAAAAATGGTCACAAAAATTTCACCTAAATAATGTTTTTTTGTTAAATATATGTTGATTTATATGTTAAATTATGATTAACATGTTAAGAAATATAAATTTAACTGTATAAAGTTGTTATTTTTAATACTTCTTTATAAAAATTAAGAATTTTTTAAAAAAATTGGCAATAAAAGTCAACTAATTATGTTTTTTGTTAAATGTATGTTCTATTATTTGTTAAATTATGATGAACATGTTTAGAAATATAAATTTGGCTGAAGAAAGTTGTTATTTTTTATTTTTCTTTATAAAATTTAAGAAATTTTTAAAAAAATTGCCAAAAAAGTCAACTAAACTATGGTTTTTGTGTAAATATATGTTGAATTGTATGTTAAATTATGATTAACATGCTTAGAAACATAAATTTAGCTGAAAAAAGTTTTTATTTTTATTTTTTTTTATCAAATGAAAGAAACTTTTAAAAAAAATTCCAAAAAAAGTCAGCAAAATTATATTTTTTGTTAAATATATGTTGATTTATATGTTAAATTATGATTAACATGTTAAGAAATATAAATTTAACTGAATAAAGTTTTTATTTTTAATTTTTCTTTATACAAATTAAGAAATTTTTAAAAAAATTGGCAAAAAAAGTCAACTAAATTATGTTTTTAGTTAAATTTATGTTGAATTATATGTTAAATTATGAATAACATGTTTAGAAATATAAATTTAGCTGAATAAAGTTGTTATTTTTAATTTTTCGTTATAAAATTTAAGAAATTTTTAAAAAAATCGCCAAAAAAAGTCAACTAAACTATGGTTTTTTGTTAAATATATGTTGAATTATATATTAAATTATGATCAACATATTTAGAAATATAAATTTTGCTGAATAAAGTTGTTATTTTTAATTTTTCTTTATAAAATTTAAGAAATTTTTAAAAATATTGCCAAAAAAGTAAGCAAAATTATGTTTTTTTGTTAAATATATGTGGAATTATATATTAAATTATAATCAACATATTTAGAAATATAAATTTTGCTGAATAAAGTTGTTATTTTTAATTTTTCTTTATAAAAATTAAGAAATTTTTAAAAAAATTGGCAAAAAAAGTCAACTAAATTATGTTTTTAGTTAAATTTATGTTGAATTATATGTTAAATTATGAATAACATGTTTAGAAATATAAATTTATCTGAATAAAGTTGTTATTTTTAATTTTTCGTTATAAAATTTAAGAATTTTTTAAAAAAATTGCCAAAAAAAGTCAACTAAATTATGGTTTTTTGTTAAATATATGTTGAATTATATGTTAAATTATGATTAACATGCTTAGAAACATAAATTTAGCTGAATAAAGTATTTATTTTGAATTTCTCTTTATAAAATTTAAGAAATTTTAAAAAAAATTGTCACAAAAATTTCACCTAAATAATGTTTTTTTGTTAAATATATGTTGATTTATATGTTAAATTATGACTAACATGTTAAGAAATATAAATTTAACTGTATAAAGTTGTTATTTTTAATTTTTCTTTATAAAATTTAAGAAATTTTTAAAAATATTGCCAAAAAAGTAAGCAAAATTATGTTTTTAGTTAAATTTATGTTGAATTATATATTAAATTATGATCAACATATTTAGAAATATAAATTTTGCTGAATAAAGTTGTTATTTTTAATTTTTCTTTATAAAATTTAAGAAATTTTTAAAAATATTGCCAAAAAAGTAAGCAAAATTATGTTTTTTTGTTAAATATATGTGGAATTATATATTAAATTATGATCAACATATTTAGAAATATAAATTTTGCTGAATAAAGTTGTTATTTTTAATTTTTCTTTATAAAAATTAAGAAATTTTAAAAAAAATTGGCAAAAAAAGTCAACTAAATTATGTTTTTAGTTAAATTTATGTTGAATTATATGTTAAATTATGAATAACATGTTTAGAAATATAAATTTAGCTGAATAAAGTTGTTAATTTTAATTTTTCGTTATAAAATTTAAGAAATTTTTAAAAAAATTGGCAAAAAAAATCAACTAAATTATGTTTTTTGTTAAATGTATGTTCGATTATTTGTTAAATTATGATGAACATGTCTAGAAATATAAATTTGGCTGTAGAAAGTTGTTATTTTGTATTTTTCTTTATAAAATTTAAGAAATTTTTAAAAAAATTGCCAAAAAAAGTCAACTAAACTATGGTTTTTTGTTAAATATATGTTGAATTATATGTTAAATTATGATTAACATGCTTAGAAACATAAATTTAGCTGAAAAAGGTTTTTATTTTTATTTATTTTTATAAAATGTAAGAAACTTTTAAAAAAAATATAAATTTTGCTGAATAAAGTTGTTATTTTTAATTTTTCTTTATAAAGTTTAAGAAATTTTTAAAAAAATTGCCAAAAAAAGTAAACAAAATTAAGTTTTTTTGTTAAATATATGTGGAATTATATATTAAAATATGATTAACATATTTAGAAATATAAATTTAACTGAATAAAGTTTTTATTTTTAATTTTTCTTTATAAAAATTAAGAAATTTTTAATAAAATTGGCAAAAAAAGTCAACTAAATTATGTTTTTTGTTAAATGTATGTTGAATTATATGTGTAATTATGAATATCATGTTTAGAATTATAAATTTAGCTGAATAAAGTTGATATTTTTAATTTTTCGTTATAAAATTTAAGAAATTTTTAAAAAAATTGCCAAAAAAAGTAAACAAAATTATGTTTTTTTGTTAAATATATGTGGAATTATATGTTAAATTATGATTAACATATTTAGAAATATAAATTTAACTGAATAAAGTTTTTATTTTTAATTTTTCTTTATAAAAATTAAGAAATTTTTAAAAAAATTGGCAAAAAAGTCAACTAAATTATGTTTTTTGTTAAATTGAATTATATGTTCAATTATGACTAACATGTTTAGAAATATAAATTAAGCTGAAAAAAGTTTTTATTTTTATTTTTTTTTATCAAATGAAAGAAACTTTTAAAAAAAATTCCAAAAAAAGTCAGCAAAATTATATTTTTTTTTAAATATATGTGGACTTATATATTAAAATATGATTAACATATTTAGAAATATAAATTTAACTGAATAAAGTTTTTATTTTTAATTTTTCTTTATAAAAATTAAGAAATTTTTAATAAAATTGGCAAAAAAAGTCAACTAAATTATTTTTTTTGTTAAATGTATGTTGAATTATATGTGAAATTATGAATAACATGTTTAGAAATATAAATTTAGCTGAATAAAGTTGTTATTTTTAATTTTTCGTTATAAAATTTAAGAAATTTTTAAAAAAATTGCCAAAAAAAGTAAACAAAATTATGTTTTTTTGTTAAATATATGTGGAATTATATGTTAAATTATGATTAACATATTTAGAAATATAAATTTAACTGAATAAAGTTTTTATTTTTAATTTTTCTTTATAAAAATTAAGAAATTTTTAAAAAAATTGGCAAAAAAGTCAACTAAATTATGTTTTTTGTTAAATCTATGTTGAATTATATGTTAAATTATGAATAATATGTTTAGAAATATAAATTTAGCTGAATAAAGTTGTAATTTTTAATTTTTCGTTATAAAATTTAAGAAATTTTTAAAAAAATTGCCAAAAAAAGTCAACTAAATTATGGTTTTTTGTTAAATATATTTTGAATAATATGTTAAATAATTATTACCATGCTTAGAAACATAAATTTAACTGAATAAAGTTTTTATTTTTAATTTTTCTTTATAAAAATTAAGAAATTTTAAAAAAAATTGGCAAAAAACGTCAACTAAATTATGGTTTTTTGTTAAATATATGTTGAATTATATGTTAAATTATGATTAACACGCTTAGAAACATAAATTTAATTGAATAAAGTCGTTATTTTGAATTTTTCTTCATAAAAATTAAGAAATTTTTAAAAAAATTGTCACTAAAATTTCACTCAAATAATGTGTTTTTGTTAAATATATGTGGAATTATATGTTAAATTATGATTAACATATTTAGAAATATAAATTTAACTGAATAAAGTTTTTATTTTTAATTTTTCTTTATAAAAATTAAGAAATTTTTAAAAAAAATTGGCAAAAAAGTCAACTAAATTATGTTTTTTGTTAAATCTGTGTTGAATTATATGTTAAATTATGAATAATATGTTTAGAAATATAAATTTAGCTGAATAAAGTTGTAATTTTTAATTTTTCGTTATAAAATTTAAGAAATTTTTAAAAAAATTGCCAAAAAAAGTCAACTAAATTATGGTTTTTTGTTAAATATATTTTGAATTATATGTTAAATAATTATTAACATGCTTAGAAACATAAATTTAACTGAATAAAGTTTTTATTTTTAATTTTTCTTTATACAAATTAAGAAATTTTTAAAAAAATTGGCAAAAAACGTCAACTAAATTATGTTTTTTGTTAAATTTATGTTGAATTATATGTTAAATTATGAATAACATGTTTAGAAATATAAATTTAGCTGAATAACGTTGTTATTTTTAATTTTTCGTTATAAAATTTAAGAAATTTTTAAAAAAATTGGCAAAAAAAGTCAACTAAATTATGTTTTTTGTTAAATATATGTTGATTTATATGTTAAATTATAATTAACATGTTTAGAAATATAAATTTAACTGAATAAAGTTTTTATTTTTAATCTTTCTTTATAAAAATTAAGAAATTTTTAAAAAAATTGGCAAAAAAAGTCAACTAAATTATGTTTTTTGTTAAATTTATGTTGAATTATATGTTAAATTATGAATAACATGTTTGGAAATATAAATTTAGCTGAATAAAGTTGTTATTTGTAATTTTTCGTTATAAAATTTAAGAATTTTTTAAAAAAATTGCCAAAAAAAGTCAACTAAATTATGGTTTTTTGTTAAATATATGTTGAATTATATGTTAAATTATGACTAACATGTTAAGAAATATAAATTTAACTGTATAAAGTTGTTATTTTTAATTTTTCTTTATAAAATTTAAGAAATTTTTAATAATATTGCCAAAAAAGTAAGCAAAATTATGTTTTTAGTTAAATTTATGTTGAATTATATATTAAATTATGATCAACATATTTAGAAATATAAATTTAACTGAATAAAGTTGTTATTTTTAATTTTTCTTTATAAAATTTAAGAAATTTTTAAAAATATTGCCAAAAAGTAAGCAAAATTATGTTTTTTTGTTAAATATATGTGGAATTATATATTAAATTATGATCAACATATTTAGAAATATAAATTTTGCTGAATAAAGTTGTTATTTTTAATTTTTCTTTATAAAAATTAAGAATTTTTAAAAAAAAATTGGCAAAAAAAGTCAACTAAATTATGTTTTTTGTTAAATTGAATTATATGTTCAATTATGACTAACATGTTTAGAAATATAAATTTAGCTGAATAAAGTTGTTATTTTGAATTTTTCGTTATAAAATTTAAGCAATTTTGAAAAAAATTGCAAAAAAAAGTAAACAAAATTATGTTTTTTTGTTAAATATATTTTGAATTATATGTTAAATAATTATTACCATGCTTAGAAACATAAATTTAGCTGAATAAAGTTGTTATTTGTAATTTTTCGTTATAAAATTTAAGAATTTTTTAAAAAAATTGCCAAAAAAAGTCAACTAAATTATGGTTTTTTGTTAAATATATGTTGAATTATATGTTAAATTATGACTAACATGTTAAGAAACATAAATTTAACTGAATAAAGTTTTTATTTTTAATTTTTCTTTATAAAATTTAAGAAATTTTTAAAAAAATTGGCAAAAAAAATCAACTAAATTATGTTTTTTGTTAAATGTATGTTCGATTATTTGTTAAATTATGATGAACATGTTTAGAAATATAAATTTGGCTGTAGAAAGTTGTTATTTTTTATTTTTCTTTATAAAATTTAAGAAATTTTTAAAAAAATTGCCAAAAAAAGTCAACTAAACTATGGTTTTTTGTTAAATATATGTGGAATTATATGTTAAATTATGATTAACATATTTAGAAATATAAATTTAACTGAATAAAGTTTTTATTTTTAATTTTTCTTTATAAAAATTAAGAAATTTTTAAAAAAATTGGCAAAAAAGTCAACTAAATTATGTTTTTTGTTAAATTGAATTATATGTTCAATTATGACTAACATGTTTAGAAATATAAATTAAGCTGAATAAAGTTGTTATTTTGAATTTTTCGTTATAAAATTTAAGCAATTTTGAAAAAAATTGCAAAAAAAAAGTAAACAAAATTATGTTTTTTTGTTAAATATATGTGGAATTATATATTAAATTATGATCAACATATTTAGAAATATAAATTTTGGTAAATAAAGTTGTTATTTTTAATTTTTCTTTATAAAATTTAAGAAATTTTTAAAAAAAGTGCCAAAAAAAGTCAACTTATAGATATATGTTGAATTATATGTTAAATTATGATTAACATGCTTAGAAACATAAATTTAATTGAATAAAGTCGTTATTTTGAATTTTTCTTCATAAAAATTAAGAAATTTTTAAAAAAATTGTCACTAAAATTTCACTCAAATAATGTGTTTTTGTTAAATATATGTGGAATTATATGTTAAATTATGATTAACATATTTAGAAATATAAATTTAACTGAATAAAGTTTTTATTTTTAATTTTTCTTTATAAAAATTAAGAAATTTTTAAAAAAAATTGGCAAAAAAGTCAACTAAATTATGTTTTTTGTTAAATCTGTGTTGAATTATATGTTAAATTATGAATAATATGTTTAGAAATATAAATTTAGCTGAATAAAGTTGTAATTTTTAATTTTTCGTTATAAAATTTAAGAAATTTTTAAAAAAATTGCCAAAAAAAGTCAACTAAATTATGGTTTTTTGTTAAATATATTTTGAATTATATGTTAAATAATTATTAACATGCTTAGAAACATAAATTTAACTGAATAAAGTTTTTATTTTTAATTTTTCTTTATACAAATTAAGAAATTTTTAAAAAAATTGGCAAAAAACGTCAACTAAATTATGTTTTTTGTTAAATTTATGTTGAATTATATGTTAAATTATGAATAACATGTTTAGAAATATAAATTTAGCTGAATAAAGTTGTTATTTTTAATTTTTCGTTATAAAATTTAGGAAATTTTTAAAAAAATTGGCAAAAATTCAACTAAATTATGTTTTTTGTTAAATATATGTTGATTTATATGTTAAATTATAATTAACATGTTTAGAAATATAAATTTAGCTGAATAAAGTTGTTATTTTTAATTTTTCGTTATAAAATTTAAGAAATTTTTAAAAAAATTGGCAAAAAAAGTCAACTAAATTATGTTTTTTGTTAAATTTATATTGCATTATGTGTTAAATTATGAATAACATGTTTAGAAATATAAAATTAGCTGAATAAAGTTGTTATTTTTAATTTTTCGTTATAAAATTTAAGAAATTTTAAAAAAATTGGCAAAAAAAGTCAACTAAATTATGTTTTTGTTAAATTTATGTTGAATTATATGTCAAATTATGAATAACATGTTTAGAAATATAAAATTAGCTGAATAAAGTTGTTATTTTTAATTTTTCGTTATAAAATTTAAGAAATTTTAAAAAAATTGCCCAAAAAAGTCAACTAAATTATGGTTTTTTGTTAAATATATGTTGAATTATATGTTAAATTATGATTCACAGAAGAAACATAAATTTAACTGAATAAAGTATTTATTTTGAATTTTTCTTTATAAAATTTAAGAAATTTTTAAAAAAATTAGCAAAAAAAGTCAACTAAATTATGTTTTTTGTTAAATTTATGTTGAATTATATGTTAAATTATGAATAACATGTTTAGACACATAAATTTAGCTGAATAAAGTTGTTATTTTTAATTTTTCGTTATAAAATTTAAGAAATTTTTAAAAAAATTGGCAAAAAAAGTCAACTAAATTATGTTTTTTGTTAAATTTATGTTGAATTATATGTTAAATTATGAATAACATGTTTAGAAATATAAAATTAGCTGAATAAAGTTGTTATTTTTAATTTTTCGTTATAAAATTTAAGAAATTTTAAAAAAATTGCCCAAAAAAGTCAACTAAATTATGGTTTTTTGTTAAATATATGTTGAATTATATGTTAAATTATGATTCACAGAAGAAACATAAATTTAACTGAATAAAGTATTTATTTTGAATTTTTCTTTATAAAATTTAAGAATTTTTTAAAAAAATTGGCAAAAAAAGTCAACTAAATTATGGTTTTTTGTTAAATATATGTGGAATTATATGTTAAATAATCATTAACATATTAAGAAACATAAATTGAACTGAATAAAGTTTTTATTTTTAATTTTTCTTTATGAAAATTAAGAAATTTTTAAAAAAATTAGCAAAAAAAGTCAACTAAATTATTTTTTTTTTTGTTAATATATGTTGAATTATATGTAAAATTATGATTAACATGTTTAGAAACATAAATTTAGCTGAATAAAGTTGTTATTTTTAATTTTTCGTTATAAAATTTAAGAAATTTTTAAAAAAATTGGCAAAAAAAGTCAACTAAATTATGTTTTTTGTTAAATTTATGTTGAATTATATGTTAAATTATGAATAACATGTTTAGAAATATAAAATTAGCTGAATAAAGTTGTTATTTTTAATTTTTCGTTATAAAATTTAAGAAATTTTAAAAAAGTTGCCCAAAAAAGTCAACTAAATTATGGTTTTTTGTTAAATATATGTTGAATTATATGTTAAATTAGGATTCACAGAAGAAACATAAATTTAACTGAATAAAGTATTTATTTTGAATTTTTCTTTATAAAATTTAAGAAATTTTTAAAAAAATTAACAAAAAAAGTCAACTAAATTATGGTTTTTTGTTAAATATATGTGGAATTATATGTTAAATTATCATTAACATATTAAGAAACATAAATTGAACTGAATAAAGTTTTTAATTTTTATTTTTATTTATGAAAATTAAGAAATTTTTAAAAAAAATGGCAAAAAAAGTCAACTAAATTATGTTTTTTGTTAAATATTTGTTGAATTATATGTAAAATTATGAATAACATGTTTATAAATATAAATTTAGCTGAATAAAGTTGTTATTTTTAAGTTTTCGTTATAAAATTTAAGAAATTTTAAAAAAATTGCCAAAAAAAGTCAACTAAATTATGGTTTTTTGTTAAATATATGTGGAATTATATGTTAAATTATCATTAACATATTAAGAAACATAAATTGAACTGAATAAAGTTTTTAGTTTTAATTTTTCTTTATGAAAATTAAGAAATTTTTAAAAAAAATGGCAAAAAAAGTCAACTAAATTATGTTTTTTGTTAAATTTATGTTGAATTATATGTTAAATTATGAATAACATGTTTAGAAATATAAAATTAGCTGAATAAAGTTGTTATTTTTAATTTTTCGTTATAAAATTTAAGAAATTTTAAAAAAATTGCCCAAAAAAGTCAACTAAATTATGCTTTTTTGTTAAATATATGTTGAATTATATGTTAAATTATGATTCACAGAAGAAACATAAATTTAACTGAATAAAGTATTTATTTTGAATTTTTCTTTATAAAATTAAAGAAATTTTTAAAAAAATTAGCAAAAAAAGTCAACTAAATTATGGTTTTTTGTTAAATATATGTGGAATTATATCTTAAATTATCATTAACATATTAAGAAACATAAATTGAACTGAATAAAGTTTTTAGTTTTAATTTTTCTTTATGAAAATTAAGAAATTTTTAAAAAAAATGGCAAAAAAAGTCAACTAAATTATGTTTTTTTTTAAATTTATGTTGAATTATATGTTAAATTATGAATAACATGTTTAGAAATATAAAATTAGCTGAATAAAGTTGTTATTTTTAATTTTTCGTTATAAAATTTAAGAAATTTTAAAAAAATTGCCCAAAAAAGTCAACTAAATTATGGTTTTTTGTTAAATATATGTTGAATTATATGTTAAATTATGATTCACAGAAGAAACATAAATTTAACTGAATAAAGTATTTATTTTGAATTTTTCTTTATAAAATTTAAGAAATTTTTAAAAAAATTAGCAAAAAAAGTCAACTAAATTATGTTTTTTTTGGTTAATATGTGTTGAATTATATGTAAAATTATGATTAACATGTTTAGAAACATAGATTTAGCTGAAAAAAGTTATTATTTTTATTTATTTTTTTATAAAATCTAAGAAATTTTTAATAAAATTGGCAAAAAAAGTCAACTAAATTATGTTTTTTGTTAAATATTTGTTGAATTATATGTAAAATTATGAATAACATGTTTAGAAATATAAATTTAGCTGAATAAAGTTGTTATTTTTAATTTTTCGTTATAAAATTTAAGAATTTTTTAAAAAAATTGATAAAAAAAGTCAACTAAATTATGTTTTTTGTAAAATTTATGTTGAATTATATGTTTTATGAATAACATGTTTAGAAACATAAATTTAACTGAATAAAGTATTTATTTTGAATTTTTCTTTATAAAATTAAAGAAATTTTTAAAAAAATTAGCAAAAAAAGTCAACTAAATTATGGTTTTTTGTTAAATATATGTGGAATTATATCTTAAATTATCATTAACATATTAAGAAACATAAATTGAACTGAATAAAGTTTTTAGTTTTAATTTTTCTTTATGAAAATTAAGAAATTTTTAAAAAAAATGGCAAAAAAAGTCAACTAAATTATGTTTTTTTTTAAATTTATGTTGAATTATATGTTAAATTATGAATAACATGTTTAGAAATATAAAATTAGCTGAATAAAGTTGTTATTTTTAATTTTTCGTTATAAAATTTAAGAAATTTTAAAAAAATTGCCCAAAAAAGTCAACTAAATTATGGTTTTTTGTTAAATATATGTTGAATTATATGTTAAATTATGATTCACAGAAGAAACATAAATTTAACTGAATAAAGTATTTATTTTGAATTTTTCTTTATAAAATTTAAGAAATTTTTAAAAAAATTAGCAAAAAAAGTCAACTAAATTATGTTTTTTTTGGTTAATATGTGTTGAATTATATGTAAAATTATGATTAACATGTTTAGAAACATAGATTTAGCTGAAAAAAGTTATTATTTTTATTTATTTTTTTATAAAATCTAAGAAATTTTTAATAAAATTGGCAAAAAAAGTCAACTAAATTATGTTTTTTGTTAAATATTTGTTGAATTATATGTAAAATTATGAATAACATGTTTAGAAATATAAATTTAGCTGAATAAAGTTGTTATTTTTAATTTTTCGTTATAAAATTTAAGAATTTTTTAAAAAAATTGCCAAAAAAAGTCAACTAAATTATGGTTTTTTGTTAAATATATCTTGAATTAAATGTTAAATTATGATTGACGTGCTTAGAAACATAAAATTAGCTGAATTAAGTATTTATTTTGAATTTTTCTTTATAAAATTTAAAAAATTTTTAAAAAAATTGTCACAAAAATTTCACCTAAATAATGTTTTTTTGTTAAATATGTGTTGATTTATATGTTAAATTATGATTAACATGTTAAGAAATATAAATTTAACTGAATAAAGTTGTTATTTTTAATTCTTCGTTATAAAATTTAAGAAATTTTTAAAAAAATTGCCAAAAAAAGTCAACTAAATTATGTTTTTTGTAAAATTTATGTTGAATTATATGTTTTATGAATAACATGTTTAGAAATATAAATTTTGCTGAATAAAGTTGTTATTTTTAATACTTCTTTATAAAATTTAAGAAATTTTTAAAAAAATTGCCAAAAAAAGTAAACAAAATTATGTTTTTTTGTTAAATATATGTGAAATTATATATTAAATTGTGATCAACATATTTAGAAATATAAATTCAACTGAATAAAGTCGTTATTTTGAATTTTTCGTCATAAAAATTAAGAAATTTTTAAAAAAATTGGCAAAAAAGTCAACTAAATTATGTTTTTTGTTAAATTTATGTTGAATTATATGTTAAATTATGAATAACATGTTTAGAAATATAAATTTAGCTGAATAAAGTTTTTATTTTTATTTATTTTTTTATAAAATGTAAGAAATTTTTAATAAAATTGGCAAAAAAAGTCAACTAAATTATGTTTTTTGTTAAATTTTTGTTGAATTATAAGTTAAATTATGAATAACATGTTTAGAAATATAAAATTAGCTGAATTAAGTTGTAATTTTGAATTTTTCGTTATAAAATTTAAGAAATTTTTAAAAAAATTGCCAAAAAAAGTCAACTAAATTATGGTTTCTTGTTAAATATTTGTTGAATTATATGTTAAATTATGATTAACATGCTAAGAAACATAAATTTAACTGAATAAAGTTTTTATTTTTTATTTTTCTTTATAAAAATTAGGAAATTTTTGAAAAAATTTGCAAAAAAAGTCAACTAAATTATGTTTTTTGTTAAATTTATGTTGAAATATATGTTAAATTATGAATAACATGTTTACAAATATAAATTTAGCTGAATAAATTAGTTATTTTTAAGTTTTCGTTATAAAATTTAAGAAATTTTAAAAAAATTGCCAAAAAAAGTCAACTAAATTATGGTTTTTTGTTAAATATATGTGGAATTATATGTTAAATTATCATTAGCATATTAAGAAACATAAATTTAACTGAATAAAGTTTTTATTTTTAATTTTTCTTTATGAAAATTAAGAAATTTAAAAAAAAATGGCAAAAAAAGTCAACTAAATTATGGTTTTTTGTTAAATATATCTTGAATTAAATGTTAAATTATGAATAATATGCTTAGAAACATAAATTTAGCTGAATAAAGTATTTATTTTAATTTTTCTTTATAAAATTTAAGAAATTTTTAAAAAAATTGTCACAAAAATTTCACCTAAATAATGTTTTTTTGTTAAATATATGTTGATTTATATGTTAAATTATGATTAACATGTTAAGAAATATAAATTAACTGAATAAAGTTTTTATTTTTAATTTTTCTTTATACAAATTAAGAAATTTTTAAAAAAATTGCCAAAAAAAGTCAACTAAATTATGTTTTTTGTTAAATTTATGTTGAATTATATGTTAAATTATGAATAACATGTTTAGAAATATAAAATTAGCTGAATAAAGTTGTAATTTTGAATTTTTCGTTATAAAATTTAAGAAATTTTTAAAAAAATTGCCAAAAAAAGTCAACTAAATTATGGTTTCTTGTTAAATATTTGTTGAATTATATGTTAAATTATGATTAACATGCTAAGAAACATAAATTTAACTGAATAAAGTTTCTATTTTTAATTTTTCTTTATAAAAATTAGGAAATTTTTAAAAAAATTTGCAAAATAAGTCAACTAAATTATGTTTTTTGTTAAATTTATGTTGAAATATATGTTAAATTATGAATAACATGTTTACAAATATAAATTTAGCTGAATAAAGTTGTTATTTTTAAGTTTTCGTTATAAAATTTAAGAAATTTTAAAAAAATTGCCAAAAAAAGTCAACTAAATTATGGTTTTTTGTTAAATATATGTGGAATTATACGTTAAATTATCATTAACATATTAAGAAACATAAATTTAACTGAATAAAGTTTTTATTTTTAATTTTTCTTTATGAAAATTAAGAAATTTAAAAAAAAAATGGCAAAAAAAGTCAACTAAATTATGGTTTTTTGTTAAATATATCTTGAATTAAATGTTAAATTATGAATAATATGCCTAGAAACATAAATTTAGCTGAATAAAGTATTTATTTTGAATTTTTCCTTATAAAATTTAAGAAATTTTTAAATAATTGTCACAAAAATTTCACCTAAATAATGTTTTGTTGTTGAATATATGTTGATTTATATGTTAAATTATGATTAACATGTTAAGAAATATAAATTTAACTGAATAAAGTTTTTATTTTTAATTTTTCTTTATACAAATTAAGAAATTTTTAAAAAAATTGCCAAAAAAAGTCAACTAAATTATGTTTTTTGTTAAATTTATGTTGAATTATATGTTAAATTATGAATAACATGTTTATAAATATAAATTTAGCTGAATAAAGTTGTTATTTTTAATTCTTCGTTATAAAATTTAAGAAATTTTTAAAAAAATTGCCAAAAAAAGTCAACTAAATTATGGTTTTTGTAAAATTTATGTTGAATTATATGTTAAATTATGAATAACATGTTTAGAAATAAAAATTTTGCTGAATAAAGTTGTTATTTTTAATACTTCTTTATAAAATTTAAGAAATTTTTAAAAAAATTGCCAAAAAAAGTAAACAAAATTATGTTTTTTTGTTAAATATATGTGAAATTATATATTAAATTATGATCAACATATTTAGAAATATAAATTTAACTGAATAAAGTCGTTATTTTGAATTTTTCTTCATAAAAATTAAGAAACTTTTAAAAAAATTGTCACTAAAATTTCAAATAATGTGTTTTTGTTAAATATATGTTGATTTATATGTTAAATGATAATTAGCATGTTTAGAAATATTAATTTAACTGAATAAAGTTTTTATTTTTAATTTTTCTTTATAAAAATTAAGAAATTTTTAAAAAAATTGGCAAAAAAAGTCAACTAAATTATGTTTTTTGTTAAATTTATGTTGAATTATATGTTAAATTATGAATAACATGTTTAGAAATATAAATTTAGCTGAATAAAGTTTTTATTTTTAATTTTTCGTTATAAAATTTAATAAATTTTTAAAAAAATTGACAAAAAAGTCAACTAAATTATGGTTTTTTGTTAAATATATGTTGAATTATATGTTAAATTATGATAAACATGCTTAGAAATATAAATTTAACTGAATAAAGTTTTTATTTTGAATTTTTCTTTATAAAAATTAAATTTTTTTTAAAAAAATAGGCAAAAAAGTCAACTAAATTATGTTTTTTGTTAAATTTATGTTGAATTATATGTTAAATTATGAATAACATGTTTAGAAATATAAATTTAGCTGAATAAAGTTGTTATTTTTAATTTTTCTTTATAAAATTTAAGAAGTTTTTAAAAAAATTGTCACAAAAATTTCACCTAAATAATGTTTTTTGTTAAATATATGTTGATTTATATGTTAAATTATGATTAACATGTTAAGAAATATAAATTTAACTGTATAAAGTTGTTATTTTTAATACTTCTTTATAAAATTTAAGAAATTTAAAAAAAAAATGGCAAAAAAATCAACTAAATTATGTTTTTTGTTAAATGTATGTTTTATTATTTGTTAAATTATGATGAACATGTTTAGAAATATAAATTTGGCTTAAGGAAGTTTTTATTTGTTATTTTTCTTTATAAAATTTAAGAAATTTTTAAAAAAATTGCCAAAAAAAGTCAACTAAACTATGGTTTTTTGTTAAATATATGTTGAATTATATGTAAAATTATGATTAACATGTTAAGAAATATAAATTTAACTAAATAAAGTTTTTATTTTTAATTTTTCTTTATACAAATTAAGAAATTTTTAAAAAAATTGGCAAAAAAAGTCAACTAAATTATGTTTTTTGTTAAATTTATGTTGAATTATATGTTAAATTATGAATAACATGTTCAGAAATATAAATTTAACTGCATAAAGTTTTTATTTTTAATTTTTCTTTATAAAAATTAAGAAATTTTTAAAAAAATCGCAAAAAAAATCAACTAGACTATGGTTTTTTGTTAAATATATGTGAAATTATATATTAAATTATGAATAACATATTTAGAAATATAAATTTAACTGAATAAAGTCGTTATTTTGAATTTTTCTTCATAAAAATTAAGAAACTTTTAAAAAAATTGTCACTAAAATTTCAAATAATGTGTTTTTGTTAAATATATGTTGATTTATATGTTAAATGATAATTAGCATGTTTAGAAATATTAATTTAACTGAATAAAGTTTTTATTTTTAATTTTTCTTTATAAAAATTAAGAAATTTTTAAAAAAATTGGCAAAAAAAGTAAACAAAATTATGTTTTTTTGTTAAATATATGTGAAATTATATATTAAATTATGATCAACATATTTAGAAATATAAATTTAACTGAATAAAGTTTTTATTTTGAATTTTTCTTTATAAAAATAAAAATTTTTTTAAAAAAATAGGCAAAAAAGTCAACTAAATTATGTTTTTTGTTAAATTTATGTTGAATTATATGTTAAATTATTTATAACATGTTTAGAAATATAAATTTAGCTGAATAAAGTTGTTATTTTTAATTCTTTGTTATAAAATTTAAGAAATTTTTAAAAAAATTGCCAAAAAAAGTCAACTAAATTATGTTTTTTGTAAAGTTTATGTTGAATTATATGTTAAATTATGAATAACATGTTTAGAAATAAAAATTTTGCTGAATAAAGTTGTTATTTTTAATACTTCTTTATAAAATTTAAGAAATTTTTAAAAAAATTGCCAAAAAAAGTCAACTAAATTATGTTTTTTGTAAAATTTATGTTGAATTATATGTTAAATTATGAATAACATGTTTAGAAATAAAAATATTGCTGAATAAAGTTGTTATTTTTAATACTTCTTTATAAAATTTAAGAAATTTTTAAAAAAATTGCCAAAAAAAGTCAACTAAATTATGTTTTTTGTTAAATATATGTGGAATTATATGTTAAATTATGATTAACATATTTAGAAATAGAAATTTAACTGAGTAAAATTTTTATTTTTATTTTTTTTTATAAAATGTAAGAAACTTTTAAAAAAAATTCCAAAAAAAGTCAACAAAATTATGTTTTTTGTTAAATATATGTTGATTTATATGTTAAATTATGATTAACATGTTAAGAAATATAAATTTAACTGAATAAAGTTTTTATTTTTAATTTTTCTTTATACAAATTAAGAAATTTTTAAAAAAATTGGCAAAAAAGTCAACTAAATTATGTTTTTTGTTAAATTTATGTTGAATTATATGTTAAATTATGAATAACATGTTCAGAAATATAAATTTAACTGCATAAAGTTTTTATTTTTAATTTTTCTTTATAAAAATTAAGAAATTTTTAAAAAAATCGCAAAAAAAATCAACTAAACTATGGTTTTTTGTTAAATATATGTTGAATTATATATTGAATTATGACAAACATATTAAGAAATATAAATTTTGCTGAATAAAGTTGTTATTTTTAATTTTTCTTTATAAAATTTAAGAAATTTTTAAAAATATTGCTAAAAAAAGTAAACAAAATTATGTTTTTTTGTTAAATATATGTAGAATTATATATTAAATTATGATCAACATATTTAGAAATATAAATTTTGCTGAATAAAGTTGTTATTTTTAATTTTTCTTTATAAAAATTAAGAAATTTTTAAAAAAATTGGCAAAAAAAGTCAACTAAATTATGTTTTTTGTTAAATTTATGTTGAATTATATGTTAAATTATGAATAGCATGTTTATAAATATAAATTTAGCTGAATAAAGTTGTTATTTTTAATTTTTCGTTATAAAATTTAAGAAATTTTTAAAAAAATTGATAAAAAAAGTAAACAAAATTATGTTTTTTTGTTAAATAAATGTGGCATTATATGTTAAATTATGATTAACATATTTAGAAATATAAATTTAACTGAATAAAGTTTTTATTTTTAATTTTTCTTTATAAAAATTAAGAAATTTTTAAAAAAAATTGCAAAAAAAGTCAACTAAATTATGTTTTTTGTTAAATTTATGTTGAATTATATGTTAAATTATGAATAACATGTTTAGAAATATAAATTTAGCTGAATAAAGTTGTTCTTTTTAATTTTTCGTTATAAAATTTAAGAAATTTTTAAAAAATTGCCAAAAAAAGTAAACAAAATTTGTTTTTTTGTTAAATATATGTGGAATTATATATTAAATTATGATTAACATATTAAGAAATATAAATTTAACTGAATAAAGTTTTTATTTTTAATTTTTCTTTATGAAAATTAAGAAATTTTTAAAAAAATTGGAAAAAAAGTCAACTAAATTATGGTTTTTTGTTAAATATATGTTGAATTATATGTTAAACTATGATTAACATGCTTAGAAACATAAATTTAGCTGAATAAAGTACTTATTTTGAATTTTTCTTTATAAAATTTAAGAAATTTTTAAAAAAATTGTCACAAAAATTTAACCTAAATAATGTTCTTTTGTTAAATATATGTTGATTTATATCTTAAATTATGATTAACATGTTAAGAAATATAAATTTAACTGAATAAAGTTTTTATTTTTAATTTTGCTTTATACAAATTAAGAAATTTTTAAAAAAATTGGCAAAAAAAGTCAACTAAATTATGTTTTTTGTTAAATATATGTTGAATTATATGTTAAATTATGATTACCATGTTTAGAAATATAAATTTAACTGAATAAAGTTTTTATTTTTAATTTTTATTTATGAAAATTAAGAAATTTTTAAAAAAATTGGAAAAAAAGTCAACTAAATTATGGTTTTTTGTTAAATATATGTTGAATTATATGTTAAATTATGATTAACATGCTTAGAAACATAAATTTAGCTGAATAAAGTACTTATTTTGAATTTTTCTTTATAAAATTTAAGAAATTTTTAAAAAAATTGGCAAAAAAAGTCAACTAAATTATGTTTTTTTTGGTTAATATATGTTGAATTATATGTAAAATTATGATTAACATGTTTAGAAACATAAGTTTAGCTGAAAAAAGTTTTTATTTTTATTTATTTTTTTATAAAATGTAAGAAATTTTTAAAAAAATTTTCAAAAAAAGTCAACTTAATTATGTTTTTTGTTAAATTTTTGTTGAATTATATGTTAAATTATGAATAACATGTTTAGAAATATAAAATTAGCTGAATAAAGTTGTTACTTTTAATTTTTCGTTATAAAATTTAGGAAATTTTTACAAAATTGCCAAAAAAAGTCAACTAAATTATGGTTTTTGGTTAAATATATGTTGAATTATATGTTAAATTATGACTATCATGCTAAGAAACATAAATTTAACTGAATAAAGTTTTTTTTTTAATTTTTCTTTATGAAAATTAAGAAATTTTTAAAAAAAATGGCAAAAAAAGTCAACTAAATTATGGTTTTTTGTTAAATATATGTTGAATTATATGTTAAATTATGATTAACATGCTTAGAAACATAAATTTAGCTGAACAAAATATTTATTTTGAATTTTTCTTTATAAAATTTAAGAAATTTTTAAAAAAATTGTCACAAAAATTTCAACTAAATAATGTTTTTTTGTTAAATATATGTTGATTTATATGTTAAATTATGATTAACATGTTAAGAAATATAAATTTAGCTGAATAAAGTTGTTATTTTAAATTTTTCGTTATAAAATTTAAGAAATTTTTAAAAAAATTGCCAAAAAAAGTCAACTAAATTATGGTTTTTTGTTAAATATATGTTAAATTATATGTTAAATTATGATTAACAGAAGAAACATAAATTTAACTGAATAAAGTATTTATTTTGAATTTTTCTTTATAAAATTTAAATTTTTTTTAAAAAAATTGGCAAAAAAAGTCAACTAAATAATGTTTTTTGTTAAATATATGTTGATTTATATGTTAAATTATGATTTTTAAAAAAATTGCCAAAAAAAGTCAACTAAATTATGGTTTTTTGTTAAATATATGTTAAATTATATGTTAAATTATGATTAACAGAAGAAACATAAATTTAACTGAATAAAGTATTTATTTTGAATTTTTCTTTATAAAATCTAAATTTTTTTTAAAAAAATTGGCAAAAAAAGTCAACTAAATAATGTTTTTTTGTTAAATATATGTTGATTTATATGTTAAATTATGATTAACATGTTTAGAAATATAAATTTAACTGAATAAAGTCGTTATTTTGAATTTTTCTTCATAAAATTTAAGAAATTTTTAAAAAAATTGCCAAAAAAAGTCAACTAAATTATGGTTTTTTGTTAAATATATGTTAAATTATATGTTAAATTATGATTAACAGAAGAAACATAAATTTAACTGAATAAAGTATTTATTTTGAATTTTTCTTTATAAAATTTAAATTTTTTTTAAAAAAATTGCCAAAAAAAGTCAACTAAATTATGGTTTTTTGTTAAATATATGTTGAATTATATGTTAAATTATGATTAACATGCTTAGAAACATAAATTTAGCTGAATAAAGTATTTATTTTAAATTTTTCTTTATAAAATTTAAGAAATTTTTAAAAAAAATTTCACAAAAATTTCACCTATATAATGTTTTTTGTTAAATATATGTTGATTTATATGTTAAATTATGACTAATATGTTAAGAAATATAAATTTAACTGAATAAAGTTGTCATTTTTAATTTTTCGTTATAAAATTTAAGAAATTTTTAAAAAAATTGCCAAAAAAAGTCAACTAAATTATGGTTTTTTGTTAAATATATGTTGAATTATATGTTAAATTATGATTCACAGAAGAAACATAAATTTAACTGAATAAAGTATTTATTTTTAATACATCTTTATAAAATTTAAGAAATTTTTAAAAAAATTGGCAAAAAAAGTCAACCAAATTATGTTTTTTGTTAAATGTATGTTGAATTATATGTTAAATTATGATTAACATGTTTAGAAATATAAATTTAACTGAATAAAGTTGTTATTTTTAATTTTTCGTTATAAAATTTAAGAAATTTTTAAAAAAATTGCCAAAAAAAGTCAACTAAATTATGGTTTTTTGTTAAATATATGTTGAATTATATGTTAAATTATGATTCACAGAAGAAACATAAATTTAACTGAATAAAGTATTTATTTTGAATTTTTCTTTATAAAATTTAAGAAATTTTTAAAAAAATTAGCAAAAAAAGTCAACTAGATTATGTTTTTTTTGGTTAATATATGTTGAATTATATGTAAAATTATGACTAACATGTTTAGAAACATAAATTTAGCTGAAAAAAATTTTTATTTTTATTTCTTTTTTTATAAAATCTAAGAAATTTTTAATAAAATTGGCAAAAAAAGTCAACCAAATAATGTTTTTTGTTAAATTTTTGTTGAATTATATGTTAAATTATTAATGAAATGTTTAGAAATATAAAATTAGCTGAATAAAGTTGTATTTTTTAATTTTTCGTTATAAAATTTAAGAAATTTTTAAAAAAATTGCCAAAAAAAGTCAACTAAATTATGGTTTCTTGTTAAATATATGTTGAATAATATGTTAAATTATGATTAACATGCTAAGAAACATAAATTTAACTGAATAAAGTTTTTATTTTTAATTTTTCTTTATAAAAATTAAGAAATTTTTAAAAAAATTTGCAAAAAAAGTCAACTAAATTATGTTTTTTGTTAAATTTATGTGGAATTATATGTTAAATTATCATTAACATATTAAGAAACATAAATTTAACTGAATAAAGTATTTATTTTTAATACTTCTTTATAAAATTTAAGAAATTTTTAAAAAAATTGGCAAAAAAGTCAACTAAATTATGTTTTTTGTTAAATGTATGTTGAATTATATGTTAAATTATGATTAACATGTTTAGAAATATAAATTTAGCTGAATAAAGTTGTTATTTTTAATTTTTCGTTATAAAATTTAAGAAATTTTTAAAAAAAATTTGCAAAAAAAGTCAACTAAATTATGTTTTCTGTTAAATTTATGTTGAATTATATGTTAAATTATGAATAACATGTTTATAAATATAAAATTAGCTGATTAAAGTTGTTATTTTTAATTTTTCGTTATAAAATTTAAGAAATTTAAAAAAAATTGCCAAAAAAAGTCAACTAAATTATGGTTTTTTGTTAAATATATGTGGAATTAAATGTTAAATTATCATTAACATATTAAGAAACATAAATTGAACTGAATAAAGTTTTTATTTTTAATTTTTCTTTATGAAAATTAAGAAATTTTTAAAAAAATTAGCAAAAAAAGTCAACTAAATTATTTTTTTTTTTGTTAATATATGTTGAATTATATGTAAAATTATGATAAACATGTTTAGAAACATAAATTTAGCTGAATAAAGTTGTTATTTTTAATTTTTCGTTATAAAATTTAAGAAATTTTTAAAAAAATTGGCAAAAAAAGTCAACTAAATTATGTTTTATGTTGTTAAATTTATGTTGAATTATATGTTAAATTATGAATAACATGTTTAGAAATATAAAATTAGCTGAATAAAGTTGTTATTTTTAATTTTTCGTTATAAAATTTAAGAAATTTTAAAAAAATTTCCAAAAAAAGTCAACTAAATTATGGTTTTTTGTTAAATATATGTTGAATTATATGTTAAATTGTGATTCACAGAAGAAACATAAATTTAACTGAATAAAGTATTTATTTTGAATTTTTCTTTATAAAATTTAAGAAATTTTTAAAAAAATTAGCAAAAAAAGTCAACTAAATTATGTTTTTTTTGGTTAATATATGTTGAATTATATGTAAAATTATGATTAACATGTTTAGAAACATAAATTTAGCTGAAAAAAGTTTTATTTTTATTTATTTTTTTATAAAATCTAAGAAATTTTTAATAAAATTGGCAAAAAAAGTCAACTAAATTATGTTTTTTGTTAAATTTTTGTTGAATTATATGTTAAATTATGAATAACATGTTTAGAAATATAAATTTAGCTGAATAAAATTGTCATTTTTAAGTTTTCGTTATAAAATTTAAGAAATTTTAAAAAAATTGCCAAAAAAATTCAACTAAATTATGGTTTTTTGTTAATTATATGTGGAATTATATGTTAAATTATCATTAACATATTAAGAAACATAAATTGAATTGAATAAAGTTTTTAGTTTTAATTTTTCTTTATGAAAATTAAGAAATTTTTAAAAAAAATGGCAAAAAACGTCAACTAAATTATGGTTTTTTGTTAAATATATCTTGAATTAAATGTTAAATTATGATTGACGTGCTTAGAAACATAAAATTAGCTGAATAAAGTATTTATTTTGAATTTTTCTTTATAAAATTTAAAAAATTTTTAAAAAAATTTTCACAAAAATTTCACCTAAATAATGTTTTTTTGTTAAATATATGTTGAATTATATGTTAAATTATGATTTACAGAAGAAACATAAATTTAACTGAATAAAGTATTTATTTTGAATTTTTCTTTATAAAATTTAAGAAATTTTTAAAAAAATTAGCAAAAAAAGTCAACTAAATTATGTTTTTTTTGGTTAATATATGTTGAATTATATGTAAAATTATGATTAACATGTTTAGAAACATAAATTTAGCTGAAAAAAGTTTTTATTTTTATTTATTTTTTTATAAAATCTAAGAAATTTTTAATAAAATTGGCAAAAAAAGTCAACTAAATTATGTTTTTTGTTAAATTTTTGTTGAATTATATGTTAAATTAAGAATAACATGTTTAGAAATATTAATTTAGCTGAATAAAGTTGTTATTTTTAAGTTTTCGTTATAAAATTTAAGAAATTTTAAAAAAATTGCCAAAAAAAGTCAACTAAATTATGGTTTTTTGTTAATTATATGTGGAATTATATGTTAAATTATCATTAACATATTAAGAAACATAAATTGAACTGAATAAAGTTTTTAGTTTTAATTTTTCTTTATGAAAATTAAGAAATTTTTAAAAAAAATGGCAAAAAACGTCAACTAAATTATGGTTTTTTGTTAAATATATCTTGAATTAAATGTTAAATTATGATTGACGTGCTTAGAAACATAAAATTAGCTGAATAAAGTATTTATTTTGAATTTTTCTTTATAAAATTTAAAAAATTTTTAAAAAAATTTTCACAAAAATTTCACCTAAATAATGTTTTTTTGTTAAATATGTGTTGATTTACTTCTTTATAAAATTTAAGAAGTTTTTAAAAAAATTGCCAAAAAAAGTAAACAAAATTATGTTTTTTTGTTAAATATATGTGAAAATATATATTAAATTGTGATCAACATATTTAGAAATATAAATTTAACTGAATAAAGTCGTTATTTTTAATTTTTCTTCATAAAAATTAAGAAATTTTTAAAAAAATTGGCAAAAAAGTCAACTAAATTATGTTTTTTGTTAAATTTATGTTGAATTATATGTTAAATTATGAATAACATGTTTAGAAATATAAATTTAGCTGAATAAAGTTGTTATTTTTAATTTTTCGTTATAAAATTTAAGAAATTTTTAAAAAAATTGCCAAAAAAAGTCAACTAAATTATGGTTGTTTTGGTTAATATATGTAGAATTATATGTAAAATTATGATTAACATGTTTAGAAACATAAATTTAGCTGAAAAAAGTTTTTATTTTTATTTATTTTTTTATAAAATGTAAGAAATTTTTAATAAAATTGGCAAAAAAAGTCAACTAAATTATGTTTTTTGTTAAATTTTTGTTGAATTATAAGTTAAATTATGAATAACATGTTTAGAAATATAAAATTAGCTGAATAAAGTTGTAATTTTGAATTTTTCGTTATAAAATTTAAGAAATTTTTAAAAAAATTGCCAAAAAAAGTCAACTAAATTATGGTTTCTTGTTAAATATATGTTGAATAATATGTTAAATTATGATTAACATGCTAAGAAACATAAATTTAACTGAATAAAGTTTTTATTTTTAATTTTTCTTTATAAAAATTAAGAAATTTTTAAAAAAATTTGCAAAAAAAGTAAACTAAATTATGTTTTTTGTTAAATTTATGTGGAATTATATGTTAAATTATCATTAACATATTAAGAAACATAAATTTAACTGAATAAAGTATTTATTTTTAATACTTCTTTATAAAATTTAAGAAATTTTTAAAAAAATTGGCAAAAAAAGTAAACTAAATTATGTTTTTTGTTAAATGTATGTTGAATTATATGTTAAATTATGATTAACATGTTTAGAAATATAAATTTAGCTGAATAAAGTTGTTATTTTTAATTTTTCGTTATAAAATTTTAGAAATTTTTAAAAAAATGTTGCAAAAAAAGTCAACTAAATTATGTTTTCTGTTAAATTTATGATGAATTATATGTTAAATTATGAATAACATGTTTATAAATATAAAATTAGCTGAATAAAGTTGTTATTTTTAATTTTTCTTTATGAAAATTAAGAAATTTTTAAAAAAATTAGCAAAAAATGTCAACTAAATTATTTTTTTTTTTTGTTAATATATGTTGAATTATATGTAAAATTATGATTAACATGTTTAGAAACATAAACTTAGCTGAATAAAGTTGTTATTTTTAATTTTTCGTTATAAAATTTAAGAAATTTTTAAAAAAATTGGCAAAAAAAGTCAACTAAATTATGTTTTTTGTTAAATTTATGTTGAATTATATGTTAAATTATGAATAACATGTTTAGAAATATAAAATTAGCTGAATAAAGTTGTTATTTTTAATTTTTCGTTATAAAATTTAAGAAATTTTAAAAAAATTGCCAAAAAAAGTCAACTAAATTATGGTTTTTTGTTAAATATATGTTGAATTATATGTTAAATTATGATTCACAGAACAAACATAAATTTAACTGAATAAAGTATTTATTTTGAATTTTTCTTTATAAAATTTAAGAAATTTTTAAAAAAATTAGCAAAAAAAGTCAACTAAATTATGTTTTTTTTGGTTAATATATGTTGAATTATATGTAAAATTATGATTAACATGTTTAGAAACATAAATTTAGCTGAAAAAAGTTTTTATTTTTATTTATTTTTTTATAAAATCTAAGAAATTTTTAATAAAATTGGCAAAAAAAGTCAACTAAATTATGTTTTTTGTTAAATTTTTGTTGAATTATATGTTAAATTATGAATAACATGTTTAGAAATATAAATTTAGCTGAATAAAGTTGTTATTTTTAAGCTTTCGTTATAAAATTTAAGAAATTTTAAAAAAATTGCCACAAAAAGTCAACTAAATTATGGTTTTTTGTTAATTATATGTGGAATTATATGTTAAATTATCATTAACATATTAAGAAACATAAATTGAACTGAATAAAGTTTTTAGTTTTAATTTTTCTTTATGAAAATTAAGAAATTTTTAAAAAAAATGGCAAAAAACGTCAACTAAATTATGGTTTTTTGTTAAATATATCTTGAATTAAATGTTAAATTATGATTGACGTGCTTAGAAACATAAAATTAGCTGAATTAAGTATTTATTTTGAATTTTTCTTTATAAAATTTAAAAATTTTTTAAAAAAATTGTCACAAAAATTTCACCTAAATAATGTTTTTTTTGTTAAATATGTGTTGATTTATATGTTAAATTATGATTCACATGTTAAGAATTATAAATTTAACTGAATAAAGTTGTTATTTTTAATTCTTCGTTATAAAATTTAAGAAATTTTTAAAAAAATTGCCAAAAAAAGTCAACTAAATTATGTTTTTTGTAAAATTTATGTTGAATTATATGTTAAATTATGAATAACATGTTTAGAAATATAAATTTTGCTGAATAAAGTTGTTATTTTTAATACTTCTTTATAAAATTTAAGAAATTTTTAAGAAAATTGCCAAAAAAAGTAAACAAAATTATGTTTTTTTGTTAAATATATGTGAAATTATATATTAAATTGTGATCAACATATTTAGAAATATAAATTTAACTGAATACAGTCGTTATTTTTAATTTTTCTTCATAAAAATTAGGAAATTTTTAAAAAAATTTGCAAAAAAAGTCAACTAAATTATGTTTTTTGTTAAATTTATGTTGAAATATATGTTAAATTATGAATAACATGTTTACAAATATAAATTTAGCTGAATAAAGTTGTTATTTTTAAGTTTTCGTTATAAAATTTAAGAAATTTTAAAAAAATTGCCAAAAAAAGTCAACTAAATTATGGTTTTTTGTTAAATATATGTGGAATTATATGTTAAATTATCATTAACATATTAAGAAACATAAATTTAACTGAATAAAGTTTTTATTTTTAATTTTTCTTTATGAAAATTAAGAAATTTAAAAAAAAAATGGCAAAAAAAGTCAACTAAATTATGGTTTTTTGTTAAATATATCTTGAATCAAATGTTAAATTATGAATAACATGCTTAGAAACATAAATTTAGCTGAATAAAGTATTTATTTTGAATTTTTCTTTACAAAATTTAAGAAATTTTTAAAAAAATTGTCACAAAAATTTCACCTAAATAAGGTTTTTTTGTTAAATATATGTTGATTTATATGTTAAATTATGATTAACATGTTAAGAAATATAAATTTAACTGAATAAAGTTTTTATTTTTAATTTTTCTTTATACAAATTAAGAAATTTTTAAAAAAATTGCCAAAAAAAGTCAACTAAATTATGTTTTTTGTTAAATTAATGTAGAATTATATGTTAAATTATGAATAACATGTTTAGAAATAAAAATTTTGCTGAATAAAGTTGTTATTTTTAATACTTCTTTATAAAATTTAAGAAATTTTTAAAAAAATTGCCAAAAAAAGTAAACAAAATTATGTTTTTTTGTTAAATATATGTGAAATTATATATTAAATTATGATCAACATATTTAGAAATATAAATTTAACGGAATAAAGTCGTTATTTTGAATTTTTCTTCATAAAAATTAAGAAACTTTTAAAAAAATTGTCACTAAAATTTCAAATAATGTGTTTTTGTTAAATATATGTTGATTTATATGTTAAATGATAATTAGCATGTTTAGAAATATAAATTTAACTGAATAAAGTTTTTATTTTTAATTTTTCTTTATAAAAATTAAGAAATTTTTAAAAAAATTGGCAAAAAAAGTCAACTAAATTATGTTTTTTGTTAAATTTATGTTGAATTATATGTTAAATTATGAATAACATGTTTAGAAATATAAATTTAGCTGAATAAAGTTGTTATTTTTAATTTTTCGTTATAAAATTTAATATAATTTTAAAAAAATTTACAAAAAAGTCAACTAAATTATGGTTTTTTGTTAAATATATGTTGAATTATATGTTAAATTATGATAAACATGCTTAGAAATATAAATTTAACTAAATAAAGTTTTTATTTTGAATTTTTCTTTATAAAAATTAAATTTTTTTTAAAAAAATAGGCAAAAAAGTCAACTAAATTATGTTTTTTGTTAAATTTATGTTGAATTATATGTTAAATTATGAATAACATGTTTAGAAATATAAATTTAGCTGAATAAAGTTGTTATTTTTAATTTTTCGTAGTAAAATTTAAGAAATTTTTAAAAAAATTGCCAAAAAAAATCAACTAAATTATGGTTTTTTGTTAAATATATGTTGAATTATATGTTTAATTATGATTAACATGGTTAGAAACATAAATTTAGCTCAATAAAGTATTTATTTTGAATTTTTCTTTATAAAATTTAAGAAGTTTTTAAAAAAATTGTCACAAAAATTTCACCTAAATAATGTTTTTTGTTAAATATATGTTGATTTATATGTTAAATTATGATTAACATGTTAAGAAATATAAATTTAACTGTATAAAGTTGTTATTTTCAATACTTCTTTATAAAATTTAAGAAATTTAAAAAAAAAATGGCAAAAAAATCAACTAAATTATGTTTTTTGTTAAATGTATGTTTTATTATTTGTTAAATTATGATGAACATGTTTAGAAATATAAATGTGGCTGAAGAAAGTTGTTATTTGTTATTTTTCTTTATAAAATTTAAGAAATTTTTAAAAAAATTGCTAAAAAAAGTCAACTAAACTATGGTTTTTTGTTAAATATATGTTGATTTATATGTTAAATTATGATTAACATGTTAAGAAATATAAATTTAACTAAATAAAGTTTTTATTTTTAATTTTTCTTTATACAAATTAAGAAATTTTTAAAAAAATTGGCAAAAAAAGTCAACTAAATTATGTTTTTTGTTAAATATATGTGGAATTATATGTTAAATTATGATTAACATATTTAGAAATATAAATTTAACTGAATAAAATTTTTATTTTTATTTTTTTTTATAAAATGTAAGAAACTTTTAAAAAAAATTCCAAAAAAAGTCAACAAAATTATGTTTTTTGTTAAATATATGTTGATTTATATGTTAAATTATGATTAACATGTTAAGAAATATAAATTTAACTGAATAAAGTTTTTATTTTTTATTTTTCTTTATACAAGTTAAGAAATTTTTAAAAAAATTGGCAAAAAAAGTCAACTAAATTATGTTTTTTGTTAAATTTATGTTGAATTATATGTTAAATTATGAATAACATGTTCAGAAATATAAATTTAACTGCATAAAGTTTTTATTTTTAAATTTTCTTTATAAAAATTAAGAAATTTTTAAAAAAATCGCCAAAAAAAGTCAACTAAACTATGGTTTTTTGTTAAATATATGTTGAATTATATATTGAATTATGATAAACATATTAAGAAATATAAATTTTGCTGAATAAAGTTGTTATTTTAATTTTTCTTTATAAAATTTAAGAAATTTTTAAAAATATTGCCAAAAAAAGTAAACAATATGTAGAATTATATATTAAATTATGATCAACATATTTAGAAATATAAATTTTGCTGAATAAAGTTGTTATTTTTAATTTTTCTTTATAAAAATTAAGAATTTTTTAAAAAAATTGGCAAAAAAAGTCAACTAAATTATGTTTTTTGTTAAATTTATGTTGAATTATATGTTAAATTATGAATAGCATGTTTATAAATATAAATTTAGCTGAATAAAGTTGTTATTTTTAATTTTTCGTTATAAAATTTAAGAAATTTTTAAAAAAATTGATAAAAAAAGTAAACAAAATTATGTTTTTTTGTTAAATAAATGTGGAATTATATGTTAAATTATGATTAACATATTTAGAAATATAAATTTAGCTGAATAAAGTTGTTCTTTTTAATTTTTCGTTATAAAATTTAAGAAATTTTTAAAAAAATTGCCAAAAAAAGTAAACAAAATTTGTTTTTTTGTTAAATATATGTGGAATTATATATTAAATTATGATTAACATATTAAGAAATATAAATTTAACTGAATAAAGTTTTTATTTTTAATTTTTCTTTATGAAAATTAAGAAATTTTTAAAAAAATTGGAAAAAAAGTCAACTAAATTATGGTTTTTTGTTAAATATATGTTGAATTATATGTTAAATTATGATTAACATGCTTAGAAACATAAATTTAGCTGAATAAAGTACTTATTTTGAATTTTTCTTTATAAAATTTAAGAAATTTTTAAAAAAATTGTCACAAAAATTTAACCTAAATAATGTTTTTTGTTAAATATATGTTGATTTATATGTTAAATTATGATTAACATTTTAAGAAATATAAATTTAACTGAATAAAGTTTTTATTTTTAATTTTGCTTTATACAAATTAAGAAATTTTTAAAAAAATTGGCAAAAAAAGTCAACTAAATTATGTTTTTTGTTAAATATATGTTGAATTATATGTTAAATTATGATTACCATGTTTAGAAATATAAATTTAACTGAATAAAGTTTTTATTTTTAATTTTTCGTTACAAAATTTAAGAAATTTTTAAAAAATTGCCAAAAAAAGTATACAAAATTATGTTTTTTTGTTAAATATATTGAATTATATTCAATTATATTAATTGAATTATATGTTTAATTATGATTAACATGCTTAGAAACATAAATTTAGCTCAATAAAGTATTTATTTTGAATTTTTCTTTATAAAATTTAAGAAATTTTTAAAAAAATTGTCACAAAAATTTAACCTAAATAATGTTTTTTTGTTAAATATATGTTGATTTATATGTTAAATTATGAATAACATGTTTAGAAATATAAATTTAGCTGAATAAAGTTGTTCTTTTTAATTTTTCGTTATAAAATTTAAGAAATTTTTAAAAAAATTGCCAAAAAAAGTAAACAAAATTTGTTTTTTTGTTAAATATATGTGGAATTATATATTAAATTATGACTAACATATTAAGAAATATAAATTTAACTGAATAAAGTTTTTATTTTTAATTTTTCTTTATGAAAATTAAGAAATTTTTAAAAAAATTGGAAAAAAAGTCAACTAAATTATGGTTTTTTGTTAAATATATGTTGAATTATATGTTAAATTATGATTAACATGCTTAGAAACATATATTTAGCTGAATAAAGTACTTATTTTGAATTTTTCTTTATAAAATTTAAGAAATTTTTAAAAAAATTGTCACAAAAATTTAACCTAAATAATGTTTTTTTGTTAAATATATGTTGATTTATATGTTAAATTATGATTAACATGTTAAGAAATATAAATTTAACTGAATAAAGTTTTTATTTTTAATTTTGCTTTATACAAATTAAGAAATTTTTAAAAAAATTGGCAAAAAAAGTCAACTAAATTATGTTTTTTGTTAAATATATGTTGAATTATATGTTAAATTATGATTACCATGTTTAGAAATATAAATTTAGCTGAACAAAGTTGTTATTTTTAATTCTTCGTTATAAAATTTAAGAAATTTTTAAAAAAATTGCCAAAAAAAGTCAACTAAATTATGTTTTTTGTAAAATTTATGTTGAATTATATGTTAAATTATGAATAACATGTTTAGAAATAAAAATTTTGCTGAATAAAGTTGTTATTTTTAATACTTCTTTATAAAATTTAAGAAATTTTGAAAAAAATTGCCAAAAAAAGTAAACAAAATTATGTTTTTTTGTTAAATATATGTGAAATTATATATTAAATTATGATCAACATATTTAGAAATATAAATTTAACTGAATAAAGTCGTTATTTTGAAGTTTTCTTCATAAAAATTAAGAAACTTTTAAAAAAATTGTCACTAAAATTTCAAATAATGTGTTTTTGTTAAATATATGTTGATTTATATGTTAAATGATCATTAGCATGTTTAAAAATATAAATTTAACTGAATAAAGTTTTTATTTTTAATTTTTCTTTATAAAAATTAAGAAATTTTTAAAAAAATTGCCAAAAAAAGTCAACTAAACTATGGTTTTTTGTTAAATATATGTTGAATTATATATTGAATTATGACAAACATATTAAGAAATATAAATTTTGCTGAATAAAGTTGTTATTTTTAATTTTTCTTTATAAAATTTAAGAAATTTTTAAAAATATTGCCAAAAAAAGTAAACAAAATTATGTTTTTTTTGTTAAATATATGTAGAATTATATATTAAATTATGATCAACATATTTAGAAATATAAATTTTGCTGAATAAAGTTGTTATTTTTAATTTTTCTTTATAAAAATTAAGAAATTTTTAAAAAAATTGGCAAAAAAAGTCAACTAAATTATGTTTTTTGTTAAATTTATGTTGAATTATATGTTAAATTATGAATAGCATGTTTATAAATATAAATTTAGCTGAATAAAGTTGTTATTTTTAATTTTTCGTTATAAAATTTAAGAAATTTTTAAAAAAATTGATAAAAAAAGTAAACAAAATTATGTTTTTTTGTTAAATAAATGTGGAATTATATGTTAAATTATGATTAACATATTTAGAAATATAAATTTAACTGAATAAAGTTTTTATTTTTAATTTTTCTTTATAAAAATTAAGAAATTTTTAAAAAAATTTGCAAAAAAAGTCAACTAAATTATGTTTTTTGCTAAATTTATGTTGAATTATATGTTAAATTATGAATAACATGTTTAGAAATATAAATTTAGCTGAATAAAGTTGTTCTTTTTAATTTTTCGTTATAAAATTTAAGAAATTTTTAAAAAAATTGCCAAAAAAAGTAAACAAAATTTGTTTTTTTGTTAAATATATGTGGAATTATATATTAAATTATGATTAACATATTAAGAAATATAAATTTAACTGAATAAAGTTTTTATTTTTAATTTTTCTTTATGAAAATTAAGAAATTTTTAAAAAAATTGGAAAAAAAGTCAACTAAGTTATGGTTTTTTGTTAAATATATGTTGAATTATATGTTAAATTATGATTAACATGCTTAGAAACATAAATTTAGCTGAATAAAGTACTTATTTTGAATTTTTCTTTATAAAATTTAAGAAATTTTTAAAAAAATTGTCACAAAAATTTAACCTAAATAATTTTTTTTTGTTAAATATATGTTGATTTATATGTTAAATTATGATTAACATGTTAAGAAATATAAATTTAACTGAATAAAGTTTTTATTTTTAATTTTGCTTTATACAAATTAAGAAATTTTTAAAAAAATTGGCAAAAAAAATCAACTAAATTATGTTTTTTGTTAAATATATGTTGAATTATATGTTAAATTATGATTACCATGTTTAGAAATATAAATTTAACTGAATAAAGTTTTTATTTTTAATTTTTATTTATGAAAATTAAGAAATTTTTAAAAAAATTGGAAAAAAAGTCAACTAAATTATGGTTTTTTGTTAAATATATATTTAATTATATGTTAAATTAAGATTAACATGCTTAGAAACATAAATTTAGCTGAATAAAGTACTTATTTTGAATTTTTCTTTATAAAATTTAAGAAATTTTTAAAAAAATTGGCAAAAAAAGTCAACTAAATTATGTTTTTTTTGGTTAATATATGTTGAATTATATGTAAAATTATGATTAACATGTTTAGAAACATAAATTTAACTGAAAAAAGTTTTTATTTTTATTTATTTTTTTATAAAATGTAAGAAATTTTTAAAAAAATTGGCAAAAAAAGTCAACTAAATTATGTTTTTTGTTAAATTTTTGTTGAATTATATGTTAAATTATGAATAACATGTTTAGAAATATAAAATTAGCTTAATAAAGTTGTTACTTTTAATTTTTCGTTATAAAATTTAGGAAATTTTTAAAAAATTGCCAAAAAAAGTCAACTAAATTATGGTTTTTTGTTAAATATATGTTGAATTATATGTTAAATTATGACTAACATGCTAAGAAACATAAATTTAACTGAATAAAGTTTTTATATTTAATTTTTCTTTATGAAAATTAAGAAATTTTTAAAAAAAATGGCAAAAAAAGTCAACTAAATTATGGTTTTTTGTTAAATATATGTTGAATTATATGTTAAATTATGATTAACATGCTTAGAAACATAAATTTAGCTCAATAAAGTATTTATTTTGAATTTTTCTTTATAAAATTTAAGAAATTTTTAAAAAAATTGTCACAAAAATTTCAACTAAATAATGTTTTTTTGTTAAATATATGTTGATTTATATGTTAAATTATGATTAACTTGTTAAGAAATATAAATTTAGCTGAATAAAGTTGTTATTTTAAATTTTTCGTTATAAAATTTAAGAAATTTTTAAAAAAATTGCCAAAAAAAGTCAACTAAATTATGGTTTTTTATTAAATATATGTTAAATTATATGTTAAATTATGATTAACAGAAGAAACATAAATTTAACTGAATAAAGTATTTATTTTGAATTTTTCTTTATAAAATTTAAATTTTTTTTAAAAAAATTGGCAAAAAAAGTCAACTAAATAATGTTTTTTTGTTAAATATATGTTGATTTATATGTTAAATTATGATTAACATGTTTAGAAATAAAAATTTTGCTGAATAAAGTTGTTATTTTTAATACTCCTTTATAAAATTTAAGAAATTTTTAAAAAAATTGCCAAAAAAAGTAAACAAAATTATGTTTTTTTGTTAAATATATGTGAAATTATATATTAAATTATGATCAACATATTTAGAAATATAAATTTAACTGAATAAAGTCGTTATTTTGAATTTTTCTTCATAAAAATTAAGAAACTTTTAAAAAAATTGTCACTAAAATTTCAAATAATGTGTTTTTGTTAAATATATGTTGATTTATATGTTAAATGACATTTAGCATGTTAAGAAATATAAATTTAACTGAATAAAGTTTTTATTTTTAATTTTTCTTTATAAAAATTAAGAAATTTTTAAAAAAATTGGCAAAAAAAGTCAACTAAATTATGTTTTTTGTTAAATTTATGTTGAATTATATGTTAAATTATGAATAACATGTTTAGAAATATAAATTTAGCTGAATAAAGTTGTTATTTTTAATTTTTCGTTATAAAATTTAATAAATTTTTAAAAAAATTGACAAAAAAGTCAACTAAATTATGGTTTTTTGTTAAATATATGTTGAATTATATGTTAAATTATGATAAACATGCTTAGAAATATAAATTTAACTGAATAAAGTTTTTATTTTCAATTTTTCTTTATAAAAATTAAAATTTTTTTAAAAAAATAGGCAAAAAAGTCAACTAAATTATGTTTTTTGTTAAATTTATGTTGAATTATATGTTAAATTATGAATAACATGTTTAGAAATATAAATTTAGCTGAATAAAGTTGTTATTTTTAATTTTTCGTAATAAAATTTAAGAAATTTTTAAAAAAATTGCCAAAAAAAATCAACTAAATTATGGTTTTTTGTTAAATATATGTTGAATTATATGTTTAATTATGATTAACATGCTTAGAAACATAAATTTAGCTCAATAAAGTATTTATTTTGAATTTTTCTTTATAAAATTTAAGAAATTTTTAAAAAAATTGTCACAAAAATTTCACCTAAATAATGTTTTTTTGTTAAATATATGTTGATTTATATGTTAAATTATGATTAACATGTTAAGAAATATAAATTTAACTGTATAAAGTTGTTATTTTTAATACTTCTTTATAAAATTTAAGAAATTTAAAAAAAAAATGGCAAAAAAATCAACTAAATTATGTTTTTTGTTAAATGTATGTTTTATTATTTGTTAAATTATGATGAACATGTTTAGAAATATAAATTTGGCTGAAGAAAGTTGTTATTTGTTATTTTTCTTTATAAAATTTAAGAAATTTTTAAAAAAATTGCCAAAAAAAGTCAACTAAACTATGGTTTTTTGTTAAATATATGTTGAATTATATGTTAAATTATGATTAACATGTTAAGAAATATAAATTTAACTAAATAAAGTTTTTATTTTTAATTTTTCTTTATACAAATTAAGAAATTTTTAAAAAAATTGGCAAAAAAAGTCAACTAAATTATGTTTTTTGTTAAATATATGTGGAATTATATGTTAAATTATGATTAACATATTTAGAAATATAAATTTAACTGAATAAAATTTTTATTTTTATTTTTTTTTATAAAATGTAAGAAACTTTTAAAAAAAATTCCAAAAAAAGTCAACAAAATTATGTTTGTTGTTAAATATATGTTGATTTATATGTTAAATTATGATTAACATGTTAAGAAATATAAATTTAACTGAATAAAGTTTTTATTTTTAATTTTTCTTTATACAAATTAAGAAATTTTTAAAAAAATTGGCAAAAAAAGTCAACTAAATTATGTTTTTTGTTAAATTTATGTTGAATTATATGTTAAATTATGAATAACATGTTCAGAAATATAAATTTAACTGAATAAAGTTTTAATTTTTAATTTTTCTTTATAAAAATTAAGAAATTTTTAAAAAAATCGCCAAAAAAAGTCAACTAAACTATGGTTTTTTGTTAAATATAAGTTGAATTATATATTGAATTATGATAAACATATTTAGAAATATAAATTTTGCTGAATAAAGTTGTTATTTTTAATTTTTCTTTAAAAAAATTAATAAATTTTTAAAAAAATTGGCAAAAAAAGTCAACTAAATTATGTTTTTTGTTAAATTTATGTTGAATTATATGTTAAATTATGAATAGCATGTTTAGAAATATAAATTTAGCTGAATAAAGTTGTTATTTTTAATTTTTCGTTATAAAATTTAAGAAATTTTTAAAAAAATTGCCACAAAAAGTAATCAAAATTTGTTTTTTTGTTAAATATATGTGGAATTATATATTAAATTATGATTAACATATTAAGAAATATAAATTTAACTGAATAAAGTTTTTATTTTGAATTTTTCTTTACGAAAATTAAGAAATTTTTAAAAAAATTGTAAAAAAAGTCAACTAAATTACGGTTTTTTGTTAAACATATGTTGAATTATATGTTAAATTATGATTAACATGCTTAGAAACATAAATTTAGCTGAATAAAGTACTTATTTTGAATTTTTCTTTATAAAATTTAAGAAATTTTTAAAAAAATTGTCACAAAAATTTAACCTTAATAATGTTTTTTTGTTAAATATATGTTGATTTATATGTTAAGTTATGATTAACATGTTAAGAAATATAAATTTAACTGAATAAAGTTTTTATTTTTTATTTTGCTTTATAAAATGTAAGAAACTTTTAAAAAAAATTCCAAAAAAAGTCAACAAAATTATGTTTTTTGTTAAATATATGTTGATTTATATGTTAAATTATGATTAACATGTTAAGAAATATAAATTTAACTGAATAAAGTTTTTATTTTTAATTTTTCATTATACAAATTAAGAAATTTTTAAAAAAATTTGCAAAAAAAGTCAACTAAATTATGTTTTTTGTTAAATTTATGTTGAATTATATGTTAAATTATGAATAACATGTTCAGAAATATAAATTTAACTGAATAAAGTTTTTATTTTTAATTTTTCTTTATAAAAATTAAGAAATTTAAAAAAAAATCGCCAAAAAAAGACAACTAAACTATGGTTTTTTGTTAAATGTATGTTGAATTATATATTGAATTATAATAAACATATTAAGAAATATAAATTTTGCTGAATAAAGTTGTTATTTTTAATTTTTCTTTATAAAATTTAAGAAATTTTTAAAAATATTGCCAAAAAAGTAAACAAAATTATGTTTTTTTGTTAAATATATGTAGAATTATATATTAAATTATGATCAACATATTTAGAAATATAAATTTTGCTGAATAAAGTTGTTATTTTTAATTTTTATTTATAAAAATTAAGAAATTTTTAAAAAAATTGGCAAAAAAAGTCAACTAAATGATGTTTTTTGTTAAATTTATGTTGAATTATATGTTAAATTATGAATAGCATGTTTAGAAATATAAATTTAGCTGAATAAAGTTGTTATTTTTAATTTTTCGTTATAAAATTTAAGAAATTTTTAAAAAAATTGATAAAAAAAGTAAACAAAATTATGTTTTTTTGTTAAATAAATGTGGAATTATATGTTAAATTATGATTAACATATTTAGAAATATAAATTTAACTGAATAAAGTTTTTATTTTTAATTTTTATTTATAAAAATTAAGAAATTTTTAAAAAAATTTGCAAAAAAAGTCAACTAAATTATGTTTTTTGTTAAATTTATGTTGAATTATATGTTAAATTATGAATAACATGTTTAGAAATATAAATTTAGCATAATAAAGTTGTTCTTTTTAATTTTTCGTTATAAAATTTAAGAAATTTTTAAAAAAATTGTCAAAAAAAGTCAACTAAATTATGGTTTCTTGTTAAATATATGTTGAATAATATGTTAAATTATGATTAACATGCTAAGAAACATAAATTTAACTGAATAAAGTTTTTATTTTTAATTTTTCTTTATAAAAATTAAGAAATTTTTAAAAAAATTTGCAAAAAATGTAAACTAAATTATGTTTTTTGTTAAATTTATGTGGAATTATATGTTAAATTATCATTAACATATTAAGAAACATAAATTTAACTGAATAAAGTATTTATTTTTAATACTTCTTTATAAAATTTAAGAAATTTTTAAAAAAATTGGCAAAAAAAGTCAACTAAATTATGTTTTTTGTTAAATGTATGTTGAATTATATGTTAAATTATGATTAACATGTTTAGAAATATAAATTTAGCTGAATAAAGTTGTTATTTTTAATTTTTCGTTATAAAATTTTAGAAATTTTTAAAAAAATGTTGCAAAAAAAGTCAACTAAATTATGTTTTCTGTTAAATTTATGATGAATTATATGTTAAATTATGAATAACATGTTTATAAATATAAAATTAGCTGAATAAAGTTGTTATTTTTAATTTTTCTTTATGAAAATTAAGAAATTTTTAAAAAAATTAGCAAAAAATGTCAACTAAATTATTTTTTTTTTTTGTTAATATATGTTGAATTATATGTAAAATTATGATTAACATGTTTAGAAACATAAACTTAGCTGAATAAAGTTGTTATTTTTAATTTTTCGTTATAAAATTTAAGAAATTTTTAAAAAAATTGGCAAAAAAAGTCAACTAAATTATGTTTTTTGTTAAATTTATGTTGAATTATATGTTAAATTATGAATAACATGTTTAGAAATATAAAATTAGCTGAATAAAGTTGTTATTTTTAATTTTTCGTTATAAAATTTAAGAAATTTTAAAAAAATTGCCAAAAAAAGTCAACTAAATTATGGTTTTTTGTTAAATATATGTTGAATTATATGTTAAATTATGATTCACAGAACAAACATAAATTTAACTGAATAAAGTATTTATTTTGAATTTTTCTTTATAAAATTTAAGAAATTTTTAAAAAAATTAGCAAAAAAAGTCAACTAAATTATGTTTTTTTTGGTTAATATATGTTGAATTATATGTAAAATTATGATTAACATGTTTAGAAACATAAATTTAGCTGAAAAAAGTTTTTATTTTTATTTATTTTTTTATAAAATCTAAGAAATTTTTAATAAAATTGGCAAAAAAAGTCAACTAAATTATGTTTTTTGTTAAATTTTTGTTGAATTATATGTTAAATTATGAATAACATGTTTAGAAATATAAATTTAGCTGAATAAAGTTGTTATTTTTAAGCTTTCGTTATAAAATTTAAGAAATTTTAAAAAAATTGCCACAAAAAGTCAACTAAATTATGGTTTTTTGTTAATTATATGTGGAATTATATGTTAAATTATCATTAACATATTAAGAAACATAAATTGAACTGAATAAAGTTTTTAGTTTTAATTTTTCTTTATGAAAATTAAGAAATTTTTAAAAAAAATGGCAAAAAACGTCAACTAAATTATGGTTTTTTGTTAAATATATCTTGAATTAAATGTTAAATTATGATTGACGTGCTTAGAAACATAAAATTAGCTGAATTAAGTATTTATTTTGAATTTTTCTTTATAAAATTTAAAAATTTTTTAAAAAAATTGTCACAAAAATTTCACCTAAATAATGTTTTTTTTGTTAAATATGTGTTGATTTATATGTTAAATTATGATTCACATGTTAAGAATTATAAATTTAACTGAATAAAGTTGTTATTTTTAATTCTTCGTTATAAAATTTAAGAAATTTTTAAAAAAATTGCCAAAAAAAGTCAACTAAATTATATTTTTTGTAAAATTTATGTTGAATTATATGTTAAATTATGAATAACATGTTTAGAAATATAAATTTTGCTGAATAAAGTTGTTATTTTTAATACTTCTTTATAAAATTTAAGAAATTTTTAAGAAAATTGCCAAAAAAAGTAAACAAAATTATGTTTTTTTGTTAAATATATGTGAAATTATATATTAAATTGTGATCAACATATTTAGAAATATAAATTTAACTGAATACAGTCGTTATTTTTAATTTTTCTTCATAAAAATTAGGAAATTTTTAAAAAAATTTGCAAAAAAAGTCAACTAAATTATGTTTTTTGTTAAATTTATGTTGAAATATATGTTAAATTATGAATAACATGTTTACAAATATAAATTTAGCTGAATAAAGTTGTTATTTTTAAGTTTTCGTTATAAAATTTAAGAAATTTTAAAAAAATTGCCAAAAAAAGTCAACTAAATTATGGTTTTTTGTTAAATATATGTGGAATTATATGTTAAATTATCATTAACATATTAAGAAACATAAATTTAACTGAATAAAGTTTTTATTTTTAATTTTTCTTTATGAAAATTAAGAAATTTAAAAAAAAAATGGCAAAAAAAGTCAACTAAATTATGGTTTTTTGTTAAATATATCTTGAATCAAATGTTAAATTATGAATAACATGCTTAGAAACATAAATTTAGCTGAATAAAGTATTTATTTTGAATTTTTCTTTACAAAATTTAAGAAATTTTTAAAAAAATTGTCACAAAAATTTCACCTAAATAAGGTTTTTTTGTTAAATATATGTTGATTTATATGTTAAATTATGATTAACATGTTAAGAAATATAAATTTAACTGAATAAAGTTTTTATTTTTAATTTTTCTTTATACAAATTAAGAAATTTTTAAAAAAATTGCCAAAAAAAGTCAACTAAATTATGTTTTTTGTTAAATTAATGTAGAATTATATGTTAAATTATGAATAACATGTTTAGAAATAAAAATTTTGCTGAATAAAGTTGTTATTTTTAATACTTCTTTATAAAATTTAAGAAATTTTTAAAAAAATTGCCAAAAAAAGTAAACAAAATTATGTTTTTTTGTTAAATATATGTGAAATTATATATTAAATTATGATCAACATATTTAGAAATATAAATTTAACGGAATAAAGTCGTTATTTTGAATTTTTCTTCATAAAAATTAAGAAACTTTTAAAAAAATTGTCACTAAAATTTCAAATAATGTGTTTTTGTTAAATATATGTTGATTTATATGTTAAATGATAATTAGCATGTTTAGAAATATAAATTTAACTGAATAAAGTTTTTATTTTTAATTTTTCTTTATAAAAATTAAGAAATTTTTAAAAAAATTGGCAAAAAAAGTCAACTAAATTATGTTTTTTGTTAAATTTATGTTGAATTATATGTTAAATTATGAATAACATGTTTAGAAATATAAATTTAGCTGAATAAAGTTGTTATTTTTAATTTTTCGTTATAAAATTTAATATAATTTTAAAAAAATTTACAAAAAAGTCAACTAAATTATGGTTTTTTGTTAAATATATGTTGAATTATATGTTAAATTATGATAAACATGCTTAGAAATATAAATTTAACTAAATAAAGTTTTTATTTTGAATTTTTCTTTATAAAAATTAAATTTTTTTTAAAAAAATAGGCAAAAAAGTCAACTAAATTATGTTTTTTGTTAAATTTATGTTGAATTATATGTTAAATTATGAATAACATGTTTAGAAATATAAATTTAGCTGAATAAAGTTGTTATTTTTAATTTTTCGTAGTAAAATTTAAGAAATTTTTAAAAAAATTGCCAAAAAAAATCAACTAAATTATGGTTTTTTGTTAAATATATGTTGAATTATATGTTTAATTATGATTAACATGGTTAGAAACATAAATTTAGCTCAATAAAGTATTTATTTTGAATTTTTCTTTATAAAATTTAAGAAGTTTTTAAAAAAATTGTCACAAAAATTTCACCTAAATAATGTTTTTTGTTAAATATATGTTGATTTATATGTTAAATTATGATTAACATGTTAAGAAATATAAATTTAACTGTATAAAGTTGTTATTTTCAATACTTCTTTATAAAATTTAAGAAATTTAAAAAAAAAATGGCAAAAAAATCAACTAAATTATGTTTTTTGTTAAATGTATGTTTTATTATTTGTTAAATTATGATGAACATGTTTAGAAATATAAATGTGGCTGAAGAAAGTTGTTATTTGTTATTTTTCTTTATAAAATTTAAGAAATTTTTAAAAAAATTGCTAAAAAAAGTCAACTAAACTATGGTTTTTTGTTAAATATATGTTGATTTATATGTTAAATTATGATTAACATGTTAAGAAATATAAATTTAACTAAATAAAGTTTTTATTTTTAATTTTTCTTTATACAAATTAAGAAATTTTTAAAAAAATTGGCAAAAAAAGTCAACTAAATTATGTTTTTTGTTAAATATATGTGGAATTATATGTTAAATTATGATTAACATATTTAGAAATATAAATTTAACTGAATAAAATTTTTATTTTTATTTTTTTTTATAAAATGTAAGAAACTTTTAAAAAAAATTCCAAAAAAAGTCAACAAAATTATGTTTTTTGTTAAATATATGTTGATTTATATGTTAAATTATGATTAACATGTTAAGAAATATAAATTTAACTGAATAAAGTTTTTATTTTTTATTTTTCTTTATACAAGTTAAGAAATTTTTAAAAAAATTGGCAAAAAAAGTCAACTAAATTATGTTTTTTGTTAAATTTATGTTGAATTATATGTTAAATTATGAATAACATGTTCAGAAATATAAATTTAACTGCATAAAGTTTTTATTTTTAAATTTTCTTTATAAAAATTAAGAAATTTTTAAAAAAATCGCCAAAAAAAGTCAACTAAACTATGGTTTTTTGTTAAATATATGTTGAATTATATATTGAATTATGATAAACATATTAAGAAATATAAATTTTGCTGAATAAAGTTGTTATTTTAATTTTTCTTTATAAAATTTAAGAAATTTTTAAAAATATTGCCAAAAAAAGTAAACAATATGTAGAATTATATATTAAATTATGATCAACATATTTAGAAATATAAATTTTGCTGAATAAAGTTGTTATTTTTAATTTTTCTTTATAAAAATTAAGAATTTTTTAAAAAAATTGGCAAAAAAAGTCAACTAAATTATGTTTTTTGTTAAATTTATGTTGAATTATATGTTAAATTATGAATAGCATGTTTATAAATATAAATTTAGCTGAATAAAGTTGTTATTTTTAATTTTTCGTTATAAAATTTAAGAAATTTTTAAAAAAATTGATAAAAAAAGTAAACAAAATTATGTTTTTTTGTTAAATAAATGTGGAATTATATGTTAAATTATGATTAACATATTTAGAAATATAAATTTAGCTGAATAAAGTTGTTCTTTTTAATTTTTCGTTATAAAATTTAAGAATTTTTTAAAAAAATTGCCAAAAAAAGTAAACAAAATTTGTTTTTTTGTTAAATATATGTGGAATTATATATTAAATTATGATTAACATATTAAGAAATATAAATTTAACTGAATAAAGTTTTTATTTTTAATTTTTCTTTATGAAAATTAAGAAATTTTTAAAAAAATTGGAAAAAAAGTCAACTAAATTATGGTTTTTTGTTAAATATATGTTGAATTATATGTTAAATTATGATTAACATGCTTAGAAACATAAATTTAGCTGAATAAAGTACTTATTTTGAATTTTTCTTTATAAAATTTAAGAAATTTTTAAAAAAATTGTCACAAAAATTTAACCTAAATAATGTTTTTTGTTAAATATATGTTGATTTATATGTTAAATTATGATTAACATTTTAAGAAATATAAATTTAACTGAATAAAGTTTTTATTTTTAATTTTGCTTTATACAAATTAAGAAATTTTTAAAAAAATTGGCAAAAAAAGTCAACTAAATTATGTTTTTTGTTAAATATATGTTGAATTATATGTTAAATTATGATTACCATGTTTAGAAATATAAATTTAACTGAATAAAGTTTTTATTTTTAATTTTTCGTTACAAAATTTAAGAAATTTTTAAAAAATTGCCAAAAAAAGTATACAAAATTATGTTTTTTTGTTAAATATATTGAATTATATTCAATTATATTAATTGAATTATATGTTTAATTATGATTAACATGCTTAGAAACATAAATTTAGCTCAATAAAGTATTTATTTTGAATTTTTCTTTATAAAATTTAAGAAATTTTTAAAAAAATTGTCACAAAAATTTAACCTAAATAATGTTTTTTTTTTAAATATATGTTGATTTATATGTTAAATTATGAATAACATGTTTAGAAATATAAATTTAGCTGAATAAAGTTGTTCTTTTTAATTTTTCGTTATAAAATTTAAGAAATTTTTAAAAAAATTGCCAAAAAAAGTAAACAAAATTTGTTTTTTTGTTAAATATTTGTGGAATTATATATTAAATTATGATTAATATATTAAGAAATATAAATTTAACTGAATAAAGTTTTTATTTTTAATTTTTCTTTATGAAAATTAAGAAATTTTTAAAAAAATTGGAAAAAAAGTCAACTAAATTATGGTTTTTTGTTAAATATATGTTGAATTATATGTTAAATTATGATTAACATGCTTAGAAACATATATTTAGCTGAATAAAGTACTTATTTTGAATTTTTCTTTATAAAATTTAAGAAATTTTTAAAAAAATTGTCACAAAAATTTAACCTAAATAATGTTTTTTTGTTAAATATATGTTGATTTATATGTTAAATTATGATTAACATGTTAAGAAATATAAATTTAACTGAATAAAGTTTTTATTTTTAATTTTGCTTTATACAAATTAAGAAATTTTTAAAAAAATTGGCAAAAAAAGTCAACTAAATTATGTTTTTTGTTAAATATATGTTGAATTATATGTTAAATTATGATTACCATGTTTAGAAATATAAATTTAGCTGAACAAAGTTGTTATTTTTAATTCTTCGTTATAAAATTTAAGAAATTTTTAAAAAAATTGCCAAAAAAAGTCAACTAAATTATGTTTTTTGTAAAATTTATGTTGAATTATATGTTAAATTATGAATAACATGTTTAGAAATAAAAATTTTGCTGAATAAAGTTGTTATTTTTAATACTTCTTTATAAAATTTAAGAAATTTTGAAAAAAATTGCCAAAAAAAGTAAACAAAATTATGTTTTTTTGTTAAATATATGTGAAATTATATATTAAATTATGATCAACATATTTAGAAATATAAATTTAACTGAATAAAGTCGTTATTTTGAAGTTTTCTTCATAAAAATTAAGAAACTTTTAAAAAAATTGTCACTAAAATTTCAAATAATGTGTTTTTGTTAAATATATGTTGATTTATATGTTAAATGATCATTAGCATGTTTAAAAATATAAATTTAACTGAATAAAGTTTTTATTTTTAATTTTTCTTTATAAAAATTAAGAAATTTTTAAAAAAATTGCCAAAAAAAGTCAACTAAACTATGGTTTTTTGTTAAATATATGTTGAATTATATATTGAATTATGATAAACATATTAAGAAATATAAATTTTGCTGAATAAAGTTGTTATTTTTAATTTTTCTTTATAAAATTTAAGAAATTTTTAAAAATATTGCCAAAAAAAGTAAACAAAATTATGTTTTTTTTGTTAAATATATGTAGAATTATATATTAAATTATGATCAACATATTTAGAAATATAAATTTTGCTGAATAAAGTTGTTATTTTTAATTTTTCTTTATAAAAATTAAGAAATTTTTAAAAAAATTGGCAAAAAAAGTCAACTAAATTATGTTTTTTGTTAAATTTATGTTGAATTATATGTTAAATTATGAATAGCATGTTTATAAATATAAATTTAGCTGAATAAAGTTGTTATTTTTAATTTTTCGTTATAAAATTTAAGAAATTTTTAAAAAAATTGATAAAAAAAGTAAACAAAATTATGTTTTTTTGTTAAATAAATGTGGAATTATATGTTAAATTATGATTAACATATTTAGAAATATAAATTTAACTGAATAAAGTTTTTATTTTTAATTTTTCTTTATAAAAATTAAGAAATTTTTAAAAAAATTTGCAAAAAAAGTCAACTAAATTATGTTTTTTGCTAAATTTATGTTGAATTATATGTTAAATTATGAATAACATGTTTAGAAATATAAATTTAGCTGAATAAAGTTGTTCTTTTTAATTTTTCGTTATAAAATTTAAGAAATTTTTAAAAAAATTGCCAAAAAAAGTAAACAAAATTTGTTTTTTTGTTAAATATATGTGGAATTATATATTAAATTATGATTAACATATTAAGAAATATAAATTTAACTGAATAAAGTTTTTATTTTTAATTTTTCTTTATGAAAATTAAGAAATTTTTAAAAAAATTGGAAAAAAAGTCAACTAAGTTATGGTTTTTTGTTAAATATATGTTGAATTATATGTTAAATTATGATTAACATGCTTAGAAACATAAATTTAGCTGAATAAAGTACTTATTTTGAATTTTTCTTTATAAAATTTAAGAAATTTTTAAAAAAATTGTCACAAAAATTTAACCTAAATAATTTTTTTTTGTTAAATATATGTTGATTTATATGTTAAATTATGATTAACATGTTAAGAAATATAAATTTAACTGAATAAAGTTTTTATTTTTAATTTTGCTTTATACAAATTAAGAAATTTTTAAAAAAATTGGCAAAAAAAATCAACTAAATTATGTTTTTTGTTAAATATATGTTGAATTATATGTTAAATTATGATTACCATGTTTAGAAATATAAATTTAACTGAATAAAGTTTTTATTTTTAATTTTTATTTATGAAAATTAAGAAATTTTTAAAAAAATTGGAAAAAAAGTCAACTAAATTATGGTTTTTTGTTAAATATATATTTAATTATATGTTAAATTAAGATTAACATGCTTAGAAACATAAATTTAGCTGAATAAAGTACTTATTTTGAATTTTTCTTTATAAAATTTAAGAAATTTTTAAAAAAATTGGCAAAAAAAGTCAACTAAATTATGTTTTTTTTGGTTAATATATGTTGAATTATATGTAAAATTATGATTAACATGTTTAGAAACATAAATTTAACTGAAAAAAGTTTTTATTTTTATTTATTTTTTTATAAAATGTAAGAAATTTTTAAAAAAATTGGCAAAAAAAGTCAACTAAATTATGTTTTTTGTTAAATTTTTGTTGAATTATATGTTAAATTATGAATAACATGTTTAGAAATATAAAATTAGCTTAATAAAGTTGTTACTTTTAATTTTTCGTTATAAAATTTAGGAAATTTTTAAAAAATTGCCAAAAAAAGTCAACTAAATTATGGTTTTTTGTTAAATATATGTTGAATTATATGTTAAATTATGACTAACATGCTAAGAAACATAAATTTAACTGAATAAAGTTTTTATATTTAATTTTTCTTTATGAAAATTAAGAAATTTTTAAAAAAAATGGCAAAAAAAGTCAACTAAATTATGGTTTTTTGTTAAATATATGTTGAATTATATGTTAAATTATGATTAACATGCTTAGAAACATAAATTTAGCTGAACAAAATATTTATTTTGAATTTTTCTTTATAAAATTTAAGAAATTTTTAAAAAAATTGTCACAAAAATTTCAACTAAATAATGTTTTTTTGTTAAATATATGTTGAATTATATGTTAAATTATGATAAACATGCTTAGAAATATAAATTTAACTGAATAAAGTTTTTATTTTCAATTTTTCTTTATAAAAATTAAAATTTTTTTAAAAAAATAGGCAAAAAAGTCAACTAAATTATGTTTTTTGTTAAATTTATGTTGAATTATATGTTAAATTATGAATAACATGTTTAGAAATATAAATTTAGCTGAATAAAGTTGTTATTTTTAATTTTTCGTAATAAAATTTAAGAAATTTTTAAAAAAATTGCCAAAAAAAATCAACTAAATTATGGTTTTTTGTTAAATATATGTTGAATTATATGTTTAATTATGATTAACATGCTTAGAAACATAAATTTAGCTCAATAAAGTATTTATTTTGAATTTTTCTTTATAAAATTTAAGAAATTTTTAAAAAAATTGTCACAAAAATTTCACCTAAATAATGTTTTTTTGTTAAATATATGTTGATTTATATGTTAAATTATGATTAACATGTTAAGAAATATAAATTTAACTGTATAAAGTTGTTATTTTTAATACTTCTTTATAAAATTTAAGAAATTTAAAAAAAAAATGGCAAAAAAATCAACTAAATTATGTTTTTTGTTAAATGTATGTTTTATTATTTGTTAAATTATGATGAACATGTTTAGAAATATAAATTTGGCTGAAGAAAGTTGTTATTTGTTATTTTTCTTTATAAAATTTAAGAAATTTTTAAAAAAATTGCCAAAAAAAGTCAACTAAACTATGGTTTTTTGTTAAATATATGTTGAATTATATGTTAAATTATGATTAACATGTTAAGAAATATAAATTTAACTAAATAAAGTTTTTATTTTTAATTTTTCTTTATACAAATTAAGAAATTTTTAAAAAAATTGGCAAAAAAAGTCAACTAAATTATGTTTTTTGTTAAATATATGTGGAATTATATGTTAAATTATGATTAACATATTTAGAAATATAAATTTAACTGAATAAAATTTTTATTTTTATTTTTTTTTATAAAATGTAAGAAACTTTTAAAAAAAATTCCAAAAAAAGTCAACAAAATTATGTTTGTTGTTAAATATATGTTGATTTATATGTTAAATTATGATTAACATGTTAAGAAATATAAATTTAACTGAATAAAGTTTTTATTTTTAATTTTTCTTTATACAAATTAAGAAATTTTTAAAAAAATTGGCAAAAAAAGTCAACTAAATTATGTTTTTTGTTAAATTTATGTTGAATTATATGTTAAATTATGAATAACATGTTCAGAAATATAAATTTAACTGAATAAAGTTTTAATTTTTAATTTTTCTTTATAAAAATTAAGAAATTTTTAAAAAAATCGCCAAAAAAAGTCAACTAAACTATGGTTTTTTGTTAAATATAAGTTGAATTATATATTGAATTATGATAAACATATTAAGAAATATAAATTTTGCTGAATAAAGTTGTTATTTTTAATTTTTCTTTATAAAATTTAAGAAATTTTTAAAAATATTGCCAAAAATAGTAACCAAAATTATGTTTTATTGTTAAATATATGTAGAATTATATATTAAATTATGATCAACATATTTAGAAATATAAATTTTGCTGAATAAAGTTGTTATTTTTAATTTTTCTTTATAAAAATTAAGAAATTTTTAAAAAAATTGGCAAAAAAAGTCAACTAAATTATGTTTTTTGTTAAATTTATGTTGAATTATATGTTAAATTATGAATAGCATGTTTAGAAATATAAATTTAGCTGAATAAAGTTGTTATTTTTAATTTTTCGTTATAAAATTTAAGAAATTTTTAAAAAAATTGCCACAAAAAGTAAACAAAATTTGTTTTTTTGTTAAATATATGTGGAATTATATATTAAATTATGATTAACATATTAAGAAATATAAATTTAACTGAATAAAGTTTTTATTTTGAATTTTTCTTTACGAAAATTAAGAAATTTTTAAAAAAATTTTAAAAAAAGTCAACTAATTACGGTTTTTTGTTAAACATATGTTGAATTATATGTTAAATTATGATTAACATGCTTAGAAACATAAATTTAGCTGAATAAAGTACTTATTTTGAATTTTTCTTTATAAAATTTAAGAAATTTTTAAAAAAATTGTCACAAAAATTTAACCTTAATAATGTTTTTTTGTTAAATATATGTTGATTTATATGTTAAGTTATGATTAACATGTTAAGAAATATAAATTTAACTGAATAAAGTTTTTATTTTTTATTTTGCTTTATACAAATTAAGAAATTTTTAAAAAAATTGGCAAAAAAAGTCAAATAAATTATGTTTTTTGTTAAATATATGTTGAATTATATGTTAAATTATGATTACCATGTTTAGAAATATAAATTTAACTGAATAAAGTTTTTATTTTTAATTTTTCTTTATGAAAATTAAGAAATTTTTAAAAAAATTGGAAAAAAAGTCAACTAAATTATGTTTTTTTTGGTTAATATATGTTTAATTATATGTAAAATTATGACTAACATGTTTAGAAACATAAATTTAGCTGAAAAAAATTTTTATTTTTATTTATTTTTTTATAAAATGTAAGAAATTTTTAAAAAAATTGGCAAAAAAAGTCAACTAAATTATGTTTTTTGTTAAATATATGTGGAATTATATGTTAAATTATGAATAACATGTTTAGAAATATAAATTTAGCTGAATAAAGTTGTTATTTTTAATTTTTCGTTATAAAATTTAATAAATTTTTAAAAAAATTGACAAAAAAGTCAACTAAATTATGGTTTTTTGTTAAATATATGTTGAATTATATGTTAAATTATGATAAACATGCTTAGAAATATAAATTTAACTGAATAAAGTTTTTATTTTCAATTTTTCTTTATAAAAATTAAAATTTTTTTAAAAAAATAGGCAAAAAAGTCAACTAAATTATGTTTTTTGTTAAATTTATGTTGAATTATATGTTAAATTATGAATAACATGTTTAGAAATATAAATTTAGCTGAATAAAGTTGTTATTTTTAATTTTTCGTAATAAAATTTAAGAAATTTTTAAAAAAATTGCCAAAAAAAATCAACTAAATTATGGTTTTTTGTTAAATATATGTTGAATTATATGTTTAATTATGATTAACATGCTTAGAAACATAAATTTAGCTCAATAAAGTATTTATTTTGAATTTTTCTTTATAAAATTTAAGAAATTTTTAAAAAAATTGTCACAAAAATTTCACCTAAATAATGTTTTTTTGTTAAATATATGTTGATTTATATGTTAAATTATGATTAACATGTTAAGAAATATAAATTTAACTGTATAAAGTTGTTATTTTTAATACTTCTTTATAAAATTTAAGAAATTTAAAAAAAAAATGGCAAAAAAATCAACTAAATTATGTTTTTTGTTAAATGTATGTTTTATTATTTGTTAAATTATGATGAACATGTTTAGAAATATAAATTTGGCTGAAGAAAGTTGTTATTTGTTATTTTTCTTTATAAAATTTAAGAAATTTTTAAAAAAATTGCCAAAAAAAGTCAACTAAACTATGGTTTTTTGTTAAATATATGTTGAATTATATGTTAAATTATGATTAACATGTTAAGAAATATAAATTTAACTAAATAAAGTTTTTATTTTTAATTTTTCTTTATACAAATTAAGAAATTTTTAAAAAAATTGGCAAAAAAAGTCAACTAAATTATGTTTTTTGTTAAATATATGTGGAATTATATGTTAAATTATGATTAACATATTTAGAAATATAAATTTAACTGAATAAAATTTTTATTTTTATTTTTTTTTATAAAATGTAAGAAACTTTTAAAAAAAATTCCAAAAAAAGTCAACAAAATTATGTTTGTTGTTAAATATATGTTGATTTATATGTTAAATTATGATTAACATGTTAAGAAATATAAATTTAACTGAATAAAGTTTTTATTTTTAATTTTTCTTTATACAAATTAAGAAATTTTTAAAAAAATTGGCAAAAAAAGTCAACTAAATTATGTTTTTTGTTAAATTTATGTTGAATTATATGTTAAATTATGAATAACATGTTCAGAAATATAAATTTAACTGAATAAAGTTTTAATTTTTAATTTTTCTTTATAAAAATTAAGAAATTTTTAAAAAAATCGCCAAAAAAAGTCAACTAAACTATGGTTTTTTGTTAAATATAAGTTGAATTATATATTGAATTATGATTAACATGTTAAGAAATATAAATTTAACTGAATAAAGTTTTTATTTTTTATTTTGCTTTATACAAATTAAGAAATTTTTAAAAAAATTGGCAAAAAAAGTCAAATAAATTATGTTTTTTGTTAAATATATGTTGAATTATATGTTAAATTATGATTACCATGTTTAGAAATATAAATTTAACTGAATAAAGTTTTTATTTTTAATTTTTCTTTATGAAAATTAAGAAATTTTTAAAAAAATTGGAAAAAAAGTCAACTAAATTATGTTTTTTTTGGTTAATATATGTTTAATTATATGTAAAATTATGACTAACATGTTTAGAAACATAAATTTAGCTGAAAAAAATTTTTATTTTTATTTATTTTTTTATAAAATGTAAGAAATTTTTAAAAAAATTGGCAAAAAAAGTCAACTAAATTATGTTTTTTGTTAAATATATGTGGAATTATATGTTAAATTATGATTAACATGTTTAGAAATATAAATTTAACTGAATAAAATTTTTATTTTTATTTTTTTTTATAAAATGTAAGAAACTTTTAAAAAAAATTCCAAAAAAAGTCAACAAAATTATGTTTTTTGTTAAATATATGTTGATTTATATGTTAAATTATGATTAACATGTTAAGAAATATAAATATAACTGAATAAAGTTTTTATTTTTAATTTTTCATTATACAAATTAAGAAATTTTTAAAAAAATTTGCAAAAAAAGTCAACTAAATTATGTTTTTTGTTAAATTTATGTTGAATTATATGTTAAATTATGAATAACATGTTCAGAAATATAAATTTAACTGAATAAAGTTTTTATTTTTAATTTTTCTTTATAAAAATTAAGAAATTTAAAAAAAAATCGCCAAAAAAAGACAACTAAACTATGGTTTTTTGTTAAATGTATGTTGAATTATATATTGAATTATAATAAACATATTAAGAAATATAAATTTTGCTGAATAAAGTTGTTATTTTTAATTTTTATTTAAAAAATTTAAGAAATTTTTAAAAATATTGCCAAAAAAGTAAACAAAATTATGTTTTTTTGTTAAATATATGTAGAATTATATATTAAATTATGATCAACATATTTAGAAATATAAATTTTGCTGAATAAAGTTTTTATTTTTAATTTTTATTTATAAAAATTAAGAAATTTTTAAAAAAATTTGCAAAAAAAGTCAACTAAATTATGTTTTTTGTTAAATTTATGTTGAATTATATGTTAAATTATGAATAACATGTTTAGAAATATAAATTTAGCATAATAAAGTTGTTCTTTTTAATTTTTCGTTATAAAATTTAAGAAATTTTAAAAAAAATTGCCACAAAAAGTAAACAAAATTTGTTTTTTTGTTAAATATATGTGGAATTATATATTAAATTATGATAAACATATTAAGAAATATAAATTTAACTGAATAAAGTTTTTATTTTTAATTTTTCTTTATGAAAATTAAGAAATTTTTAAAAAAATTGGAAAAAAAGTCAACTAAATTATGTTTTTTGTTAAATATATGTGGAATTATATGTTAAATTATGATTAACATGTTTAGAAATATAAATTTAACTGAATAAAATTTTTATTTTTATTTTTTTTTATAAAATGTAAGAAACTTTTAAAAAAAATTCCAAAAAAAGTCAACAAAATTATGTTTTTTGTTAAATATATGTTGATTTATATGTTAAATTATGATTAACATGTTAAGAAATATAAATATAACTGAATAAAGTTTTTATTTTTAATTTTTCATTATACAAATTAAGAAATTTTTAAAAAAATTTGCAAAAAAAGTCAACTAAATTATGTTTTTTGTTAAATTTATGTTGAATTATATGTTAAATTATGAATAACATGTTCAGAAATATAAATTTAACTGAATAAAGTTTTTATTTTTAATTTTTCTTTATAAAAATTAAGAAATTTTTAAAAAAATTGGCAAAAAAGTCAACTAAATTATGTTTTTTGTTAAATCTATGTTGAATTATGTGTTAAATTATGAATAATATGTTTAGAAATATAAATTTAGCTGAATAAAGTTGTTATTTTTAATTTTTCGTTATAAAATTTAAGAAATTTTTAAAAAAATTGATAAAAAAAGTAAACAAAATTATGTTTTTTTGTTAAATAAATGTGGAATTATATGTTAAATTATGATTAACATATTTAGAAATATAAATTTAACTGAATAAAGTTTTTATTTTTAATTTTTATTTATAAAAATTAAGAAATTTTTAAAAAAATTTGCAAAAAAAGTCAACTAAATTATGTTTTTTGTTAAATTTATGTTGAATTATATGTTAAATTATGAATAACATGTTTAGAAATATAAATTTAGCATAATAAAGTTGTTCTTTTTAATTTTTCGTTATAAAATTTAAGAAATTTTAAAAAAAATTGCCACAAAAAGTAAACAAAATTTGTTTTTTTGTTAAATATATGTGGAATTATATATTAAATTATGATAAACATATTAAGAAATATAAATTTAACTGAATAAAGTTTTTATTTTTAATTTTTCTTTATGAAAATTAAGAAATTTTTAAAAAAATTGGAAAAAAAGTCAACTAAATTATGGTTTTTTGTTAAATATATGTTGAATTATATGTTAAATTATGATTAACATGCTTAGAAACATAAATTTAGCTGAATAAAGTACTTATTTTGAATTTTTCTTTATAAAATTTAAGAAATTTTTAAAAAAATTGTCACAAAAATTTAACCTAAATAATGTTTTTTTGTTAAATATATGTTGATTTATATGTTAAATTATGATTAACATGTTTACAAATATAAATTTAGCTTAATAAAGTTGTTATTTTTAAGTTTTCGTTATAAAATTTAAGAAATTTTAAAAAAATTGGCAAAAAAAGTCAACTAAATTATGTTTTTTGTTAAATATATGTTGAATTATATGTTAAATTATGATTACCATGTTTATAAATATAAATTTAACTGAATAAAGTTTTTATTTTTAATTTTTCTTTATAAAAATTAAGAAATTTTTAAAAAAATTGGAAAAAAAGTCAACTAAATTATGTTTTTTGTTAAATTTATGTTGAATTATATGTTAAATTATGAATAGCATGTTTAGAAATATAAATTTAGCTGAATAAAGTTGTTATTTTTAATTTTTCGTTATAAAATTTAAGAACTTTTTAAAAAAATTGATAAAAAAAGTAAACAAAATTATGTTTTTTTGTTAAATAAATGTGGAATTATATGTTAAATTATGATTAACATATTTAGAAATATAAATTTAACTGAATAAAGTTTTTATTTTTAATTTTTCTTTATAAAAATTAAGAAATTTTTAAAAAAATTTGCAAAAAAAGTCAACTAAATTATGTTTTTTGTTAAATTTATGTTGAATTATATGTTAAATTATGAATAACATGTTTAGAAATATAAATTTAGCTGAATAAAGTTGTTCTTTTTAATTTTTCGTTATAAAATTTAAGAAATTTTTAAAAAAATTGCCACAAAAAGTAAACAAAATTTGTTTTTTTGTTAAATATATCTGGAATTATATATTAAATTATGATAAACATATTAAGAAATATAAATTTAACTGAATAAAGTTTTTATTTTTAATTTTTCTTTATGAAAATTAAGAAATTTTTAAAAAAATTGGAAAAAAGATCAACTAAATTATGTTTTTTTGTTAAATATATGTTGAATTATATGTTAAATTATGATTAATATGCTTAGAAACATAAATTTAGCTGAATAAAGTACTTATTTTGAATTTTTCTTTATACAATTTAAGAAATTTTTAAGAAAATTGTCACAAAAATTTAACCTAAATAATGTTTTTTTGTTAAATATATGTTGATTTATATGTTAAATTATGATTAACATGTTTACACATATAAATTTAGCTGAATAAAGTTGTTATTTTTAAGTTTTCGTTATAAAATTTAAGAAATTTTAAAAAAATTGGCAAAAAAAGTCAACTAAATTATGTTTTTTGTTAAATATATGTTGAATATATTTAACAAAAATTCAGTTAAATTTACTTATTCAGTTAAATTTATTATATGTTAAATTATGATTACCATGTTTAGAAATATAAATTTAACTGAATAAAGTTTTTATTTTTAATTTTTCTTTATGAAAATTAAGAAATTTTTAAAAAAATTGGAAAAAAAGTCAACTAAATTATGGTTTTTTGTTAAATATATGTTGAATTATATGTTAAATTATGATTAACATGCTTAGAAACATAAATTTAGCTGAATAAAATTTTTATTTTTATTTTTTTTTATAAAATGTAAGAAACTTTTAAAAAAAATTCCAAAAAAAGTCAACAAAATTATGTTTTTTGTTAAATATATGTTGATTTATATGTTAAATTATGATTAACATGTTTACAAATAGAAATTTAGCTGAATAAAGTTGTTATTTTTAAGTTTTCGTTATAAAATTTAAGAAAATTTAAAAAAATTGGCAAAAAAAGTCAACTAAATTATGTTTTTTTGTTAAATATATGTTGAATTATATGTTAAATTATGATTACCATGTTTAGAAATATAAATTTAACTGAATAAAGTTTTTATTTTTAATTTTTCTTTATACAAATTAAGAAATTTTTAAAAAAATTGGCAAAAAAAGTCAACTAAATTATGTTTTTTGTTAAATTTATGTTGAATTATATGTTAAATTATGAATAACATGTTCAGAAATATAAATTTAACTGAATAAAGTTTTTATTTTTAATTTTTCTTTATAAAAATTAAGAAATTTTTAAAAAAATCGCCACAAAAAGTCAACTAAACTATGGTTTTTTGTTAAATATATGTTGAATTATATATTGAATTATGATAAACATATTAAGAAATATAAATTTTGCTGAATAAAGTTGTTATTTTTAATTTTTCTTTATAAAATTTAAGAAATTTTTAAAAATATTGCCAAAAAAAGTACACAAAATTATCTTTTTTTGTTAAATATATGTGGAATTATATATTAAATTATGATCAACATATTTAGAAATATAAATTTTGCTGACTAAAGTTGTTATTTTTAATTTTTCTTTATAAAAATTAAGAAATTTTTAAAAAAATTGGCAAAAAAAGTCAACTAAATTATGTTTTTTGTTAAATTTATGTTGAATTATATGTTAAATCATGATTAACATATTTAGAAATATAAATTTAACTGAATAAAGTTTTTATTTTTAAATTTTCTTTATAAAAATTAAGAAATTTTTAAAAAAATTAGCAAAAAAAGTCAACTAAAATATGTTTTTTGTTAAATCTATGTTGAATTATATGTTAAATTATGAATAATATGTTTAGAAATATAAATTTAGCTGAATAAAGTTGTAATTTTTAATTTTTCGTTATAAAATTTAAGAAATTTTTAAAAAAATTGCCAGAAAAAGTCAACTAAATTATGGTTTTTTGTTAAATATATTTTGAATTATATGTTAAATTATAACTAACATATTTAGAAATATAAATTTAACTGAATAAAGTTTTTATTTTTAATTTTTCTTTATAAAAATTAAGAATTTTTTTAAAAAATTAGCAAAAAAAGTCAACTAAGTTATGGTTTTTTGTTAAATATATATTGAATTATATGTTAAATTATGATAAACATGCTTAGAAATATAAATCTAACTGAATAAAGTTTTTATTTTTAATTTTTCTTTATAAAAATTAAGAAATTTTTAAAAAAATTGGCAAAAAAAGTCAACTAAATTATGTTTTTTGTTAAATTTATGTTGAATTATATATTAAATTATGAATAACATGTTTAGAAATATAAATTTAGCTGAATAAAGTTGTTATTTTTAATTTTTCGTTATAAAATTTAAGAATTTTTTAAAAAAATTGCTAAAAAAAGTCAACTAAATTATGGTTTTTTGTTAAATATATGTTGAATTATATGTTAAATTATGATTAACATGCTTAGAAACATAAATTAACTAAATAAAGTTTTTATTTTGAATTTTTCTTTATAAAGTTTAAGAAATTTTTAAAAAAATTGTCACAAAAATTTCACCTAAATAATGTTTTTTTGTTAAATATATGTTGATTTATATGTTAAATTATGATTAACATGTTTAGAAATATAAATTTAACTGTATAAAATTGTTATTTTCAATACTTCTTTATAAAATTTAAGGAATTTTTAAAAAAATTGGCAAAAAAAATCAACTAAATTATGTTTTTTGTTAAATGTATGTTCTATTATTTGTTAAATTATGATGAACATGTTTAGAAATATAAATTTGGCAGGAGAAAGTTGTTATTTTTTATTTTTATTTATAAAATTCAAGAAATTTTTAAACTAAATTATGTTTTTTGTTAAATATATGTTGATTTATATGTTAAATTATAATTAACATGTTTAGAAATATAAATTTAACTGAATAAAGTTTTAATTTTAATTTTTCTTTATAAAAATTAAGAAATTTTTAAAAAAATTGGCAAAAAAAGTTAACTAAATTATGTTTTTTGTTAAATTTATGTTGAATTATATGTTAAATTATGAATAACATGTTTATAAATATAAACTTAGCTGAATAAAGTTGTTATTTTTAATTATTCGTTATAAAATTTAAGAATTTTTTAAAAAAATTGCCAAAAAAAGTAAACTAAATTATGGTTTTTTCTTAAATATATGTTGAATTATATGTTAAATTATGATTAACATGCTTAGAAACATAAATTTAGCTGAATAAAGTATTTATTTTGAATTTCTCTTTATAAAATTTAAGAAATTTTTAAAAAAATGGTCACAAAAATTTCACCTAAATAATGTTTTTTTGTTAAATATATGTTGATTTATATGTTAAATTATGATTAACATGTTAAGAAATATAAATTTAACTGTATAAAGTTGTTATTTTTAATACTTCTTTATAAAAATTAAGAATTTTTTAAAAAAATTGGCAATAAAAGTCAATTAATTATGTTTTTTGTTAAATGTATGTTCTATTATTTATTAAATTATGATGAACATGTTTAGAAATATAAATTTTCTTTATAAAATTTAAGAAATTTTTAAAAAAATTGCCAAAAAAGTCAACTAAACTATGGTTTTTGTGTAAATATATGTTGAATTGTATGTTAAATTATGATTAACATGCTTAGAAACATAAATTTAGCTGAAAAAAGTTTTTATTTTTATTTTTTTTTATCAAATGTAAGAAACTTTTAAAAAAAATTCCAAAAAAAGTCAGCAAAATTATATTTTTTGTTAAATATATGTTGATTTATATGTTAAATTATGATTAACATGTTAAGAAATATAAATTTAGCTGAATAAAGTTTTTATTTTTAATTTTTCTTTATACAAATTAAGAAATTTTTAAAAAAATTAGCAAAAAAAGTCAACTAAATTATGTTTTTTGTTAAATATATGTGGAATTATATGTTAAATTATGATTAACATATTTAGAAATATAAATTTAACTGAATAAAGTTTTTATTTTTAATTTTTCTTTATAAAAATTAAGAAATTTTTAAAAAAATTGGCAAAAAAGTCAACTAAATTATGTTTTTAGTTAAATGTATGTTGAATTATATGTTAAATTATATTTAACATGTTTAGAAATATAAATTTAACTGAATACAGTTTTTATTTTTAAATTTTCTTTATAAAAATTAAGAAATTTTTAAAAAAATCGCCAAAAAAAGTCAACTAAACTATGGTTTTTTGTTAAATATATGTTGAATTATATATTAAATTATGATCAACATATTTAGAAATATAAATTTTGCTGAATAAAGTTGTTATTTTTAATTTTTCTTTATAAAATTTAAGAAATTTTTAAAAATATTGCCAAAAAAGTAAGCAAAATTATGTTTTTTTGTTAAATATATGTGGAATTATATATTAAATTATGATCAACATATTTAGAAATATAAATTTTGCTGAATAAAGTTGTTATTTTTAATTTTTCTTTATAAAAATTAAAAATTTTTTAAAAAAATTGGCAAAAAAAGTCAACTAAATTATGTGTTTTGTTAAATATATGTGGAATTATATATTAAATTATGATTAACATATTTAGAAATATAAATTTAACTGAATAAAGTTTTTATTTTGAATTTTTCTTTATAAAGTTTAAGAAATTTTTAAAAAAATTGTCACAAAAATTTCACCTAAATAATGTTTTTTTGTTAAATATATGTTGATTTATATGTTAAATTATGATTAACATGTTTAGAAATATAAATTTAACTGTATAAAATTGTTATTTTCAATACTTCTTTATAAAATTTAAGGAATTTTTAAAAAAATTGGCAAAAAAAATCAACTAAATTATGTTTTTTGTTAAATGTATGTTCTATTATTTGTTAAATTATGATGAACATGTTTAGAAATATAAATTTGGCAGGAGAAAGTTGTTATTTTTTATTTTTATTTATAAAATTCAAGAAATTTTTAAACTAAATTATGTTTTTTGTTAAATATATGTTGATTTATATGTTAAATTATAATTAACATGTTTAGAAATATAAATTTAACTGAATAAAGTTTTAATTTTAATTTTTCTTTATAAAAATTAAGAAATTTTTAAAAAAATTGGCAAAAAAAGTTAACTAAATTATGTTTTTTGTTAAATTTATGTTGAATTATATGTTAAATTATGAATAACATGTTTATAAATATAAACTTAGCTGAATAAAGTTGTTATTTTTAATTATTCGTTATAAAATTTAAGAATTTTTTAAAAAAATTGCCAAAAAAAGTAAACTAAATTATGGTTTTTTCTTAAATATATGTTGAATTATATGTTAAATTATGATTAACATGCTTAGAAACATAAATTTAGCTGAATAAAGTATTTATTTTGAATTTCTCTTTATAAAATTTAAGAAATTTTTAAAAAAATGGTCACAAAAATTTCACCTAAATAATGTTTTTTTGTTAAATATATGTTGATTTATATGTTAAATTATGATTAACATGTTAAGAAATATAAATTTAACTGTATAAAGTTGTTATTTTTAATACTTCTTTATAAAAATTAAGAATTTTTTAAAAAAATTGGCAATAAAAGTCAATTAATTATGTTTTTTGTTAAATGTATGTTCTATTATTTATTAAATTATGATGAACATGTTTAGAAATATAAATTTGGCTGAAGAAAGTTGTTATTTTTTATTTTTCTTTATAAAATTTAAGAAATTTTTAAAAAAATTGCCAAAAAAGTCAACTAAACTATGGTTTTTGTGTAAATATATGTTGAATTGTATGTTAAATTATGATTAACATGCTTAGAAACATAAATTTAGCTGAAAAAAGTTTTTATTTTTATTTTTTTTTATCAAATGTAAGAAACTTTTAAAAAAAATTCCAAAAAAAGTCAGCAAACTTATATTTTTTGTTAAATATATGTTGATTTATATGTTAAATTATGATTAACATGTTAAGAAATATAAATTTAGCTGAATAAAGTTTTTATTTTTAATTTTTCTTTATACAAATTAAGAAATTTTTAAAAAAATTAGCAAAAAAAGTCAACTAAATTATGTTTTTTGTTAAATATATGTGGAATTATATGTTAAATTATGATTAACATATTTAGAAATATAAATTTAACTGAATAAAGTTTTTATTTTTAATTTTTCTTTATAAAAATTAAGAAATTTTTAAAAAAATTGGCAAAAAAGTCAACTAAATTATGTTTTTAGTTAAATTTATGTTAAATTATATGTTAAATTATGAATAACATGTTTAGAAATATAAATTTAGCTGAATAAAGTTGTTATTTTTAATTTTTCGTTATAAAATTTAAGAAATTTTTAAAAAAATCGCCAAAAAAAGTCAACTAAACTATGGTTTTTTGTTAAATATATGTTGAATTATATATTAAATTATGATCAACATATTTAGAAATATAAATTTTGCTGAATAAAGTTGTTATTTTTAATTTTTCTTTATAAAATTTAAGAAATTTTTAAAAATATTGCCAAAAAAGTAAGCAAAATTATGTTTTTTTGTTAAATATATGTGGAATTATATATTAAATTATGATCAACATATTTAGAAATATAAATTTTGCTGAATAAAGTTGTTATTTTTAATTTTTCTTTATAAAAATTAAAAATTTTTTAAAAAAATTGGCAAAAAAAGTCAACTAAATTATGTGTTTAGTTAAATTTATGTTGAATTATATGTTAAATTATGAATAACATGTTTAGAAATATAAATTTAGCTGAATAAAGTTGTTATTTTTAATTTTTCGTTATAAAATTTAAGAATTTTTTAAAAAAATTGCTAAAAAAATTCAACTAAATTATGGTTTTTTGTTAAATATATGTTGAATTATATGTTAAATTATGATTAACATGCTTATAAACATAAATTTAGCTGAATAAAGTATTTATTTTGAATTTCTCTTTATAAAATGTAAGAAATTTTAAAAAAAATTGTCACAAAAATTTCACCTAAATAATGTTTTTTTGTTAAATATATGTTGATTTATATGTTAAATTATGATTAACATGTTAAGAAATATAAATTTAACTGTATAAAGTTGTTATTTTTAAGTTTTCTTTATAAAATTTAAGAAATTTTTAAAAATATTGCCAAAAAAGTAAGCAAAATTATGTTTTTAGTTAAATTTATGTTGAATTATATATTAAATTATGATCAACATATTTAGAAATATAAATTTTGCTGAATAAAGTTGTTATTTTTAATTTTTCTTTATAAAATTTAAGAAATTTTTAAAAATATTGCCAAAAAAGTAAGCAAAATTATGTTTTTTTGTTAAATATATGTGGAATTATATATTAAATTATGATCAACATATTTAGAAATATAAATTTTGCTGAATAAAGTTGTTATTTTTAATTTTTCTTTATAAAAATTAAGAAATTTTAAAAAAAATTGGCAAAAAAAGTCAACTAAATTATGTTTTTAGTTAAATTTATGTTGAATTATTTGTTAAATTATGATGAACATGTTTAGAAATATAAATTTGGCTGTAGAAAGTTGTTATTTTTAATTTTTCGTTATAAAATTTAAGAAATTTTTAAAAAAATTGCCAAAAAAAGTCAACTAAACTATGGTTTTTTGTTAAATATATGTTGAATTATATGTTAAATTATGATTAACATGCTTCGAAACATAAATTTAGCTGAAAAAAGTTTTTATTTTTATTTATTTTTATAAAATGTAAGAAACTTTAAAAAAAAATATAAATTTTGCTGAATAAAGTTGTTATTTTTAATTTTTCTTTATAAAGTTTAGGAAATTTTTAAAAAAAGTGCCAAAAAAAGTAAACAAAATTAAGTTTTTTTGTTAAATATATGTGGAATTATATATTAAAATATGATCAACATATTTAGAAATATAAATTTTGCTGAATAAAGTTGTTATTTTTAAATTTTCTTTATAAAAATTAAGAAATTTTTAATAAAATTGGCAAAAAAAGTCAACTAAATTATGTTTTTTGTTAAATGTATGTTGAATTATATGTGAAATTATGAATAACATGTTTAAAAATATAAATTTAGCTGAATAAAGTTGTTATTTTTAATTTTTCGTTATAAAATTTAAGAAATTTTTAAAAAAATTGCCAAAAAAAGTAAACAAAATTATGTTTTTTTGTTAAATATATGTGGAATTATATGTTAAATTATGATTAACATATTTTGAAATATAAATTTAACTGAATAAAGTTTTTATTTTTAATTTTTCTTTATAAAAATTAAGAAATTTTTAAAAAAATTGGCAAAAAAGTCAACTAAATTATGTTTTTTGTTAAATTGAATTATATGTTCAATTATGACTAACATGTTTAGAAATATAAATTTAGCTGAATAAAGTTGTTATTTTGAATTTTTCGTTATAAAATTTAAGCAATTTTGAAAAAAATTGCAAAAAAAAGTAAACAAAATTATGTTTTTTTGTTAAATATATGTGGAATTATATATTAAATTATGATCAACATATTTAGAAATATAAATTTTGGTGAATAAAGTTGTTATTATTAATTTTTCTTTATAAAATTTAAGAAATTTTTAAAAAAAGTGCCAAAAAAAGTCAACTTATAGATATATGTTGAATTATATGTTAAATTATGATTAACATGCTTAGAAACATAAATTAAATTGAATAAAGTCGTTATTTTGAATTTTTCTTCGTAAAAATTAAGAAATTTTAAAAAAAATTTTCACTAAAATTTCACTCAAATAATGTGTTTTTGTTAAATATATGTGGAATTATATGTTAAATTATGATTAACATATTTAGAAATATAAATTTAACTGAATAAAGTTTTTATTTTTAATTTTTCTTTATAAAAATTAAGACATTTTTAAAAAAATTGGCAAAAAAGTCAACTAAATTATGTTTTTTGTTAAATCTATGTTGAATTATATGTTAAATTATGAATAATATGTTTAGAAATATAAATTTAGCTGAATAAAGTTGTAATTTTTAACTTTTCGTTATAAAATTTAAGAAATTTTTAAAAAAATTGCCAAAAAAAGTCAACTAAATTATGGTTTTTTGTTAAATATATTTTGAATTATATGTTAAATTATGAATAACATGTTTAGAAATATAAATTTAGCTGAATAACGTTGTTATTTTTAATTTTTCGTTATAAAATTTAAGAAATTTTTAAAAAATTGCCAAAAAAAGTCAACTAAATTATGGTTTTTTGTTAAATATATGTTGAATTATATGTTAAATTATGATTAACATGTTAAGAAATATAAATTTAACTCTATAAGGTTGTTATTTTTAATTTTTCTTTATAAAAATTAAGAAATTTTAAAAAAAAAATTGGCAAAAAAAGTCAACTAAATTATGTTTTTTGTTAAATTTATGTTGAATTATATGTTAAATTATGAATAACATGTTTAGAAATATAAATTTAGCTGAATAACGTTGTTATTTTTAATTTTTCGTTATAAAATTTAAGAAATTTTTAAAAAAATTGGCAAAAAAAGTCAACTAAATTATGTTTTTTGTTAAATATATGTTGATTTATATGTTAAATTATAATTAACATGTTTAGAAATATAAATTTAACTGAATAAAGTTTTTATTTTTAATTTTTCTTTATAAAAATTAAGAAATTTTTAAAAAAATTGGCAAAAAAAGTCAACTAAATTATGTTTTTTGTTAAATTTATGTTGAATTATATGTTAAATTATGAATAACATGTTTGGAAATATAAATTTAGCTGAATAAAGTTGTTATTTGTAATTTTTCGTTATAAAATTTAAGAATTTTTTAAAAAATTGCCAAAAAAAGTCAACTAAATTATGGTTTTTTGTTAAATATATGTTGAATTATATGTTAAATTATGATTAACATGTTAAGAAATATAAATTTAACTGTATAAGGTTGTTATTTTTAATTTTTCTTTATAAAATTTAAGAAATTTTTAAAAATATTGCCAAAAAAGTAAGCAAAATTATGTTTTTAGTTAAATTTATGTTGAATTATATATTAAATTATGATCAACATATTTAGAAATATAAATTTAACTGAATAAAGTTGTTATTTTTAATTTTTCTTTATAAAATTTAAGAAATTTTTAAAAATATTGCCAAAAAAGTAAGCAAAATTATGTTTTTTTGTTAAATATATGTGGAATTATATATTAAATTATGATCAACATATTTAGAAATATAAATTTAACTGAATAAAGTTGTTATTTTTAATTTTTCTTTATAAAAATTAAGAAATTTTAAAAAAAATTGGCAAAAACAGTCAACTAAATTATGTTTTTAGTTAAATTTATGTTGAATTATATGTTAAATTATGAATAACATGTTTAGAAATATAAATTTAGCTGAATAAAGTTGTTATTTTTAATTTCTCGTTATAAAATTTAAGAAATTTTTAAAAAAATTGGCAAAAAAAATCAACTAAATTATGTTTTTTGTTAAATGTATGTTCGATTATTTGTTAAATTATGATGAACATGTTTAGAAATATAAATTTGGCTGTGGAAAGTTGTTATTTTTTATTTTTCTTTATAAAATTTAAGAAATTTTTAAAAAAATTGCCAAAAAAAGTCAACTAAACTATGGTTTTTTGTTAAATATATGTTGAATTATATGTTAAATTATGATTAACATGCTTAGAAACATAAATATAGCTGAAAAAAGTTTTTATTTTTATTTATTTTTATAAAATGTAAGAAACTTTTAAAAAAAATATAAATTTTGCTGAATAAAGTTGTTATTTTTAATTTTTCTTTATAAAGTTTAAGAAATTTTTAAAAAAATTGCCAAAAAAAGTAAACAAAATTAAGTTTTTTTGTTAAATATATGTGGAATTATATATTAAAATATGATCAACATATTTAGAAATATAAATTTTGCTGAATAAAGTTGTTATTTATAAATTTTCTTTATAAAAATTAAGAAATTTTTAATAAAATTGGCAAAAAAAGTCAACTAAATTATGTTTTTTGTTAAATGTATGTTGAATTATATGTGAAATTATGAATAACATGTTTAGAAATATAAATTTAGCTGAATAAAGTTGTTATTTTTAATTTTTCGTTATAAAATTTAAGAAATTTTTAAAAAAATTGCCAAAAAAAGTAAACAAAATTATGTTTTTTTGTTAAATATATGTGGAATTATATGTTAAATTATGATTAACATATTTAGAAATATAAATTTAACTTAATAAAGTTTTTATTTTTAATTTTTCTTTATAAAAATTAAGAAATTTTTAAAAAAATTGGCAAAAAAGTCAACTAAATTATGTTTTTTGTTAAATTGAATTATATGTTCAATTATGACTAACATGTTTAGAAATATAAATTTAGCTGAATAAAGTTGTTATTTTGAATTTTTCGTTATAAAATTTAAGCAATTTTGAAAAAAATTGCAAAAAAAAGTAAACAAAATTATGTTTTTTTGTTAAATATATGTGGAATTATATATTAAATTATGATCAACATATTTAGAAATATAAATTTAGCTGAATAAAGTTGTAATTTTTAACTTTTCGTTATAAAATTTAAGAAATTTTTAAAAAAATTGCCAAAAAAAGTCACCTAAATTATGGTTTTTTGTTAAATATATTTTGAATTATATGTTAAATTATGAATAACATGTTTAGAAATATAAATTTAGCTGAATAACGTTGTTATTTTTAATTTTTCGTTATAAAATTTAAGAAATTTTTAAAAAATTGCCAAAAAAAGTCAACTAAATTATGGTTTTTTGTTAAATATATGTTGAATTATATGTTAAATTATGATTAACATGTTAAGAAATATAAATTTAACTCTATAAGGTTGTTATTTTTAATTTTTCTTTATAAAAATTAAGAAATTTTAAAAAAAAAATTGGCAAAAAAAGTCAACTAAATTATGTTTTTTGTTAAATTTATGTTGAATTATATGTTAAATTATGAATAACATGTTTAGAAATATAAATTTAGCTGAATAACGTTGTTATTTTTAATTTTTCGTTATAAAATTTAAGAAATTTTTAAAAAAATTGGCAAAAAAAGTCAACTAAATTATGTTTTTTGTTAAATATATGTTGATTTATATGTTAAATTATAATTAACATGTTTAGAAATATAAATTTAACTGAATAAAGTTTTTATTTTTAATTTTTCTTTATAAAAATTAAGAAATTTTTAAAAAAATTGGCAAAAAAAGTCAACTAAATTATGTTTTTTGTTAAATTTATGTTGAATTATATGTTAAATTATGAATAACATGTTTGGAAATATAAATTTAGCTGAATAAAGTTGTTATTTGTAATTTTTCGTTATAAAATTTAAGAATTTTTTAAAAAATTGCCAAAAAAAGTCAACTAAATTATGGTTTTTTGTTAAATATATGTTGAATTATATGTTAAATTATGATTAACATGTTAAGAAATATAAATTTAACTGTATAAGGTTGTTATTTTTAATTTTTCTTTATAAAATTTAAGAAATTTTTAAAAATATTGCCAAAAAAGTAAGCAAAATTATGTTTTTAGTTAAATTTATGTTGAATTATATATTAAATTATGATCAACATATTTAGAAATATAAATTTAACTGAATAAAGTTGTTATTTTTAATTTTTCTTTATAAAAATTAAGAAATTTTAAAAAAAATTGGCAAAAACAGTCAACTAAATTATGTTTTTAGTTAAATTTATGTTGAATTATATGTTAAATTATGAATAACATGTTTAGAAATATAAATTTAGCTGAATAAAGTTGTTATTTTTAATTTCTCGTTATAAAATTTAAGAAATTTTTAAAAAAATTGGCAAAAAAAATCAACTAAATTATGTTTTTTGTTAAATGTATGTTCGATTATTTGTTAAATTATGATGAACATGTTTAGAAATATAAATTTGGCTGTGGAAAGTTGTTATTTTTTATTTTTCTTTATAAAATTTAAGAAATTTTTAAAAAAATTGCCAAAAAAAGTCAACTAAACTATGGTTTTTTGTTAAATATATGTTGAATTATATGTTAAATTATGATTAACATGCTTAGAAACATAAATATAGCTGAAAAAAGTTTTTATTTTTATTTATTTTTATAAAATGTAAGAAACTTTTAAAAAAAATATAAATTTTGCTGAATAAAGTTGTTATTTTTAATTTTTCTTTATAAAGTTTAAGAAATTTTTAAAAAAATTGCCAAAAAAAGTAAACAAAATTAAGTTTTTTTGTTAAATATATGTGGAATTATATATTAAAATATGATCAACATATTTAGAAATATAAATTTTGCTGAATAAAGTTGTTATTTATAAATTTTCTTTATAAAAATTAAGAAATTTTTAATAAAATTGGCAAAAAAAGTCAACTAAATTATGTTTTTTGTTAAATGTATGTTGAATTATATGTGAAATTATGAATAACATGTTTAGAAATATAAATTTAGCTGAATAAAGTTGTTATTTTTAATTTTTCGTTATAAAATTTAAGAAATTTTTAAAAAAATTGCCAAAAAAAGTAAACAAAATTATGTTTTTTTGTTAAATATATGTGGAATTATATGTTAAATTATGATTAACATATTTAGAAATATAAATTTAACTTAATAAAGTTTTTATTTTTAATTTTTCTTTATAAAAATTAAGAAATTTTTAAAAAAATTGGCAAAAAAGTCAACTAAATTATGTTTTTTGTTAAATTGAATTATATGTTCAATTATGACTAACATGTTTAGAAATATAAATTTAGCTGAATAAAGTTGTTATTTTGAATTTTTCGTTATAAAATTTAAGCAATTTTGAAAAAAATTGCAAAAAAAAGTAAACAAAATTATGTTTTTTTGTTAAATATATGTGGAATTATATATTAAATTATGATCAACATATTTAGAAATATAAATTTTGGTGAATAAAGTTGTTATTTTTAATTTTTCTTTATAAAATTTAAGAAATTTTTAAAAAAAGTGCCAAAAAAAGTCAACTTATAGATATATGTTGAATTATATGTTAAATTATGATTAACATGCTTAGAAACATAAATTTAATTGAATAAAGTCGTTATTTTGAATATTTCTTCATAAAAATTAAGAAATTTTTAAAAAAATTGTCACTAAAATTTCACTCAAATAATGTGTTTTTGTTAAATATATGTGGAATTATATGTTAAATTATGACTAACATATTTAGAAATATAAATTTAACTGAATAAAGTTTTTATTTTTAATTTTTCTTTATAAAAATTAAGAAATTTTTAAAAAAAATTGGCAAAAAAGTCAACTAAATTATGTTTTTTGTTAAATCTATGTTGAATTATATGTTAAATTATGAATAATATGTTTAGAAATATAAATTTAGCTGAATAAAGTTGTAATTTTTAATTTTTCGTTATAAAATTTAAGAAATTTTTAAAAAAATTGCCAAAAAAAGTCAACTAAATTATGGTTTTTTGTTAAATATATTTTGAATTATATGTTAAATAATTATTAACATGCTTAGAAACATAAATTTAACTGAATAAAGTTTTTATTTTTAATTTTTCTTTATAAAAAGTAAGAAATTTTTAAAAAAATTGGCAAAAAACGTCAACTAAATTATGTTTTTTGTTAAATTTATGTTGAATTATATGTTAAATTATGAATAACATGTTTAGAAATATAAATTTAGCTGAAAAAAGTTTTTATTTTTATTTTTTTTTATAAAATGTAAGAAACTTTTAAAAAAAATTCCAAAAAAAGTCAACAAAATTATGTTTTTTGTTAAATATATGTTGATTTATATGTTAAATTATGATAAACATGTTAAGAAATATAAATTTAACTGAATAAAGTTTTTATTTTTAATTTTTCTTTATAAAAATTAAGAAATTTTTAAAAAAATTGGCAAAAAAAGTCAACTAAATTATGTTTTTTGTTAAATTTATGTTGAATTATATGTTAAATTATGAATAACATGTTTGGAAATATAAATTTAGCTGAATAAAGTTGTTATTTGTAATTTTTCGTTATAAAATTTAAGAATTTTTTAAAAAAATTGCCAAAAAAAGTCAACTAAATTATGGCTTTTTGTTAAATATATGTTGAATTATATGTTAAATTATGATTAACATGTTAAGAAATATAAATTTAACTGTATAAAGTTGTTATTTTTAATTTTTCTTTATAAAATTTAAGAAATTTTTAAAAATATTGCCAAAAAAGTAAGCAAAATTATGTTTTTAGTTAAATATATGTTGATTTATATGTTAAATTATAATTAACATGTTTAGAAATATAAATTTAACTGAATAAAGTTTTTATTTTTAATTTTTCTTTATAAAAATTAAGAAATTTTTAAAAAAATTGGCAAAAATTCAACTAAATTATGTTTTTTGTTAAATATATGTTTATTTATATGTTAAATTATAATTAACATGTTTAGAAATATAAATTTAACTGAATAAAGTTTTTATTTTTAATTTTTCTTTATAAAAATTAAGAAATTTTTAAAAAAATTGGCAAAAAAAGTCAACTAAATTATGTTTTTTGTTAAATTTATGTTGAATTAAATGTTAAATTATGAATAACATGTTTGGAAATATAAATTTAGCTGAATAAAGTTGTTATTTTTAATTTTTCGTTATAAAATTTAAGAATTTTTTTAAAAAATTGCCAAAAAAAGTCAACTAAATTATGGTTTTTTGTTAAATATATGTTGAATTATATGTTAAATTATGATTAACATGCTTAGAAACATAAATTTAGCTGAATAAAGTTTTTATTTTGAATTTTTCTTTATAAAATTTAAGAAATTTTTAAAAAAATTTTCACAAAAATTTCACCTAAATAATGTTTTTTTGTTAAATATATGTTGATTTATATGTTAAATTATGATTAACATGTTTAGAAATATAAATTTAACTGTATAAAGTTGTTATTTTTAATACTTCTTTATAAAATTTAAGAAATTTTTAAAAAAATTGGCAAAAAATCAACTAAATTATGTTTTTTGTTAAATGTATGTTCTATTATTTGTTAAATTATGATGAACATGTTTAGAAATATAAATTTGGCAGGAGAAAGTTGTTATTTTTTATTTTTCTTTATAAAATTTAAGAAATTTTTAAAAAAATTGCCAAAAAAAGTCAACTAAACTATGGTTTTTTGTTAAATATATGTTGAATTATATGTTAAATTATGATTAACATGCTTAGAAACATAAATTTAGCTGAAAAAAGTTTTTATTTTTATTTTTTTTTATAAAATGTAAGAAACTTTTAAAAAAAATTCCAAAAAAAGTCAACTAAATTATGGTTTTTTGTTAAATATATGTTGAATTATATGTTAAATTATGATTAACATGTTAAGAAATATAAATTTAACTGTATAAAGTTGTTATTTTTAATTTTTCTTTATAAAATTTAAGAAATTTTTAAAAATATTGCCAAAAAAGTAAGCTAAATTATGTTTTTAGTTAAATTTATGTTGAATTATATATTAAATTATGATCAACATATTTAGAAATATAAATTTAACTGAATAAAGTTGTTATTTTTAATTTTTCTTTATAAAATTTAAGAAATTTTGTAAAAAATCGCCAAAAAAAGTCAACTAAACTATGGTTTTTTGTTAAATATATGTGGAATTATATATTAAATTATGATCAACATATTTAGAAATATAAATTTGGCAGGAGAAAGTTGTTATTTTTTATTTTTCTTTATAAAATTTAAGAAATTTTTAAAAAAATTGCCAAAAAAAGTCAACTAAACTATGGTTTTTTGTTAAATATATGTTGAATTATATGTTAAATTATGATTAACATGCTTAGAAACATAAATTTAGCTGAAAAAAGTTGTTATTTTTAATTTTTCGTTATAAAATTTAAGAAATTTTTAAAAAAATTGGCAAAAAAAATTATCTAAATCATGTTTTTTGTTAAATGTATGTTCGATTATTTGTTAAATTATGATGAACATGTTTAGAAATATAAATTTGGCTGTAGAAAGTTGTTATTTTTTATTTTTCTTTATAAAATTTAAGAAATTTTTAAAAAAATTGCCAAAAAAAGTCAACTAAACTATGGTTTTTTGTTAAATATATGTTGAATTATATGTTAAATTATGATTAACATGCTTAGAAACATAAATTTAACTGAAAAAAGTTTTTATTTTTATTTATTTTTATAAAATGTAAGAAACTTTTAAAAAAAATTCCAAAAAAAGTCAACAAAATTATGTTTTTTGTTAAATATATGTTGATTTATATGTTAAATTATGATAAACATGTTAAGAAATATAAATTTAACTGAATAAAGTTTTTATTTTTAATTTTTCTTTATAAAAATTAAGAAATTTTTAAAAAAATTGGCAAAAAAAGTCAACTAAATTATGTTTTTTGTTAAATTTATGTTGAATTATATGTTAAATTATGAATAACATGTTTGGAAATATAAATTTAGCTGAATAAAGTTGTTATTTGTAATTTTTCGTTATAAAATTTAAGAATTTTTTAAAAAAATTGCCAAAAAAAGTCAACTAAATTATGGTTTTTTGTTAAATATATGTTGAATTATATGTTAAATTATGATTAACATGTTAAGAAATATAAATTTAACTGTATAAAGTTGTTATTTTTAATTTTTCTTTATAAAATTTAAGAAATTTTTAAAAATATTGCCAAAAAAGTAAGCAAAATTATGTTTTTAGTTAAATTTATGTTGAATTATATATTAAATTATGATCAACATATTTAGAAATATAAATTTAACTGAATAAAGTTGTTATTTTTAATTTTTCTTTATAAAATTTAAGAAATTTTTAAAAATATTGCCAAAAAAGTAAGCAAAATTATGTTTTTTTGTTAAATATATGTGGAATTATATATTAAATTATGATCAACATATTTAGAAATATAAATTTTGCTGAATAAAGTTGTTATTTTTAATTTTTCTTTATAAAGTTTAAGAAATTTTTAAAAAAATTGCCAAAAAAAGTAAACAAAATTAAGTTTTTTTGTTAAATATATGTGGAATTATATATTAAAATATGATCAACATATTTAGAAATATAAATTTTGCTGAATAAAGTTGTTATTTATAAATTTTCTTTATAAAAATTAAGAAATTTTTAATAAAATTGGCAAAAAAAGTCAACTAAATTATGTTTTTTGTTAAATGTATGTTGAATTATATGTGAAATTATGAATAACATGTTTAGAAATATAAATTTAGCTGAATAAAGTTGTTATTTTTAATTTTTCGTTATAAAATTTAAGAAATTTTTAAAAAAATTGCCAAAAAAAGTAAACAAAATTATGTTTTTTTGTTAAATATATGTGGAATTATATGTTAAATTATGATTAACATATTTAGAAATATAAATTTAACTTAATAAAGTTTTTATTTTTAATTTTTCTTTATAAAAATTAAGAAATTTTTAAAAAAATTGGCAAAAAAGTCAACTAAATTATGTTTTTTGTTAAATTGAATTATATGTTCAATTATGACTAACATGTTTAGAAATATAAATTTAGCTGAATAAAGTTGTTATTTTGAATTTTTCGTTATAAAATTTAAGCAATTTTGAAAAAAATTGCAAAAAAAAGTAAACAAAATTATGTTTTTTTGTTAAATATATGTGGAATTATATATTAAATTATGATCAACATATTTAGAAATATAAATTTTGGTGAATAAAGTTGTTATTTTTAATTTTTCTTTATAAAATTTAAGAAATTTTTAAAAAAAGTGCCAAAAAAAGTCAACTTATAGATATATGTTGAATTATATGTTAAATTATGATTAACATGCTTAGAAACATAAATTTAATTGAATAAAGTCGTTATTTTGAATTTTTCTTCATAAAAATTAAGAAATTTTTAAAAAAATTGTCACTAAAATTTCACTCAAATAATGTGTTTTTGTTAAATATATGTGGAATTATATGTTAAATTATGACTAACATATTTAGAAATATAAATTTAACTGAATAAAGTTTTTATTTTTAATTTTTTTTTATAAAAATTAAGAAATTTTTAAAAAAAATTGGCAAAAAAGTCAACTAAATTATGTTTTTTGTTAAATCTATGTTGAATTATATGTTAAATTATGAATAATATGTTTAGAAATATAAATTTAGCTGAATAAAGTTGTAATTTTTAATTTTTCGTTATAAAATTTAAGAAATTTTTAAAAAACTTGCCAAAAAAAGTCAACTAAATTATGGTTTTTTGTTAAATATATTTTGAATTATATGTTAAATAATTATTAACATGCTTAGAAACATAAATTTAACTGAATAAAGTTTTTATTTTTAATTTTTCTTTATAAAAATTAAGAAATTTTTAAAAAAATTGGCAAAAAACGTCAACTAAATTATGTTTTTTGTTAAATTTATGTTGAATTATATGTTAAATTATGAATAACATGTTTGGAAATATAAATTTAGCTGAATAAAGTTGTTATTTGTAATTTTTCGTTATAAAATTTAAGAATTTTTTAAAAAAATTGCCAAAACAAGTCAACTAAATTATGGTTTTTTGTTAAATATATGTTGAATTATATGTTAAATTATGATTAACATGTTAAGAAATATAAATTTAACTGTATAAAGTTGTTATTTTTAATTTTTCTTTATAAAATTTAAGAAATTTTTAAAAATATTGCCAAAAAAGTAAGCAAAATTATGTTTTTAGTTAAATATATGTTGATTTATATGTTAAATTATAATTAACATGTTTAGAAATATAAATTTAACTGAATAAAGTTTTTATTTTTAATTTTTCTTTATAAAAATTAAGAAATTTTTAAAAAAATTGGCAAAAATTCAACTAAATTATGTTTTTTGTTAAATATATGTATGTTAAATTATAATTAACATGTTTAGAAATATAAATTTAACTGAATAAAGTTTTTATTTTTAATTTTTCTTTATAAAAATTAAGAAATTTTTAAAAAAATTGGCAAAAAACGTCAACTAAATTATGTTTTTTGTTAAATTTATGTTGAATTATATGTTAAATTATGAATAACATGTTTAGAAATATAAATTTAGCTGAAAAAAGTTTTTATTTTTATTTTTTTTTATAAAATGTAAGAAACTTTTAAAAAAAATTCCAAAAAAAGTCAACAAAATTATGTTTTTTGTTAAATATATGTTGATTTATATGTTAAATTATGATAAACATGTTAAGAAATATAAATTTAACTGAATAAAGTTTTTATTTTTAATTTTTCTTTATAAAAATTAAGAAATTTTTAAAAAAATTGGCAAAAAAAGTCAACTAAATTATGTTTTTTGTTAAATTTATGTTGAATTATATGTTAAATTATGAATAACATGTTTGGAAATATAAATTTAGCTGAATAAAGTTGTTATTTGTAATTTTTCGTTATAAAATTTAAGAATTTTTTAAAAAAATTGCCAAAAAAAGTCAACTAAATTATGGTTTTTTGTTAAATATATGTTGAATTATATGTTAAATTATGATTAACATGTTAAGAAATATAAATTTAACTGTATAAAGTTGTTATTTTTAATTTTTCTTTATAAAATTTAAGAAATTTTTAAAAATATTGCCAAAAAAGTAAGCAAAATTATGTTTTTAGTTAAATATATGTTGATTTATATGTTAAATTATAATTAACATGTTTAGAAATATAAATTTAACTGAATAAAGTTTTTATTTTTAATTTTTCTTTATAAAAATTAAGAAATTTTTAAAAAAATTGGCAAAAATTCAACTAAATTATGTTTTTTGTTAAATATATGTATGTTAAATTATAATTAACATGTTTAGAAATATAAATTTAACTGAATAAAGTTTTTATTTTTAATTTTTCTTTATAAAAATTAAGAAATTTTTAAAAAAATTGGCAAAAAAAGTCAACTAAATTATGTTTTTTGTTAAATTTATGTTGAATTAAATGTTAAATTATGAATAACATGTTTGGAAATATAAATTTAGCTGAATAAAGTTGTTATTTTTAATTTTTCGTTATAAAATTTAAGAATTTTTTTAAAAAATTGCCAAAAAAAGTCAACTAAATTATGGTTTTTTGTTAAATATATGTTGAATTATATGTTAAATTATGATTAACATGCTTAGAAACATAAATTTAGCTGAATAAAGTTTTTATTTTGAATTTTTCTTTATAAAATTTAAGAAATTTTTAAAAAAAATTTCACAAAAATTTCACCTAAATAATGTTTTTTTGTTAAATATATGTTGATTTATATGTTAAATTATGATTAACATGTTTAGAAATATAAATTTAACTGTATAAAGTTGTTATTTTTAATACTTCTTTATAAAATTTAAGAAATTTTTAAAAAAATTGGCAAAAAATCAACTAAATTATGTTTTTTGTTAAATGTATGTTCTATTATTTGTTAAATTATGATGAACATGTTTAGAAATATAAATTTGGCAGGAGAAAGTTGTTATTTTTTATTTTTCTTTATAAAATTTAAGAAATTTTTAAAAAAATTGCCAAAAAAAGTCAACTAAACTATGGTTTTTTGTTAAATATATGTTGAATTATATGTTAAATTATGATTAACATGCTTAGAAACATAAATTTAGCTGAAAAAAGTTTTTATTTTTATTTTTTTTTATAAAATGTAAGAAACTTTTAAAAAAAATTCCAAAAAAAGTCAACTAAATTATGGTTTTTTGTTAAATATATGTTGAATTATATGTTAAATTATGATTAACATGTTAAGAAATATAAATTTAACTGTATAAAGTTGTTATTTTTAATTTTTCTTTATAAAATTTAAGAAATTTTTAAAAATATTGCCAAAAAATAAGCAAAATTATGTTTTTAGTTAAATTTATGTTGAATTATATATTAAATTATGATCAATATATTTAGAAATATAAATTTAACTGAATAAAGTTGTTATTTTTAATTTTTCTTTATAAAATTTAAGAAATTTTTTAAAAAATCGCCAAAAAAAGTCAACTAAACTATGGTTTTTTGTTAAATATATGTGGAATTATATATTAAATTATGATCAACATATTTAGAAATATAAATTTTGCTGAATAAAGTTGTTATTTTTATTTTTTCTTTATAAAAATTAAGAAATTTAAAAAAAAATTGGCAAAAAAAGTCAACTAAATTATGTTTTTAGTTAAATTTATGTTGAATTATATGTTAAATTATGAATAACATGTTTAGAAATATAAATTTAGCTGAATAAAGTTGTTATTTTTAATTTTTCGTTATAAAATTTAAGAAATTTTTAAAAAAATTGGCAAAAAAAATTAACTAAATCATGTTTTTTGTTAAATGTATGTTCGATTATTTGTTAAATTATGATGAACATGTTTAGAAATATAAATTTGGCTGTAGAAAGTTGTTATTTTTTATTTTTCTTTATAAAATTTAAGAAATTTTTAAAAAAATTGCCAAAAAAAGTCAACTAAACTATGGTTTTTTGTTAAATATATGTTGAATTATATGTTAAATTATGATTAACATGCTTAGAAACATAAATTTAACTGAAAAAAGTTTTTATTTTTATTTATTTTTATAAAATGTAAGAAACTTTTAAAAAAAATTCCAAAAAAAGTCAACAAAATTATGTTTTTTGTTAAATATATGTTGATTTATATGTTAAATTATGATAAACATGTTAAGAAATATAAATTTAACTGAATAAAGTTTTTATTTTTAATTTTTCTTTATAAAAATTAAGAAATTTTTAAAAAAATTGGCAAAAAAAGTCAACTAAATTATGTTTTTTGTTAAATTTATGTTGAATTATATGTTAAATTATGAATAACATGTTTGGAAATATAAATTTAGCTGAATAAAGTTGTTATTTGTAATTTTTCGTTATAAAATTTAAAAATTTTTTAAAAAAATTGCAAAAAAAGTCAACTAAATTATGGTTTTTTGTTAAATATATGTTGAATTATATGTTAAATTATGATTAACATGTTAAGAAATATAAATTTAACTGTATAAAGTTGTTATTTTTAATTTTTCTTTATAACATTTAAGAAATTTTTAAAAATATTGCCAAAAAAGTAAGCAAAATTATGTTTTTAGTTAAATTTATGTTGAATTATATATTAAATTATGATCAACATATTTAGAAATATAAATTTAACTGAATAAAGTTGTTATTTTTAATTTTTCTTTATAAAATTTAAGAAATTTTTAAAAATATTGCCAAAAAAGTAAGCAAAATTATGTTTTTTTGTTAAATATATGTGGAATTATATATTAAATTATGATCAACATATTTAGAAATATAAATTTTGCTGAATAAAGTTGTTATTTTTAATTTTTCTTTATAAAAATTGAGAAATTTTAAAAAAAATTGGCAAAAAAAGTCAACTAAATTATGTTTTTAGTTAAATTTATGTTGAATTATATGTTAAATTATGAATAACATGTTTAGAAATATAAATTTAGCTGAATAAAGTTGTTATTTTTAATTTTTCGTTATAAAATTTAAGAAATTTTTAAAAAAATTGGCACAAAAAATTAACTAAATTATGTTTTTTGTTAAATGTATGTTCGATTATTTGTTAAATTATGATGAACATGTTTAGAAATATAAATTTGGCTGTAGAAAGTTGTTATTTTTTATTTTTCTTTATAAAATTTAAGAAATTTTTAAAAAAATTGCCAAAAAAAGTCAACTAAACTATGGTTTTTTGTTAAATATATGTTGAATTATATGTTAAATTATGATTAACATGCTTAGAAACATAAATTTAACTGAAAAAAGTTTTTATTTTTATTTATTTTTATAAAATGTAAGAAACTTTTAAAAAAAATATAAATTTTGCTGAATAAAGTTGTTATTTTTAATTTTTCTTTATAAAGTTTAAGAAATTTTTAATAAAATTGGCAAAAAAAGTCAACTAAATTATGTTTTTTGTTAAATGTATGTTGAATTATATGTGAAATTATGAATAACATGTTTAGAAATATAAATTTAGCTGAATAAAGTTGTTATTTTTAATTTTTCGTTATAAAATTTAAGAAATTTTTAAAAAAATTGCCAAAAAAAGTCAACTAAATTATGTTTTTTGTTAAATTGAATTATATGTTCAATTATGACTAACATGTTTAGAAATATAAATTTAGCTGAATAAAGTTGTTATTTTGAATTTTTCGTTATAAAATTTAAGCAATTTTGAAAAAAATTGCAAAAAAAAGTAAACAAAATTATGTTTTTTTGTTAAATATATGTGGAATTATATATTAAATTATGATCAACATATTTAGAAATATAAATTTTGGTGAATAAAGTTGTTATTTTTAATTTTTCTTTATAAAATTTAAGAAATTTTTAAAAAAAGTGCCAAAAAAAGTCAACTTATAGATATATGTTGAATTATATGTTAAATTATGATTAACATGCTTAGAAACATAAATTTAATTGAATAAAGTCGTTATTTTGAATTTTTCTTCATAAAAATTAAGAAATTTTTAAAAAAATTGGCAAAAAAAGTCAACTAAATTATGTTTTTTGTTAAATTGAATTATATGTTCAATTATGACTAACATGTTTAGAAATATAAATTTAGCTGAATAAAGTTGTTATTTTGAATTTTTCGTTATAAAATTTAAGCAATTTTGAAAAAAATTGCAAAAAAAAGTAAACAAAATTATGTTTTTTTGTTAAATATATGTGGAATTATATATTAAATTATGATCAACATATTTAGAAATATAAATTTTGGTGAATAAAGTTATTTTTAATTTTTCTTTATAAAATTTAAGAAATTTTTAAAAAAAGTGCCAAAAAAAGTCAACTTATAGATATATGTTGAATTATATGTTAAATTATGATTAACATGCTTAGAAACATAAATTTAATTGAATAAAGTCGTTATTTTGAATTTTTCTTCATAAAAATTAAGAAATTTTTAAAAAAATTGGCAAAAAAAGTCAACTAAATTATGTTTTTTGTTAAATTGAATTATATGTTCAATTATGACTAACATGTTTAGAAATATAAATTTAGCTGAATAAAGTTGTTATTTTGAATTTTTCGTTATAAAATTTAAGCAATTTTGAAAAAAATTGCAAAAAAAAGTAAACAAAATTATGTTTTTTTGTTAAATATATGTGGAATTATATATTAAATTATGATCAACATATTTAGAAATATAAATTTTGGTGAATAAAGTTATTTTTAATTTTTCTTTATAAAATTTAAGAAATTTTTAAAAAAAGTGCCAAAAAAAGTCAACTTATAGATATATGTTGAATTATATGTTAAATTATGATTAACATGTTAAGAAATATAAATTTAACTGAATAAAGTTTTTATTTTTAATTTTTCTTTATAAAAATTAAGAAAGTTTTAAAAAAATTGGCAAAAAAAGTCAACTAAATTATGTTTTTTGTTAAATTTATGTTGAATTATATGTTAAATTATGAATAACATGTTTGGAAATATAAATTTAGCTGAATAAAGTTGTTATTTGTAATTTTTCGTTATAAAATTTAAGAATTTTTTAAAAAAATTGCCAAAAAAAGTCAACTAAATTATGGTTTTTTGTTAAATATATGTTAAATTATATGTTAAATTATGATAAACAGAAGAAACATAAATTTAACTGAATAAAGTATTTATTTTGAATTTTTTTTTATAAAATTTAATTTTTTTTTAAAAAAATTGGCAAAAAAAGTCAACTAAATAATGTTTTTTTGTTAAATATATGTTGATTTATATGTTAAATTATGATTAACATGTTTAGAAATAAAAATTTTTGCTGAATAAAGTTGTTATTTTAATACTCCTTTATAAAATTTAAGAAATTTTTAAAAAAAATTGCCAAAAAAAGTAAACAAAATTATGTTTTTTTGTTAAATATATGTGAAATTATATATTAAATTATGATCAACATATTTAGAAATATAAATTTAACTGAATAAAGTCGTTATTTTGAATTTTTCTTCATAAAAATTAAGAAACTTTTAAAAAAATTGTCACTAAAATTTCAAATAATGTGTTTTTGTTAAATATATGTTGATTTATATGTTAAATGATAATTAGCATGTTTAGAAATATAAATTTAACTGAATAAAGTTTTTATTTTTAATTTTTCTTTATAAAAATTAAGAAATTTTTAAAAAAATTGGCAAAAAAAGTCAACTAAATTATGTTTTTTGTTAAATTTATGTTGAATTATATGTTAAATTATGAATAACATGTTTAGAAATATAAATTTAGCTGAATAAAGTAGTTATTTTTAATTTTTCGTTATAAAATTTAAGAAATTTTTAAAAAAATTGCCAAAAAAAATCAACTAAATTATGGTTTTTTTTTAAATATATGTTGAATTATATGTTTAATTATGATTAACATGGTTAGAAACATAAATTTAGCTCAATAAAGTATTTATTTTGAATTTTTCTTTATAAAATTTAAGAAGTTTTTAAAAAAATTGTCACAAAAATTTCACCTAAATAATGTTTTTTGTTAAATATATGTTGATTTATATGTTAAATTATGAATAACATGTTAAGAAATATAAATTTAACTGTATAAAGTTGTTATTTTTAATACTTCTTTATAAAATTTAAGAAATTTAAAAAAAAAATGGCAAAAAAATCAACTAAATTATGTTTTTTGTTAAATGTATGTTTTATTATTTGTTAAATTATGATGAACATGTTTAGAAATATAAATTTGGCTGAAGAAAGTTGTTATTTGTTATTTTTCTTTATAAAATTTAAGAAATTTTTAAAAAAATTGCCAAAAAAAGTCAACTAAACTATGGTTTTTTGTTAAATATATGTTGAATTATATGTTAAATTATGATTAACATGTTAAGAAATATAAATTTAACTAAATAAAGTTTAAAGGTGAACTAAATTATGTTTTTTGTTAAATATATGTGGAATTATATGTTAAATTATGATTAACATATTTAGAAATATAAATTTAACTGTATAAAATTTTTATTTTTATTTTTTTTTATAAAAAGTAAGAAACTTTTAAAAAAAATTCCAAAAAAAGTCAACAAAATTATGTTTTTTGTTAAATATATGTTGATTTATATGTTAAATTATGATTAACATGTTAAGAAATATAAATTTAACTGAATAAAGTTTTTATTTTTAATTTTTCTTTATACAAGTTAAGAAATTTTTAAAAAAATTGGCAAAAAAAGTCAACTAAATTATGTTTTTTGTTAAATTTATGTTAAATTATATGTTAAATTATGAATAACATGTTCAGAAATATAAATTTAACTGCATAAAGTTGTTACTTTTAATTTTTCGTTATAAAATGTAGGAAATTTTTAAAAAATTGCCAAAAAAAGTCAACTAAATTATGGTTTTTTGTTAAATATATGTTGAATTATATGTTAAATTATGATTAACATGTTAAGAAATATAAATTTAACTGTATAAAGTTGTTATTTTTAATTTTTCTTTATAAAATTTAAGAAATTTTTAAAAATATTGCCAAAAAAGTAAGCAAAATTATGTTTTTAGTTAAATATATGTTGATTTATATGTTAAATTATAATTAACATGTTTAGAAATATAAATTTAACTGAATAAAGTTTTTATTTTTAATTTTTCTTTATAAAAATTAAGAAATTTTTAAAAAAATTGGCAAAAATTCAACTAAATTATGTTTTTTGTTAAATATATGTATGTTAAATTATAATTAACATGTTTAGAAATATAAATTTAACTGAATAAAGTTTTTATTTTTAATTTTTCTTTATAAAAATTAAGAAAGTTTTAAAAAAATTGGCAAAAAACGTCAACTAAATTATGTTTTTTGTTAAATTTATGTTGAATTATATGTTAAATTATGAATAACATGTTTAGAAATATAAATTTAGCTGAAAAAAGTTTTTATTTTTATTTTTTTTTATAAAATGTAAGAAACTTTTAAAAAAAATTCCAAAAAAAGTCAACAAAATTATGTTTTTTGTTAAATATATGTTGATTTATATGTTAAATTATGATAAACATGTTAAGAAATATAAATTTAACTGAATAAAGTTTTTATTTTTAATTTTTCTTTATAAAAATTAAGAAATTTTTAAAAAAATTGGCAAAAAAAGTCAACTAAATTATGTTTTTTGTTAAATTTATGTTGAATTATATGTTAAATTATGAATAACATGTTTGGAAATATAAATTTAGCTGAGTAAAGTTGTTATTTGTAATTTTTCGTTATAAAATTTAAGAATTTTTTAAAAAAATTGCCAAAAAAAGTCAACTAAATTATGGTTTTTTGTTAAATATATGTTGAATTATATGTTAAATTATGATTAACATGTTAAGAAATATAAATTTAACTGTATAAAGTTGTTATTTTTAATTTTTCTTTATAAAATTTAAGAAATTTTTAAAAATATTGCCAAAAAAGTAAGCAAAATTATGTTTTTAGTTAAATATATGTTGATTTATATGTTAAATTATAACTAACATGTTTAGAAATATAAATTTAACTGAATAAAGTTTTTATTTTTAATTTTTCTTTATAAAAATTAAGAAATTTTTAAAAAAATTGGCAAAAATTCAACTAAATTATGTTTTTTGTTAAATATATGTATGTTAAATTATAATTAACATGTTTAGAAATATAAATTTAACTGAATAAAGTTTTTATTTTTAATTTTTCTTTATAAAAATTAAGAAATTTTTAAAAAAATTGGCAAAAAAAGTCAACTAAATTATGTTTTTTGTTAAATTTATGTTGAATTAAATGTTAAATTATGAATAACATGTTTGGAAATATAAATTTAGCTGAATAAAGTTGTTATTTTTAATTTTTCGTTATAAAATTTAAGAATTTTTTTAAAAAATTGCCAAAAAAAGTCAACTAAATTATGGTTTTTTGTTAAATATATGTTGAATTATATGTTAAATTATGATTAACATGCTTAGAAACATAAATTTAGCTGAATAAAGTTTTTATTTTGAATTTTTCTTTATAAAATTTAAGAAATTTTTAAAAAAAATTTCACAAAAATTTCACCTAAATAATGTTTTTTTGTTAAATATATGTTGATTTATATGTTAAATTATGATTAACATGTTTAGAAATATAAATTTAACTGTATAAAGTTGTTATTTTTAATACTTCTTTATAAAATTTAAGAAATTTTTAAAAAAATTGGCAAAAAATCAACTAAATTATGTTTTTTGTTAAATGTATGTTCTATTATTTGTTAAATTATGATGAACATGTTTAGAAATATAAATTTGGCAGGAGAAAGTTGTTATTTTTTATTTTTCTTTATAAAATTTAAGAAATTTTTAAAAAAATTGCCAAAAAAAGTCAACTAAACTATGGTTTTTTGTTAAATATATGTTGAATTATATGTTAAATTATGATTAACATGCTTAGAAACATAAATTTAGCTGAAAAAAGTTTTTATTTTTATTTTTTTTTATAAAATGTAAGAAACTTTTAAAAAAAATTCCAAAAAAAGTCAACTAAATTATGGTTTTTTGTTAAATATATGTTGAATTATATGTTAAATTATGATTAACATGTTAAGAAATATAAATTTAACTGTATAAAGTTGTTATTTTTAATTTTTCTTTATAAAATTTAAGAAATTTTTAAAAATATTGCCAAAAAATAAGCAAAATTATGTTTTTAGTTAAATTTATGTTGAATTATATATTAAATTATGATCAACATATTTAGAAATATAAATTTAACTGAATAAAGTTGTTATTTTTAATTTTTCTTTATAAAATTTAAGAAATTTTTTAAAAAATCGCCAAAAAAAGTCAACTAAACTATGGTTTTTTGTTAAATATATGTGGAATTATATATTAAATTATGATCAACATATTTAGAAATATAAATTTTGCTGAATAAAGTTGTTATTTTTATTTTTTCTTTATAAAAATTAAGAAATTTTAAAAAAAATTGGCAAAAAAAGTCAACTAAATTATGTTTTTAGTTAAATTTATGTTGAATTATATGTTAAATTATGAATAACATGTTTAGAAATATAAATTTAGCTGAATAAAGTTGTTATTTTTAATTTTTCGTTATAAAATTTAAGAAATTTTTAAAAAAATTGGCAAAAAAAATTAACTAAATCATGTTTTTTGTTAAATGTATGTTCGATTATTTGTTAAATTATGATGAACATGTTTAGAAATATAAATTTGGCTGTAGAAAGTTGTTATTTTTTATTTTTCTTTATAAAATTTAAGAAATTTTTAAAAAAATTGCCAAAAAAAGTCAACTAAACTATGGTTTTTTGTTAAATATATGTTGAATTATATGTTAAATTATGATTAACATGCTTAGAAACATAAATTTAACTGAAAAAAGTTTTTATTTTTATTTATTTTTATAAAATGTAAGAAACTTTTAAAAAAAATTCCAAAAAAAGTCAACAAAATTATGTTTTTTGTTAAATATATGTTGATTTATATGTTAAATTATGATAAACATGTTAAGAAATATAAATTTAACTGAATAAAGTTTTTATTTTTAATTTTTCTTTATAAAAATTAAGAAATTTTTAAAAAAATTGGCAAAAAAAGTCAACTAAATTATGTTTTTTGTTAAATTTATGTTGAATTATATGTTAAATTATGAATAACATGTTTGGAAATATAAATTTAGCTGAATAAAGTTGTTATTTGTAATTTTTCGTTATAAAATTTAAAAATTTTTTAAAAAAATTGCAAAAAAAGTCAACTAAATTATGGTTTTTTGTTAAATATATGTTGAATTATATGTTAAATTATGATTAACATGTTAAGAAATATAAATTTAACTGTATAAAGTTGTTATTTTTAATTTTTCTTTATAACATTTAAGAAATTTTTAAAAATATTGCCAAAAAAGTAAGCAAAATTATGTTTTTAGTTAAATTTATGTTGAATTATATATTAAATTATGATCAACATATTTAGAAATATAAATTTAACTGAATAAAGTTGTTATTTTTAATTTTTCTTTATAAAATTTAAGAAATTTTTAAAAATATTGCCAAAAAAGTAAGCAAAATTATGTTTTTTTGTTAAATATATGTGGAATTATATATTAAATTATGATCAACATATTTAGAAATATAAATTTTGCTGAATAAAGTTGTTATTTTTAATTTTTCTTTATAAAAATTGAGAAATTTTAAAAAAAATTGGCAAAAAAAGTCAACTAAATTATGTTTTTAGTTAAATTTATGTTGAATTATATGTTAAATTATGAATAACATGTTTAGAAATATAAATTTAGCTGAATAAAGTTGTTATTTTTAATTTTTCGTTATAAAATTTAAGAAATTTTTAAAAAAATTGGCACAAAAAATTAACTAAATTATGTTTTTTGTTAAATGTATGTTCGATTATTTGTTAAATTATGATGAACATGTTTAGAAATATAAATTTGGCTGTAGAAAGTTGTTATTTTTTATTTTTCTTTATAAAATTTAAGAAATTTTTAAAAAAATTGCCAAAAAAAGTCAACTAAACTATGGTTTTTTGTTAAATATATGTTGAATTATATGTTAAATTATGATTAACATGCTTAGAAACATAAATTTAACTGAAAAAAGTTTTTATTTTTATTTATTTTTATAAAATGTAAGAAACTTTTAAAAAAAATATAAATTTTGCTGAATAAAGTTGTTATTTTTAATTTTTCTTTATAAAGTTTAAGAAATTTTTAATAAAATTGGCAAAAAAAGTCAACTAAATTATGTTTTTTGTTAAATGTATGTTGAATTATATGTGAAATTATGAATAACATGTTTAGAAATATAAATTTAGCTGAATAAAGTTGTTATTTTTAATTTTTCGTTATAAAATTTAAGAAATTTTTAAAAAAATTGCCAAAAAAAGTCAACTAAATTATGTTTTTTGTTAAATTGAATTATATGTTCAATTATGACTAACATGTTTAGAAATATAAATTTAGCTGAATAAAGTTGTTATTTTGAATTTTTCGTTATAAAATTTAAGCAATTTTGAAAAAAATTGCAAAAAAAAGTAAACAAAATTATGTTTTTTTGTTAAATATATGTGGAATTATATATTAAATTATGATCAACATATTTAGAAATATAAATTTTGGTGAATAAAGTTGTTATTTTTAATTTTTCTTTATAAAATTTAAGAAATTTTTAAAAAAAGTGCCAAAAAAAGTCAACTTATAGATATATGTTGAATTATATGTTAAATTATGATTAACATGCTTAGAAACATAAATTTAATTGAATAAAGTCGTTATTTTGAATTTTTCTTCATAAAAATTAAGAAATTTTTAAAAAAATTGGCAAAAAAAGTCAACTAAATTATGTTTTTTGTTAAATTGAATTATATGTTCAATTATGACTAACATGTTTAGAAATATAAATTTAGCTGAATAAAGTTGTTATTTTGAATTTTTCGTTATAAAATTTAAGCAATTTTGAAAAAAATTGCAAAAAAAAGTAAACAAAATTATGTTTTTTTGTTAAATATATGTGGAATTATATATTAAATTATGATCAACATATTTAGAAATATAAATTTTGGTGAATAAAGTTGTTATTTTTAATTTTTCTTTATAAAATTTAAGAAATTTTTAAAAAAAGTGCCAAAAAAAGTCAACTTATAGATATATGTTGAATTATATGTTAAATTATGATTAACATGTTAAGAAATATAAATTTAACTGAATAAAGTTTTTATTTTTAATTTTTCTTTATAAAAATTAAGAAATTTTTAAAAAAATTGGCAAAAAAAGTCAACTAAATTATGTTTTTTGTTAAATTTATGTTGAATTATATGTTAAATTATGAATAACATGTTTGGAAATATAAATTTAGCTGAATAAAGTTGTTATTTGTAATTTTTCGTTATAAAATTTAAGAATTTTTTAAAAAAATTGCCAAAAAAAGTCAACTAAATTATGGTTTTTTGTTAAATATATGTTAAATTATATGTTAAATTATGATAAACAGAAGAAACATAAATTTAACTGAATAAAGTATTTATTTTGAATTTTTCTTTATAAAATTTAATTTTTTTTTAAAAAAATTGGCAAAAAAAGTCAACTAAATAATGTTTTTTTGTTAAATATATGTTGATTTATATGTTAAATTATGATTAACATGTTTAGAAATAAAAATTTTTGCTGAATAAAGTTGTTATTTTAATACTCCTTTATAAAATTTAAGAAATTTTTAAAAAAAATTGCCAAAAAAAGTCAACTAAATTATGTTTTTTGTTAAATTTATGTTGAATTATATATTAAATTATGATCAACATATTTAGAAATATAAATTTAGCTGAATAAAGTTGTTATTTGTAATTTTTCGTTATAAAATTTAAGAATTTTTTAAAAAAATTGCCAAAAAAAGTCAACTAAATTATGTTTTTTGTTAAATTTATGTTGAATTATATATTAAATTATGATCAACATATTTAGAAATATAAATTTAACTGAATAAAGTTGTTATTTTTAATTTTTCTTTATAAAATTTAAGAAATTTTTTAAAAAATCGCCAAAAAAAGTCAACTAAACTATGGTTTTTTGTTAAATATATGTGGAATTATATATTAAATTATGATCAACATATTTAGAAATATAAATTTTGCTGAATAAAGTTGTTATTTTTATTTTTTCTTTATAAAAATTAAGAAATTTTAAAAAAAATTGGCAAAAAAAGTCAACTAAATTATGTTTTTAGTTAAATTTATGTTGAATTATATGTTAAATTATGAATAACATGTTTAGAAATATAAATTTAGCTGAATAAAGTTGTTATTTTTAATTTTTCGTTATAAAATTTAAGAAATTTTTAAAAAAATTGGCAAAAAAAATTAACTAAATCATGTTTTTTGTTAAATGTATGTTCGATTATTTGTTAAATTATGATGAACATGTTTAGAAATATAAATTTGGCTGTAGAAAGTTGTTATTTTTTATTTTTCTTTATAAAATTTAAGAAATTTTTAAAAAAATTGCCAAAAAAAGTCAACTATATATAAAATTGAGAAATTTTAAAAAAAATTGGCAAAAAAAGTCAACTAAATTATGTTTTTAGTTAAATTTATGTTGAATTATATGTTAAATTATGAATAACATGTTTAGAAATATAAATTTAGCTGAATAAAGTTGTTATTTTTAATTTTTCGTTATAAAATTTAAGAAATTTTTAAAAAAATTGGCACAAAAAATTAACTAAATTATGTTTTTTGTTAAATGTATGTTCGATTATTTGTTAAATTATGATGAACATGTTTAGAAATATAAATTTGGCTGTAGAAAGTTGTTATTTTTTATTTTTCTTTATAAAATTTAAGAAATTTTTAAAAAAATTGCCAAAAAAAGTCAACTAAACTATGGTTTTTTGTTAAATATATGTTGAATTATATGTTAAATTATGATTAACATGCTTAGAAACATAAATTTAACTGAAAAAAGTTTTTATTTTTATTTATTTTTATAAAATGTAAGAAACTTTTAAAAAAAATATAAATTTTGCTGAATAAAGTTGTTATTTTTAATTTTTCTTTATAAAGTTTAAGAAATTTTTAATAAAATTGGCAAAAAAAGTCAACTAAATTATGTTTTTTGTTAAATGTATGTTGAATTATATGTGAAATTATGAATAACATGTTTAGAAATATAAATTTAGCTGAATAAAGTTGTTATTTTTAATTTTTCGTTATAAAATTTAAGAAATTTTTAAAAAAATTGCCAAAAAAAGTCAACTAAATTATGTTTTTTGTTAAATTGAATTATATGTTCAATTATGACTAACATGTTTAGAAATATAAATTTAGCTGAATAAAGTTGTTATTTTGAATTTTTCGTTATAAAATTTAAGCAATTTTGAAAAAAATTGCAAAAAAAAGTAAACAAAATTATGTTTTTTTGTTAAATATATGTGGAATTATATATTAAATTATGATCAACATATTTAGAAATATAAATTTTGGTGAATAAAGTTGTTATTTTTAATTTTTCTTTATAAAATTTAAGAAATTTTTAAAAAAAGTGCCAAAAAAAGTCAACTTATAGATATATGTTGAATTATATGTTAAATTATGATTAACATGCTTAGAAACATAAATTTAATTGAATAAAGTCGTTATTTTGAATTTTTCTTCAAAAAAATTAAGAAATTTTTAAAAAAATTGGCAAAAAAAGTCAACTAAATTATGTTTTTTGTTAAATTGAATTATATGTTCAATTATGACTAACATGTTTAGAAATATAAATTTAGCTGAATAAAGTTGTTATTTTGAATTTTTCGTTATAAAATTTAAGCAATTTTGAAAAAAATTGCAAAAAAAAGTAAACAAAATTATGTTTTTTTGTTAAATATATGTGGAATTATATATTAAATTATGATCAACATATTTAGAAATATAAATTTTGGTGAATAAAGTTGTTATTTTTAATTTTTCTTTATAAAATTTAAGAAATTTTTAAAAAAAGTGCCAAAAAAAGTCAACTTATAGATATATGTTGAATTATATGTTAAATTATGATTAACATGTTAAGAAATATAAATTTAACTGAATAAAGTTTTTATTTTTAATTTTTCTTTATAAAAATTAAGAAATTTTTAAAAAAATTGGCAAAAAAAGTCAACTAAATTATGTTTTTTGTTAAATTTATGTTGAATTATATGTTAAATTATGAATAACATGTTTGGAAATATAAATTTAGCTGAATAAAGTTGTTATTTGTAATTTTTCGTTATAAAATTTAAGAATTTTTTAAAAAAATTGCCAAAAAAAGTCAACTAAATTATGGTTTTTTGTTAAATATATGTTAAATTATATGTTAAATTATGATAAACAGAAGAAACATAAATTTAACTGAATAAAGTATTTATTTTGAATTTTTCTTTATAAAATTTAATTTTTTTTTAAAAAAATTGGCAAAAAAAGTCAACTAAATAATGTTTTTTTGTTAAATATATGTTGATTTATATGTTAAATTATGATTAACATGTTTAGAAATAAAAATTTTTGCTGAATAAAGTTGTTATTTTAATACTCCTTTATAAAATTTAAGAAATTTTTAAAAAAAATTGCCAAAAAAAGTAAACAAAATTATGTTTTTTTGTTAAATATATGTGAAATTATATATTAAATTATGATCAACATATTTAGAAATATAAATTTAACTGAATAAAGTCGTTATTTTGAATTTTTCTTCATAAAAATTAAGAAACTTTTAAAAAAATTGTCACTAAAATTTCAAATAATGTGTTTTTGTTAAATATATGTTGATTTATATGTTAAATGATAATTAGCATGTTTAGAAATATAAATTTAACTGAATAAAGTTTTTATTTTTAATTTTTCTTTATAAAAATTAAGAAATTTTTAAAAAAATTGGCAAAAAAAGTCAACTAAATTATGTTTTTTGTTAAATTTATGTTGAATTATATGTTAAATTATGAATAACATGTTTAGAAATATAAATTTAGCTGAATAAAGTAGTTATTTTTAATTTTTCGTTATAAAATTTAAGAAATTTTTAAAAAAATTGCCAAAAAAAATCAACTAAATTATGGTTTTTTTTTAAATATATGTTGAATTATATGTTTAATTATGATTAACATGGTTAGAAACATAAATTTAGCTCAATAAAGTATTTATTTTGAATTTTTCTTTATAAAATTTAAGAAGTTTTTAAAAAAATTGTCACAAAAATTTCACCTAAATAATGTTTTTTGTTAAATATATGTTGATTTATATGTTAAATTATGAATAACATGTTAAGAAATATAAATTTAACTGTATAAAGTTGTTATTTTTAATACTTCTTTATAAAATTTAAGAAATTTAAAAAAAAAATGGCAAAAAAATCAACTAAATTATGTTTTTTGTTAAATGTATGTTTTATTATTTGTTAAATTATGATGAACATGTTTAGAAATATAAATTTGGCTGAAGAAAGTTGTTATTTGTTATTTTTCTTTATAAAATTTAAGAAATTTTTAAAAAAATTGCCAAAAAAAGTCAACTAAACTATGGTTTTTTGTTAAATATATGTTGAATTATATGTTAAATTATGATTAACATGTTAAGAAATATAAATTTAACTAAATAAAGTTTAAAGGTGAACTAAATTATGTTTTTTGTTAAATATATGTGGAATTATATGTTAAATTATGATTAACATATTTAGAAATATAAATTTAACTGTATAAAATTTTTATTTTTATTTTTTTTTATAAAAAGTAAGAAACTTTTAAAAAAAATTCCAAAAAAAGTCAACAAAATTATGTTTTTGTTAAATATATGTTGATTTATATGTTAAATTATGATTAACATGTTAAGAAATATAAATTTAACTGAATAAAGTTTTTATTTTTAATTTTTCTTTATACAAGTTAAGAAATTTTTAAAAAAATTGGCAAAAAAAGTCAACTAAATTATGTTTTTTGTTAAATTTATGTTAAATTATATGTTAAATTATGAATAACATGTTCAGAAATATAAATTTAACTGCATAAAGTTGTTACTTTTAATTTTTCGTTATAAAATGTAGGAAATTTTTAAAAAATTGCCAAAAAAAGTCAACTAAATTATGGTTTTTTGTTAAATATATGTTGAATTATATGTTAAATTATGACTAACATGCTAACAAACATAAATTTAACTGAATAAAGTTTTTATTTTTAATTTTTCTTTATGAAAATTAAGAAATTTTTAAAAAAAATGGCAAAAAAAGTCAACTAAATTATGGTTTTTTGTTAAATATATGTTGAATTATATGTTAAATTATGATTAACATGCTTAGAAACATAAATTTAGCTGAACAAAATATTTATTTTGAATTTTTCTTTATAAAATTTAAGAAATTTTTAAAAAAATTGTCACAAAAATTTCAACTAAATAATGTTTTTTTGTTAAATATATGTTGATTTATATGTTAAATTATGATTAACATGTTAAGAAATATAAATTTAGCTGAATAAAGTTGTTATTTTAAATTTTTCGTTATAAAATTTAAGAAATTTTTAAAAAAATTGCCAAAAAAAGTCAACTAAATTATGGTTTTTTGTTAAATATATGTTAAATTATATGTTAAATTATGATTAACAGAAGAAACATAAATTTAACTGAATAAAGTATTTATTTTTAATTTTTCTTTATAAAATTTAAATTTTTTTTAAAAAAAATGGCAAAAAAAGTCAACTAAATAATGTTTTTTTGTTAAATATATGTTGATTTATATGTTAAATTATGATTAACATGTTTAGAAATAAAAATTTTGCTGAATAAAGTTGTTATTTTAATACTCCTTTATAAAATTTAAGAAATTTTTAAAAAAAATTGCCAAAAAAAGTAAACAAAATTATGTTTTTTTGTTAAATATATGTGAAATTAAATATTAAATTATGATCAACATATTTAGAAATATAAATTTAACTGAATAAAGTCGTTATTTTGAATTTTTCTTCATAAAAATTAAGAAACTTTTAAAAAAATTGTCACTAAAATTTCAAATAATGTGTTTTTGTTAAATATATGTTGATTTATATGTTAAATGATAATTAGCATGTTTAGAAATATAAATTTAACTGAATAAAGTTTTTATTTTTAATTTTTCTTTATAAAAATTAAGAAATTTTTAAAAAAATTGGCAAAAAAAGTCAACTAAATTATGTTTTTTGTTAAATTTATGTTGAATTATATGTTAAATTATGAATAACATGTTTAGAAATATAAATTTAGCTGAATAAAGTTGTTATTTTTAATTTTTCGTTATAAAATTTAAGAAATTTTTAAAAAAATTGCCAACAAAAATCAACTAAATTATGGTTTTTTGTTAAATATATGTTGCATTATATGTTTAATTATGATTAACATGCTTAGAAACATAAATTTAGCTCAATAAAGTATTTATTTTGAATTTTTCTTTATAAAATTTAAGAAATTTTTAAAAAAATTGTCACAAAAATTTCACCTAAATAATGTTTTTTTGTTAAATATATGTTGATTTATATGTTAAATTATGATTAACATGTTAAGAAATATAAATTTAACTGTATAAAGTTGTTATTTTTAATACTTCTTTATAAAATTTAAGAAATTTAAAAAAAAAATGGCAAAAAAAACAACTAAATTATGTTTTTTGTTAAATGTATGTTTTATTATTTGTTAAATTATGATGAACATGTTTAGAAATATAAATTTGGCTGAAGAAAGTTGTTATTTGTTATTTTTCTTTATAAAATTTAAGAAATTTTTAAAAAAATTGCCAAAAAAAGTCAACTAAACTATGGTTTTTTGTTAAATATATGTTGAATTATATGTTAAATTATGATTAACATGTTAAGAAATATAAATTTAACTAAATAAATTTTTTATTTTTAATTTTTCTTTATACAAATTAAGAAATTTTTAAAAAAATTGGCAAAAAAAGTCAACTAAATTATGTTTTTTGTTAAATATATGTGGAATTATATGTTAAATTATGATTAACATATTTAGAAATATAAATTTAACTGAATAAAATTTTTATTTTTATTTTTTTTTATAAAATGTAAGAAACTTTTAAAAAAAAATCCAAAAAAAGTCAACAAAATTATGTTTTTTGTTAAATATATGTTGATTTATATGTTAAATTATGATTAACATGTTAAGAAATATAAATTTAACTGAATAAAGTTTTTATTTTTAATTTTTCTTTATACAAATTAAGAAATTTTTAAAAAAATTGGCAAAAAAAGTCAACTAAATTATGTTTTTTGTTAAATTTATGTTGAATTATATGTTAAATTATGAATAACATGTTCAGAAATATAAATTTAACTGAATAAAGTTTTTATTTTTAATTTTTCTTTATAAAAATTAAGAAATTTTTAAAAAAATCGCCAAAAAAAGTCAACTAAACTATGGTTTTTTGTTAAATATATGTTGAATTATATATTGAATTATGATAAACATATTAAGAAATATAAATTTTGCTGAATAAAGTTGTTATTTTTAATTTTTCTTTATAAAATTTAAGAAATTTTTAAAAATATTGGCAAAAAAAGTCAACTAAATTATGTTTTTTGTTAAATTTATGTTGAATTATATGTTAAATTATGAATAGCATGTTTAGAAATATAAATTTAGCTGAATAAAGTTGTTATTTTTAATTTTTCGTTATAAAATTTAAGAAATTTTTAAAAAAATTGATAAAAAAGTAAACAAAATTATGTTTTTTTGTTAAATAAATGTGGAATTATATGTTAAATTATGATTAACATATTTCGAAATATAAATTTAACTGAATAAAGTTTTTATTTTTAATTTTTCTTTATAAAAATTAAGAAATTTTTAAAAAAATTTGCAAAAAAAAGTCAACTAAATTATGTTTTTTGTTAAATTTATGTTGAATTATATGTTAAATTATGAATAACATGTTTAGAAATATAAATTTAGCTGAATAAAGTTGTTCTTTTTAATTTTTCGTTATAAAATTTAAGAAATTTTTAAAAAAATTGCCACAAAAAGTAAACAAAATTTGTTTTTTTGTTAAATATATGTGGAATTATATATTAAATAATGATTAACATATTAAGAAATATAAATTTAACTGAATAAAGTTTTTATTTTGAATTTTTCTTTATGAAAATTAAGAAATTTTTAAAAAAATTGGAAAAAAAGTCAACTAAATTATGGTTTTTTGTTAAATATATGTTGAAATATATGTTAAATTATGATTAACATGCTTAGAAACATAAATTTAGCTGAATAAAGTACTTATTTTGAATTTTTCTTTATAAAATTTAAGAAATTTTTAAAAAAATTGTCACAAAAATTTAACCTAAATAATGTTTTTTTGTTAAATATATGTTGATTTATATGTTAAATTATGATTAACATGTTAAGAAATATAAATTTAACTGAATAAAGTTTTTATTTTTTATTTTGCTTTATACAAATTAAGAAATTTTTAAAAAAATTGGCAAAAAAAGTCAACTAAATTATGTTTTTTGTTAAATATATGTTGAATTATATGTTAAATTATGATTACCATGTTATATAAAAAATTTAACTGAATAAAGTTTTTATTTTTAATTTTTCTTTATGAAAATATAAATTTAACTGAATAAAGTTTTTATTTTTAATTTTTCTTTATGAAAATTAAGAAATTTTTAAAAAAATTGGAAAAAAAGTCAACTAAATTATGGTTTTTTGTTAAATATATGTTGAATTATATGTAAAATTATGATTAACATGCTTAGAAACATAAATTTAGCTGAATAAAGTACTAATTTTGAATTTTTCTTTATAAAATCTAAGAAATTTTTAAAAAAATTGGCAAAAAAAGTCAACTAAATTATGTTTTTTTTGGTTAATATATGTTTAATTATATGTAAAATTATGATTAACATGTTTAGAAACATAAATTTAGCTGAAAAAAGTTTTTATTTTTATTTATTTTTTTATAAAATGTAAGAAATTTTTAAAAAAGTTGGCAAAAAAAGTCAACTAAATTATGTTTTTTGTTAAATATATGTTGAATTATATGTTAAATTATGATTACCATGTTTAGAAATATAAATTTAACTGAATAAAGTTTTTATTTTTAATTTTTTTTATAAAATGTAAGAAACTTTTAAAAAAAATTCCAAAAAAAGTCAACAAAATTATGTTTTTTGTTAAATATATGTTGATTTATATGTTAAATTATGATTAACATGTTAAGAAATATAAATTTAACTGAATAAAGTTTTTATTTTTAATTTTTCTTTATACAAATTAAGAAATTTTTAAAAAAATTTGCAAAAAAAAGTCAACTAAATTATGTTTTTTGTTAAATTTATGTTGAATTATATGTTAAATTATGAATAACATGTTCAGAAATATAAATTTAACTGAATAAAGTTTTTATTTTTAATTTTTCTTTATAAAAATTAAGAAATTTTTAAAAAAATCGCCAAAAAAAGTCAACTAAACTATGGTTTTTTGTTAAATATATGTTGAATTATATATTGAATTATGATAAACATATTAAGAAATATAAATTTTGCTGAATAAAGTTGTTATTTTTAATTTTTCTTTATAAAATTTAAGAAATTTTTAAAAATATTGCCAAAAAAAGTAAACAAAATTATGTTTTTTTGTTAAATATTTGTAGAATTATATATTAAATTATGATCAACATATTTAGAAATATAAATTTTGCTGAATAAAGTTGTTATTTTTAATTTTTCTTTATAAAAATTAAGAAATTTTTAAAAAAAATGGCAAAAAAAGTCAACTAAATTATGTTTTTTGTTAAATTTATGTTGAATTATATGTTAAATTATGAATAGCATGTTTAGAAATATAAATTTAGCTGAATAAAGTTGTTATTTTTAATTTTTCGTTATAAAATTTAAGAATTTTTTAAAAAAATTGATAAAAAAGTAAACAAAATTATGTTTTTTTGTTAAATAAATGTGGAATTATATGTTAAATTATGATTAACATATTTAGAAATATAAATTTAACTGAATAAAGTTTTTATTTTTAATTTTTCTTTATAAAAATTAAGAAATTTTTAAAAAAATTTGCAAAAAAAGTCAACTAAATTATTTTTTTGTTAAATTTATGTTGAATTATATGTTAAATTATGAATAACATGTTTAGAAATATAAATTTAGCTGAATAAAGTTGTTCTTTTTAATTTTTCGTTATAAAATTTAAGAAATTTTTAAAAAAATTGCCACAAAAAGTAAACAAAATTTGTTTTTTTGTTAAATATATGTGGAATTATATATTAAATTATGATAAACATATTAAGAAATATTAATTTAACCGAATAAAGTTTTTATTTTTAATTTTTCTTTATGAAAATTAAGAAATTTTTAAAAAAATTGGAAAAAAAGTCAACTAAATTATGTTTTTTTGTTAAATATATGTTGAATTATATGTTAAATTATGATTAATATGCTTAGAAACATAAATTTAGCTGAATAAAGTACTTATTTTGAATTTTTCTTTATAAAATTTAAGAAATTTTTAAAAAAATTGTCACAAAAATTTAACCTAAATAATGTTTTTTTGTTAAATATATGTTGATTTATATGTTAAATTATGATTAACATGTTTACAAATATAAATTTAGCTGAATAAAGTTGTTATTTTTAAGTTTTCGTTATAAAATTTAAGAAATTTTAAAAAAATTGGCGAAAAAAGTCAACTAAATTATGTTTTTTGTTAAATATATGTTGAATTATATGTTAAATTATGATTACCATGTTTAGAAATATAAATTTAACTGAATAAAGTTTTTATTTTTAATTTTTCTTTATGAAAATTAAGAAATTTTTAAAAAAATTGGAAAAAAAGTCAACTAAATTATGTTTTTTGTTAAATTTATGTTGAATTATATGTTAAATTATGAATAGCATGTTTAGAAATATAAATTTAGTTGAATAAAGTTGTTATTTTTTATTTTTCGTTATAAAATTTAAGAAATTTTTAAAAAAATTGATAAAAAAAGTAAACAAAATTATGTTTTTTTGTTAAATAAATGTGGAATTATATGTTAAATTATGATTAACATATTTAGAAATATAAATTTAACTGAATAAAGTTTTTATTTTTAATTTTTCTTTATAAAAATTAAGAAATTTTTAAAAAAATTTGCAAAAAAAGTCAACTAAATTATGTTTTTTGTTAAATTTATGTTGAATTATATGTTAAATTATGAATAACATGTTTAGAAATATAAATTTAGCTGAATAAAGTTGTTCTGTTTAATTTTTCGTTATAAAATTTAAGAAATTTTTAAAAAAATTGCCACAAAAAGTAAACAAAATTTGTTTTTTTGTTAAATATATGTGGAATTATATATTAAATTATGATAAACATATTAAGAAATATAAATTTAACTGAATAAAGTTTTTATTTTTAATTTTTCTTTATGAAAATTAAGAAATTTTTAAAAAAATTGGAAAAAAAATCAACTAAATTATGGTTTTTTGTTAAATATATGTTGAATTATATGTTAAATTATGATTAACATGCTTAGAAACATAAATTTAGCTGAATAAAGTACTTATTTTGAATTTTTCTTTATAAAATTTAAGAAATTTTTAAAAAAATTGTCACAAAAATATAACCTAAATAATGTTTTTTTGTTAAATATATGTTGATTTATATGTTAAATTAAGATTAACATGTTTACAAATATAAATTTAGCTGAATAAAGTTGTTATTTTTAAGTTTTCGTTATAAAATTTAAGAAATTTTAAAAAAATTGGCAAAAAAAGGCAACTAAATTATGTTTTTTGTTAAATATATGTTGAATTATATGTTAAATTATGATTACCATGTTTAGAAATATAAATTTAACTGAATAAAGTTTTTATTTTTAATTTTTCTTTATGAAAATTAAGAAATTCTTAAAAAAATTGGAAAAAAAATCAACTAAATTATGGTTTTTTGTTAAATATATGTTGATTTATATGTTAAATTATGATTAAAATGTTAAGAAATATAAATTTAACTGAATAAAGTTTTTATTTTTAATTTTTCTTTATACAAATTAAGAAATTTTTAAAAAAATTTGCAAAAAAAGTCAACTAAATTATGTTTTTTGTTAAATTTATGTTGAATTATATGTTAAATTATGAATAACATGTTCAGAAATATAAATTTAACTGAATAAAGTTTTTATTTTTAATTTTTCTTTATAAAATTTAAGAAATTTTTAAAAATATTGCCAAAAAAAGTAAACAAAATTATGTTTTTTTGTTAAATATATGTTGAATTATATATTGAATTATGATAAACATATTAAGAAATATAAATTTTGCTGAATAAAGTTGTTATTTTTAATTTTTCTTTATAAAATTTAAGAAATTTTTAAAAATATTGCCAAAAAAAGTAAACAAAATTATGTTTTTTTGTTAAATATTTGTAGAATTATATATTAAATTATGATCAACATATTTAGAAATATAAATTTTGCTGAATAAAGTTGTTATTTTTAATTTTTCTTTATAAAAATTAAGAAATTTTTAAAAAAATTGGCAAAAAAAGTCAACTAAATTATGTTTTTTGTTAAATTTATGTTGAATTATATGTTAAATTATGAATAGCATGTTTAGAAATATAAATTTAGCTGAATAAAGTTGTTATTTTTAATTTTTCGTTATAAAATTTAAGAATTTTTTAAAAAAATTGATAAAAAAGTAAACAAAATTATGTTTTTTTGTTAAATAAATGTGGAATTATATGTTAAATTATGATTAACATATTTAGAAATATAAATTTAACTGAATAAAGTTTTTATTTTTAATTTTTCTTTATAAAAATTAAGAAATTTTTAAAAAAATTTGCAAAAAAAGTCAACTAAATTATGTTTTTTGTTAAATTTATGTTGAATTATATGTTAAATTATGAATAACATGTTTAGAAATATAAATTTAGCTGAATAAAGTTGTTCTTTTTAATTTTTCGTTATAAAATTTAAGAAATTTTTAAAAAATTGCCACAAAAAGTAAACAAAATTTGTTTTTTTGTTAAATATATGTGGAATTATATATTAAATTATGATAAACATATTAAGAAATATTAATTTAACTGAATAAAGTTTTTATTTTTAATTTTTCTTTATGAAAATTAAGAAATTTTTAAAAAAATTGGAAAAAAAGTCAACTAAATTATGGTTTTTTGTTAAATATATGTTGAATTATATGTTAAATTATGATTAACATGCTTAGAAACATAAATTTAGCTGAATAAAGTACTTATTTTGAATTTTTCTTTATAAAATTTAAGAAATTTTTAAAAAAATTGTCACAAAAATTTAACCTAAATAATGTTTTTTTGTTAAATATATGTTGTTTTATATGTTAAATTATGATTAACATGTTTACAAATATAAATTTAGCTGAATAAAGTTGTTATTTTTAAGTTTTCGTTATAAAATTTAAGAAATTTTAAAAAAATTGGCAAAAAAGTCAACTAAATTATGTTTTTTGTTAAATATATGTTGAATTATATGTTAAATTATGATTACCATGTTTAGAAATATAAATTTAACTGAATAAAGTTTTTATTTTTAATTTTTCTTTATGAAAATTAAGAAATTTTTAAAAAAATTGTAAAAAAAGTCAACTAAATTATCTTTTTTGTTAAACTTATGTTGAATTATATGTTAAATTATGAATAGCATGTTTAGAAATATAAATTTAGCTGAATAAAGTTGTTATTTTTAATTTTTCGTTATAAAATTTAAGAAATTTTTAAAAAAATTGATAAAAAAAGTAAACAAAATTATGTTTTTTTGTTAAATAAATGTGGAATTATATGTTAAATTATGATTAACATATTTAGAAATATAAATTTAAATGAATAAAGTTTTTATTTTTAATTTTTCTTTATAAAAATTAAGAAATTTTTAAAAAAATTTGCAAAAAAAGTCAACTAAATTATTTTTTTGTTAAATTTATGTTGAATTATATGTTAAATTATGAATAACATGTTTAGAAATATAAATTTAGCTGAATAAAGTTGTTCTGTTTAATTTTGCTGAATAAAGTTGTTATTTTTAATTTTTCTTTATAAAATTTAAGAAATTTTTAAAAATATTGGCAAAAAAAGTCAACTAAATTATGTTTTTTGTTAAATTTATGTTGAATTATATGTTAAATTATGAATAGCATGTTTAGAAATATAAATTTAGCTGAATAAAGTTGTTATTTTTAATTTTTCGTTATAAAATTTAAGAAATTTTTAAAAAAATTGATAAAAAAGTAAACAAAATTATGTTTTTTTGTTAAATAAATGTGGAATTATATGTTAAATTATGATTAACATATTTCGAAATATAAATTTAACTGAATAAAGTTTTTATTTTTAATTTTTCTTTATAAAAATTAAGAAATTTTTAAAAAAATTTGCAAAAAAAAGTCAACTAAATTATGTTTTTTGTTAAATTTATGTTGAATTATATGTTAAATTATGAATAACATGTTTAGAAATATAAATTTAGCTGAATAAAGTTGTTCTTTTTAATTTTTCGTTATAAAATTTAAGAAATTTTTAAAAAAATTGCCACAAAAAGTAAACAAAATTTGTTTTTTTGTTAAATATATGTGGAATTATATATTAAATAATGATTAACATATTAAGAAATATAAATTTAACTGAATAAAGTTTTTATTTTGAATTTTTCTTTATGAAAATTAAGAAATTTTTAAAAAAATTGGAAAAAAAGTCAACTAAATTATGGTTTTTTGTTAAATATATGTTGAAATATATGTTAAATTATGATTAACATGCTTAGAAACATAAATTTAGCTGAATAAAGTACTTATTTTGAATTTTTCTTTATAAAATTTAAGAAATTTTTAAAAAAATTGTCACAAAAATTTAACCTAAATAATGTTTTTTTGTTAAATATATGTTGATTTATATGTTAAATTATGATTAACATGTTAAGAAATATAAATTTAACTGAATAAAGTTTTTATTTTTTATTTTGCTTTATACAAATTAAGAAATTTTTAAAAAAATTGGCAAAAAAAGTCAACTAAATTATGTTTTTTGTTAAATATATGTTGAATTATATGTTAAATTATGATTACCATGTTATATAAAAAATTTAACTGAATAAAGTTTTTATTTTTAATTTTTCTTTATGAAAATATAAATTTAACTGAATAAAGTTTTTATTTTTAATTTTTCTTTATGAAAATTAAGAAATTTTTAAAAAAATTGGAAAAAAAGTCAACTAAATTATGGTTTTTTGTTAAATATATGTTGAATTATATGTAAAATTATGATTAACATGCTTAGAAACATAAATTTAGCTGAATAAAGTACTAATTTTGAATTTTTCTTTATAAAATCTAAGAAATTTTTAAAAAAATTGGCAAAAAAAGTCAACTAAATTATGTTTTTTTTGGTTAATATATGTTTAATTATATGTAAAATTATGATTAACATGTTTAGAAACATAAATTTAGCTGAAAAAAGTTTTTATTTTTATTTATTTTTTTATAAAATGTAAGAAATTTTTAAAAAAGTTGGCAAAAAAAGTCAACTAAATTATGTTTTTTGTTAAATATATGTTGAATTATATGTTAAATTATGATTACCATGTTTAGAAATATAAATTTAACTGAATAAAGTTTTTATTTTTAATTTTTTTTATAAAATGTAAGAAACTTTTAAAAAAAATTCCAAAAAAAGTCAACAAAATTATGTTTTTTGTTAAATATATGTTGATTTATATGTTAAATTATGATTAACATGTTAAGAAATATAAATTTAACTGAATAAAGTTTTTATTTTTAATTTTTCTTTATACAAATTAAGAAATTTTTAAAAAAATTTGCAAAAAAAAGTCAACTAAATTATGTTTTTTGTTAAATTTATGTTGAATTATATGTTAAATTATGAATAACATGTTCAGAAATATAAATTTAACTGAATAAAGTTTTTATTTTTAATTTTTCTTTATAAAAATTAAGAAATTTTTAAAAAAATCGCCAAAAAAAGTCAACTAAACTATGGTTTTTTGTTAAATATATGTTGAATTATATATTGAATTATGATAAACATATTAAGAAATATAAATTTTGCTGAATAAAGTTGTTATTTTTAATTTTTCTTTATAAAATTTAAGAAATTTTTAAAAATATTGCCAAAAAAAGTAAACAAAATTATGTTTTTTTGTTAAATATTTGTAGAATTATATATTAAATTATGATCAACATATTTAGAAATATAAATTTTGCTGAATAAAGTTGTTATTTTTAATTTTTCTTTATAAAAATTAAGAAATTTTTAAAAAAAATGGCAAAAAAAGTCAACTAAATTATGTTTTTTGTTAAATTTATGTTGAATTATATGTTAAATTATGAATAGCATGTTTAGAAATATAAATTTAGCTGAATAAAGTTGTTATTTTTAATTTTTCGTTATAAAATTTAAGAATTTTTTAAAAAAATTGATAAAAAAGTAAACAAAATTATGTTTTTTTGTTAAATAAATGTGGAATTATATGTTAAATTATGATTAACATATTTAGAAATATAAATTTAACTGAATAAAGTTTTTATTTTTAATTTTTCTTTATAAAAATTAAGAAATTTTTAAAAAAATTTGCAAAAAAAGTCAACTAAATTATTTTTTTGTTAAATTTATGTTGAATTATATGTTAAATTATGAATAACATGTTTAGAAATATAAATTTAGCTGAATAAAGTTGTTCTTTTTAATTTTTCGTTATAAAATTTAAGAAATTTTTAAAAAAATTGCCACAAAAAGTAAACAAAATTTGTTTTTTTGTTAAATATATGTGGAATTATATATTAAATTATGATAAACATATTAAGAAATATTAATTTAACCGAATAAAGTTTTTATTTTTAATTTTTCCTTATGAAAATTAAGAAATTTTTAAAAAAATTGGAAAAAAAGTCAACTAAATTATGTTTTTTTGTTAAATATATGTTGAATTATATGTTAAATTATGATTAATATGCTTAGAAACATAAATTTAGCTGAATAAAGTACTTATTTTGAATTTTTCTTTATAAAATTTAAGAAATTTTTAAAAAAATTGTCACAAAAATTTAACCTAAATAATGTTTTTTTGTTAAATATATGTTGATTTATATGTTAAATTATGATTAACATGTTTACAAATATAAATTTAGCTGAATAAAGTTGTTATTTTTAAGTTTTCGTTATAAAATTTAAGAAATTTTAAAAAAATTGGCGAAAAAAGTCAACTAAATTATGTTTTTTGTTAAATATATGTTGAATTATATGTTAAATTATGATTACCATGTTTAGAAATATAAATTTAACTGAATAAAGTTTTTATTTTTAATTTTTCTTTATGAAAATTAAGAAATTTTTAAAAAAATTGGAAAAAAAGTCAACTAAATTATGTTTTTTGTTAAATTTATGTTGAATTATATGTTAAATTATGAATAGCATGTTTAGAAATATAAATTTAGTTGAATAAAGTTGTTATTTTTTATTTTTCGTTATAAAATTTAAGAAATTTTTAAAAAAATTGATAAAAAAAGTAAACAAAATTATGTTTTTTTGTTAAATAAATGTGGAATTATATGTTAAATTATGATTAACATATTTAGAAATATAAATTTAACTGAATAAAGTTTTTATTTTTAATTTTTCTTTATAAAAATTAAGAAATTTTTAAAAAAATTTGCAAAAAAAGTCAACTAAATTATGTTTTTTGTTAAATTTATGTTGAATTATATGTTAAATTATGAATAACATGTTTAGAAATATAAATTTAGCTGAATAAAGTTGTTCTGTTTAATTTTTCGTTATAAAATTTAAGAAATTTTTAAAAAAATTGCCACAAAAAGTAAACAAAATTTGTTTTTTTGTTAAATATATGTGGAATTATATATTAAATTATGATAAACATATTAAGAAATATAAATTTAACTGAATAAAGTTTTTATTTTTAATTTTTCTTTATGAAAATTAAGAAATTTTTAAAAAAATTGGAAAAAAAATCAACTAAATTATGGTTTTTTGTTAAATATATGTTGAATTATATGTTAAATTATGATTAACATGCTTAGAAACATAAATTTAGCTGAATAAAGTACTTATTTTGAATTTTTCTTTATAAAATTTAAGAAATTTTTAAAAAAATTGTCACAAAAATATAACCTAAATAATGTTTTTTTGTTAAATATATGTTGATTTATATGTTAAATTAAGATTAACATGTTTACAAATATAAATTTAGCTGAATAAAGTTGTTATTTTTAAGTTTTCGTTATAAAATTTAAGAAATTTTAAAAAAATTGGCAAAAAAAGGCAACTAAATTATGTTTTTTGTTAAATATATGTTGAATTATATGTTAAATTATGATTACCATGTTTAGAAATATAAATTTAACTGAATAAAGTTTTTATTTTTAATTTTTCTTTATGAAAATTAAGAAATTCTTAAAAAAATTGGAAAAAAAATCAACTAAATTATGGTTTTTTGTTAAATATATGTTGATTTATATGTTAAATTATGATTAAAATGTTAAGAAATATAAATTTAACTGAATAAAGTTTTTATTTTTAATTTTTTTTTATACAAATTAAGAAATTTTTAAAAAAATTTGCAAAAAAAGTCAACTAAATTATGTTTTTTGTTAAATTTATGTTGAATTATATGTTAAATTATGAATAACATGTTCAGAAATATAAATTTAACTGAATAAAGTTTTTATTTTTAATTTTTCTTTATAAAATTTAAGAAATTTTTAAAAATATTGCCAAAAAAAGTAAACAAAATTATGTTTTTTTGTTAAATATATGTTGAATTATATATTGAATTATGATAAACATATTAAGAAATATAAATTTTGCTGAATAAAGTTGTTATTTTTAATTTTTCTTTATAAAATTTAAGAAATTTTTAAAAATATTGCCAAAAAAAGTAAACAAAATTATGTTTTTTTGTTAAATATTTGTAGAATTATATATTAAATTATGATCAACATATTTAGAAATATAAATTTTGCTGAATAAAGTTGTTATTTTTAATTTTTCTTTATAAAAATTAAGAAATTTTTAAAAAAATTGGCAAAAAAAGTCAACTAAATTATGTTTTTTGTTAAATTTATGTTGAATTATATGTTAAATTATGAATAGCATGTTTAGAAATATAAATTTAGCTGAATAAAGTTGTTATTTTTAATTTTTCGTTATAAAATTTAAGAATTTTTTAAAAAAATTGATAAAAAAGTAAACAAAATTATGTTTTTTTGTTAAATAAATGTGGAATTATATGTTAAATTATGATTAACATATTTAGAAATATAAATTTAACTGAATAAAGTTTTTATTTTTAATTTTTCTTTATAAAAATTAAGAAATTTTTAAAAAAATTTGCAAAAAAAGTCAACTAAATTATGTTTTTTGTTAAATTTATGTTGAATTATATGTTAAATTATGAATAACATGTTTAGAAATATAAATTTAGCTGAATAAAGTTGTTCTTTTTAATTTTTCGTTATAAAATTTAAGAAATTTTTAAAAAATTGCCACAAAAAGTAAACAAAATTTGTTTTTTTGTTAAATATATGTGGAATTATATATTAAATTATGATAAACATATTAAGAAATATTAATTTAACTGAATAAAGTTTTTATTTTTAATTTTTCTTTATGAAAATTAAGAAATTTTTAAAAAAATTGGAAAAAAAGTCAACTAAATTATGGTTTTTTGTTAAATATATGTTGAATTATATGTTAAATTATGATTAACATGCTTAGAAACATAAATTTAGCTGAATAAAGTACTTATTTTGAATTTTTCTTTATAAAATTTAAGAAATTTTTAAAAAAATTGTCACAAAAATTTAACCTAAATAATGTTTTTTTGTTAAATATATGTTGTTTTATATGTTAAATTATGATTAACATGTTTACAAATATAAATTTAGCTGAATAAAGTTGTTATTTTTAAGTTTTCGTTATAAAATTTAAGAAATTTTAAAAAAATTGGCAAAAAAGTCAACTAAATTATGTTTTTTGTTAAATATATGTTGAATTATATGTTAAATTATGATTACCATGTTTAGAAATATAAATTTAACTGAATAAAGTTTTTATTTTTAATTTTTCTTTATGAAAATTAAGAAATTTTTAAAAAAATTGTAAAAAAAGTCAACTAAATTATCTTTTTTGTTAAACTTATGTTGAATTATATGTTAAATTATGAATAGCATGTTTAGAAATATAAATTTAGCTGAATAAAGTTGTTATTTTTAATTTTTCGTTATAAAATTTAAGAAATTTTTAAAAAAATTGATAAAAAAAGTAAACAAAATTATGTTTTTTTGTTAAATAAATGTGGAATTATATGTTAAATTATGATTAACATATTTAGAAATATAAATTTAAATGAATAAAGTTTTTATTTTTAATTTTTCTTTATAAAAATTAAGAAATTTTTAAAAAAATTTGCAAAAAAAGTCAACTAAATTATTTTTTTGTTAAATTTATGTTGAATTATATGTTAAATTATGAATAACATGTTTAGAAATATAAATTTAGCTGAATAAAGTTGTTCTGTTTAATTTTTCGTTATGAAATTTAAGAAATTTTTAAAAAAATTGCCACAAAAAGTAAACAAAATTTGTTTTTTTGTTAAATATATGTGGAATTATATATTAAATTATGATAAACATATTAAGAAATATAAATTTAACTGAATAAAGTTTTTATTTTTAATTTTTCTCTATGAAAATTAAGAAATTTTTAAAAAAATTGGAAAAAAAAATCAACTAAATTATGGTTTTTTGTTAAATATATGTTGAATTATATGTTAAATTATGATTAACATGCTTAGAAACATAAATTTAGCTGAAGAAAGTACTTATTTTGAATTTTTCTTTATAAAATTTAAGAAATTTTTAAAAAAATTGTCACAAAAATATAACCTAAATAATGTTTTTTTGTTAAATATATGTTGATTTATATGTTAAATTATGATTAACATGTTTACAAATATAAATTTAACTGAATAAAGTTTTTATTTTTAATTTTTCTTTATGAAAATTAAGAAATTTTTAAAAAAATTGGATTTTTAAGTTTTCGTTATAAAATTTAAGAAATTTTAAAAAAATTGGCAAAAAAAGTCAACTAAATTATGTTTTTTGTTAAATATATGTTGAATTATATGTTAAATTATGATTACCATGTTTAGAAATATAAATTTAACTGAATAAATTTTTTATTTTTAATTTTTCTTTATGAAAATTAAGAAATTTTTAAAAAAATTGGAAAAAAAGTCAACTAAATTATGGTTTTTTGTTAAATATATGTTGAATTATATGTTAAATTATGATTAACATGCTTAGAAACATAAATTTAGCTGAATAAAATTTTTATTTTTATTTTTTTTTATAAAATGTAAGAAACTTTTAAAAAAAATTCCAAAAAACGTCAACAAAATTATGTTTTTTGTTAAATATATGTTGATTTATATGTTAAATTATGATTAACATGTTAAGAAATATAAATTTAACTGAATAAAGTTTTTATTTTTAATTTTTCTTTATACAAATTAAGAAATTTTTAAAAAAATTGGCAAAAAAAGTCAACTAAATTATGTTTTTTGTTAAATTTATGTTAAATTATATGTTAAATTATGAATAACATGTTCAGAAATATAAATTTAACTGAATAAAGTTTTTATTTTTAATTTTTCTTTATAAAAATTAAGAAATTTTTAAAAAAATCGCCAAAAAAAGTCACCTAAACTATGGTTTTTTGTTAAATATATGTTGAATTATATATTGAATTATGATAAACATATTAAGAAATATAAATTTTGCTGAATAAAGTTGTTATTTTTAATTTTTCTTTATAAAATTTAAGAAATTTTTAAAAATATTGCCAAAAAAAGTAAACAAAATTATATTTTTTTGTTAAATATATGTGGAAATATATAATAAATTATGATCAACATATTTAGAAATATAAATTTTGCTGACTAAAGTTGTTATTTTTAATTTTTCTTTATAAAAATTAAGAAATTTTTAAAAAAATTGGCAAAAAAAGTCAACTAAATTATGTTTTTTGTTAAATTTATGTTGAATTATATGTTAAATCATGATTAACATATTTAGAAATATAAATTTAACTGAATCAAGTTTTTATTTTTAATTTTTCTTTATAAAAATTAAGAAATTTTTAAAAAAATTAGCAAAAAAAGTCAACTAAATTATGTTTTTTGTTAAATCTATGTTGAATTATATGTTAAATTATGAATAATATGTTTAGAAATATAAATTTAGCTGAATAAAGTTGTAATTTTTAATTTTTCGTTATAAAATTTAAGAAATTTTTAAAAAAAATGCCAGAAAAAGTCAACTAAATTATGGTTTTTTGTTAAATATATTTTGAATTATATGTTAAATTATAACTAACATATTTAGAAATATAAATTTAACTGAATAAAGTTTTTATTTTTAATTTTTCTTTATAAAAATTAAGAATTTTTTTAAAAAATTAGCAAAAAAAGTCAACTAAGTTATGGTTTTTTGTTAAATATATATTGAATTATATGTTAAATTATGATAAACATGCTTAGAAATATAAATCTAACTGAATAAAGTTTTTATTTTTAATTTTTCTTTATAAAAATTAAGAAATTTTTAAAAAAATTGGCAAAAAAAGTAAACTAAATTATGTTTTTTGTTCAATTTATGTTGAATTATATATTAAATTATGAATAACATGTTTAGAAATATAAATTTAGCTGAATAAAGTTGTTATTTTTAATTTTTCGTTATAAAATTTAAGAATTTTTTAAAAAAATTGCTAAAAAAAGTCAACTAAATTATGGTTTTTTGTTAAATATATGTTGAATTATATGTTAAATTATGATTAACATGCTTAGAAACATAAATTAACTAAATAAAGTTTTTATTTTGAATTTTTCTTCATAAAATTTAAGAAATTTTTAAAAAAATTGTCACAAAAATTTCACCTAAATAATGTTTTTTTGTTAAATATATGTTGATTTAATGTTAAATTATGATTAACATGTTTAGAAATATAAATTTAACTGTATAAAATTGTTATTTTTAATACTTCTTTATAAAATTTAAGGAATTTTTAAAAAAATTGGCAAAAAAAATCAACTAAATTATGTTTTTTGTTAAATGTATGTTCTATTATTTGTTAAATTATGATGAACATGTTTAGAAATATAAATTTGCCAGGAGAAGGTTCTTATTTTTTATTTTTCTTTATAAAATTCAAGAAATTTTTAAACTAAATTATGTTTTTTGTTAAATATATGTTGATTTATATGTTAAATTATAATTAACATGTTTAGAAATATAAATTTAACTGAATAAAGTTTTTATTTTTAATTTTTCTTTATAAAAATTAAGAAATTTTTAAAAAAATTGGCAAAAAAAGTCAACTAAATTATGTTTTTTGTTAAATTTATGTTGAATTATATGTTAAATTATGATTAACATGCTTAGAAACATAAATTTAGCTGAATAAAGTATTTATTTTGAATTTCTCATTATAAAATTTAAGAAATTTTTAAAAAAATGGTCACAAAAATTTCACCTAAATAATGTTTTTTTGTTAAATATATGTTGATTTATATGTTAAATTATGATTAACATGTTAAGAAATATAAATTTAACTGTATAAAGTTGTTATTTTTAATACTTCTTTATAAAAATTAAGAATTTTTTAAAAAAATTGGCAATAAAAGTCAACTAATTATGTTTTTTGTTAAATGTATGTTCTATTATTTGTTAAATTATGATGAACATGTTTAGAAATATAAATTTGCCAGGAGAAGGTTCTTATTTTTTATTTTTCTTTATAAAATTCAAGAAATTTTTAAACTAAATTATGTTTTTTGTTAAATATATGTTGATTTATATGTTAAATTATAATTAACATGTTTAGAAATATAAATTTAACTGAATAAAGTTTTTATTTTTTATTTTTCTTTATAAAATTTAAGAAATTTTTAAAAAAAATTGCCAAAAAAGTCAACTAAACTATGGTTTTTGTGTAAATATATGTTGAATTGTATGTTAAATTATGATTAACATGCTTAGAAACATAAATTTAGCTGAAAAAAGTTTTTATTTTTATTTTTTTTTATCAAATGAAAGAAACTTTTAAAAAAAATTCCAAAAAAAGTCAGCAAAATTATATTTTTTGTTAAATATATGTTGATTTATATGTTAAATTATGATTAACATGTTAAGAAATATAAATTTAACTGAATAAAGTTTTTATTTTTAATTTTTCTTTATACAAATTAAGAAATTTTTAAAAAAATTGGCAAAAAAAGTCAACTAAATTATGTTTTTAGTTAAATTTATGTTGAATTATATGTTAAATTATGAATAACATGTTTAGAAATATAAATTTAGCTGAATAAAGTTGTTATTTTTAATTTTTCGTTATAAAATTTAAGAAATTTTTAAAAAAATCGCCAAAAAAAGTCAACTAAACTATGGTTTTTTGTTAAATATATGTTGAATTATATATTAAATTATGATCAACATATTTAGAAATATAAATTTTGCTGAATAAAGTTGTTATTTTTAATTTTTCTTTATAAAATTTAAGAAATTTTTAAAAATATTGCCAAAAAAGTAAGCAAAATTATGTTTTTTTGTTAAATATATGTGGAATTATATATTAAATTATAATCAACATATTTAGAAATATAAATTTTGCTGAATAAAGTTGTTATTTTTAATTTTTCTTTATAAAAATTAAGAAATTTTTAAAAAAATTGGCAAAAAAAGTCAACTAAATTATGTTTTTAGTTAAATTTATGTTGAATTATATGTTAAATTATGAATAACATGTTTAGAAATATAAATTTATCTGAATAAAGTTGTTATTTTTAATTTTTCGTTATAAAATTTAAGAATTTTTTAAAAAAATTGCCAAAAAAAGTCAACTAAATTATGGTTTTTTGTTAAATATATGTTGAATTATATGTTAAATTATGATTAACATGCTTAGAAACATAAATTTAGCTGAATAAAGTATTTATTTTGAATTTCTCTTTATAAAATTTAAGAAATTTTAAAAAAAATTGTCACAAAAATTTCACCTAAATAATGTTTTTTTGTTAAATATATGTTGATTTATATGTTAAATTATGACTAACATGTTAAGAAATATAAATTTAACTGTATAAAGTTGTTATTTTTAATTTTTCTTTATAAAATTTAAGAAATTTTTAAAAATATTGCCAAAAAAGTAAGCAAAATTATGTTTTTAGTTAAATTTATGTTGAATTATATATTAAATTATGATCAACATATTTAGAAATATAAATTTTGCTGAATAAAGTTGTTATTTTTAATTTTTCTTTATAAAATTTAAGAAATTTTTAAAAATATTGCCAAAAAAGTAAGCAAAATTATGTTTTTTTGTTAAATATATGTGGAATTATATATTAAATTATGATCAACATATTTAGAAATATAAATTTTGCTGAATAAAGTTGTTATTTTTAATTTTTCTTTATAAAAATTAAGAAATTTTAAAAAAAATTGGCAAAAAAAGTCAACTAAATTATGTTTTTAGTTAAATTTATGTTGAATTATATGTTAAATTATGAATAACATGTTTAGAAATATAAATTTAGCTGAATAAAGTTGTTAATTTTAATTTTTCGTTATAAAATTTAAGAAATTTTTAAAAAAATTGGCAAAAAAAATCAACTAAATTATGTTTTTTGTTAAATGTATGTTCGATTATTTGTTAAATTATGATGAACATGTCTAGAAATATAAATTTGGCTGTAGAAAGTTGTTATTTTGTATTTTTCTTTATAAAATTTAAGAAATTTTTAAAAAAATTGCCAAAAAAAGTCAACTAAACTATGGTTTTTTGTTAAATATATGTTGAATTATATGTTAAATTATGATTAACATGCTTAGAAACATAAATTTAGCTGAAAAAGGTTTTTATTTTTATTTATTTTTATAAAATGTAAGAAACTTTTAAAAAAAATATAAATTTTGCTGAATAAAGTTGTTATTTTTAATTTTTCTTTATAAAGTTTAAGAAATTTTTAAAAAAATTGCCAAAAAAAGTAAACAAAATTAAGTTTTTTTGTTAAATATATGTGGAATTATATATTAAAATATGATTAACATATTTAGAAATATAAATTTAACTGAATAAAGTTTTTATTTTTAATTTTTCTTTATAAAAATTAAGAAATTTTTAATAAAATTGGCAAAAAAAGTCAACTAAATTATGTTTTTTGTTAAATGTATGTTGAATTATATGTGTAATTATGAATATCATGTTTAGAATTATAAATTTAGCTGAATAAAGTTGATATTTTTAATTTTTCGTTATAAAATTTAAGAAATTTTTAAAAAAATTGCCAAAAAAAGTAAACAAAATTATGTTTTTTTGTTAAATATATGTGGAATTATATGTTAAATTATGATTAACATATTTAGAAATATAAATTTAACTGAATAAAGTTTTTATTTTTAATTTTTCTTTATAAAAATTAAGAAATTTTTAAAAAAATTGGCAAAAAAGTCAACTAAATTATGTTTTTTGTTAAATTGAATTATATGTTCAATTATGACTAACATGTTTAGAAATATAAATTAAGCTGAAAAAAGTTTTTATTTTTATTTTTTTTTATCAAATGAAAGAAACTTTTAAAAAAAATTCCAAAAAAAGTCAGCAAAATTATATTTTTTTTTAAATATATGTGGACTTATATATTAAAATATGATTAACATATTTAGAAATATAAATTTAACTGAATAAAGTTTTTATTTTTAATTTTTCTTTATAAAAATTAAGAAATTTTTAATAAAATTGGCAAAAAAAGTCAACTAAATTATTTTTTTTGTTAAATGTATGTTGAATTATATGTGAAATTATGAATAACATGTTTAGAAATATAAATTTAGCTGAATAAAGTTGTTATTTTTAATTTTTCGTTATAAAATTTAAGAAATTTTTAAAAAAATTGCCAAAAAAAGTAAACAAAATTATGTTTTTTTGTTAAATATATGTGGAATTATATGTTAAATTATGATTAACATATTTAGAAATATAAATTTAACTGAATAAAGTTTTTATTTTTAATTTTTCTTTATAAAAATTAAGAAATTTTTAAAAAAATTGGCAAAAAAGTCAACTAAATTATGTTTTTTGTTAAATTGAATTATATGTTCAATTATGACTAACATGTTTAGAAATATAAATTAAGCTGAAAAAAGTTTTTATTTTTATTTTTTTTTCTCAAATGAAAGAAACTTTTAAAAAAAATTCCAAAAAAAGTCAGCAAAATTATATTTTTTGTTAAATATATGTTGATTTATATGTTAAATTATGATTAACATGTTAAGAAATATAAATTTAACTGAATAAAGTTTTTTTTTTAATTTTTCTTTATACAAATTAAGAAATTTTTAAAAAAATTGGCAAAAAAAGTCAACTAAATTATGTTTTTAGTTAAATTTATGTTGAATTATATGTTAAATTATGAATAACATGTTTAGAAATATAAATTTAGCTGAATAAAGTTGTTATTTTTAATTTTTCGTTATAAAATTTAAGAAATTTTTAAAAAAATCGCCAAAAAAAGTCAACTAAACTATGGTTATTTGTTAAATATATGTTGAATTATATATTAAATTATGATCAACATATTTAGAAATATAAATTTTGCTGAATAAAGTTGTTATTTTTAATTTTTCTTTATAAAATTTAAGAAATTTTTAAAAATATTGCCAAAAAAGTAAGCAAAATTATGTTTTTTTGTTAAATATATGTGGAATTATATATTAAATTATGATCAACATATTTAGAAATATAAATTTTGCTGAATAAAGTTGTTATTTTTAATTTTTCTTTATAAAAATTAAGAAATTTTTAAAAAAATTGGCAAAAAAAGTCAACTAAATTATGTTTTTAGTTAAATTTATGTTGAATTATATGTTAAATTATGAATAAAATGTTTAGAAATATAAATTTAGCTGAATAAAGTTGTTATTTTTAATTTTTCGTTATAAAATTTAAGAATTTTTTAAAAAAATTGCCAAAAAAAGTCAACTAAATTATGGTTTTTTGTTAAATATATGTTGAATTATATGTTAAATTATGATTAACATGCTTAGAAACATAAATTTAATTGAATAAAGTATTTATTTTGAATTTCTCTTTATAAAATTTAAGAAATTTTAAAAAAAATTGTCACAAAAATTTCACCTAAATAATGTTTTTTTGTTAAATATATGTTGATTTATATGTTAAATTATGACTAACATGTTAAGAAATATAAATTTAACTGTATAAAGTTGTTATTTTTAATTTTTCTTTATAAAATTTAAGAAATTTTTAAAAATATTGCCAAAAAAGTAAGCAAAATAATGTTTTTAGTTAAATTTATGTTGAATTATATATTAAATTATGATCAACATATTTAGAAATATAAATTTTGCTGAATAAAGTTGTTATTTTTAATTTTTCTTTATAAAATTTAAGAAATTTTTAAAAATATTGCCAAAAAAGTAAGCAAAATTATGTTTTTTTGTTAAATATATGTGGAATTATATATTAAATTATGATCAACATATTTAGAAATATAAATTTTGCTGAATAAAGTTGTTATTTTTAATTTTTCTTTATAAAAATTAAGAAATTTTAAAAAAAATTGGCAAAGAAAGTCAACTTAATTATGTTTTTAGTTAAATTTATGTTGAATTATATGTTAAATTATGAATAACATGTTTAGAAATATAAATTTAGCTGAATAAAGTTGTTAATTTTAATTTTTCGTTATAAAATTTAAGAAATTTTTAAAAAAATTGGCAAAAAAAATCAACTAAATTATGTTTTTTGTTAAATGTATGTTCGATTATTTGTTAAATTATGATGAACATGTTTAGAAATATAAATTTGGCTGTAGAAAGTTGTTATTTTGTATTTTTCTTTATAAAATTTAAGAAATTTTTAAAAAAATTGCCAAAAAAAGTCAACTAAACTATGGTTTTTTGTTAAATATATGTTGAATTATATGTTAAATTATGATTAACACGCTTAGAAACATAAATTTAGCTGAAAAAGGTTTTTATTTTTATTTATTTTTATAAAATGTAAGAAACTTTAAAAAAAAATATAAATTTTGCTGAATAAAGTTGTTATTTTTAATTTTTCGTTATAAAATTTAAGAAATTTTTAAAAAAATTGCCAAAAAAAGTATACAAAATTATGTTTTTTTGTTAAATATATGTGGAATTATATGTTAAATTATGATTAACATATTTAGAAATATAAATTTAACTGAATAAAGTTTTTATTTTTAATTTTTCTTTATAAAAATTAAGAAATTTTTAAAAAAATTGGCAAAAAAGTCAACTAAATTATGTTTTTTGTTAAATTGAATTATATGTTCAATTATGACTAACATGTTTAGAAATATAAATTAAGCTGGATAAAGTTGTTATTTTGAATTTTTAGTTATAAAATTTAAGCAATTTTGAAAAAAATTGCAAAAAAAAGTAAACAAAATTATGTTTTTTTGTTAAATATATGTGGAATTATATATTAAATTATGATCAACATATTTAGAAATATAAATTTTGGTGAATAAAGTTGTTATTTTTAATTTTTCTTTATAAAATTTAAGAAATTTTTAAAAAAAGTGCCAAAAAAAATCAACTTATAGATATATGTTGAATTATATGTTAAATTATGATTAACATGCTTAGAAACATAAATTTAATTGAATAAAGTCGTTATTTTGAATTTTTCTTCATAAAAATTAAGAAATTTTAAAAAAAATTTTCACTAAAATTTCACTCAAATAATGTGTTTTTGTTAAATATATGTGGAATTATATGTTAAATTATGATTAACATATTTAGAAATATAAATTTAACTGAATAAAGTTTTTATTTTTAATTTTTCTTTATAAAAATTAAGAAATTTTTAAAAAAATTGGCAAAAAAGTCAACTAAATTATGTTTTTTGTTAAATCTATGTTGAATTATATGTTAAATTATGAATAATATGTTTAGAAATATAAATTTAGCTGAATAAAGTTGTAATTTTTAATTTTTCGTTATAAAATTTAAGAAATTTTTAAAAAAATTGCCAAAAAAAGTCAACTAAATTATGGTTTTTTGTTAAATATATTTTGAATAATATGTTAAATAATTATTACCATGCTTAGAAACATAAATTTAACTGAATAAAGTTTTTATTTTTAATTTTTCTTTATAAAAATTAAGAAATTTTTAAAAAAATTGGCAAAAAACGTCAACTAAATTATGTTTTTTGTTAAATTTATGTTGAATTATATGTTAAATTATGAATAACATGTTTAGAAATATAAATTTAGCTGAATAACGTTGTTATTTTTAATTTTTCGTTATAAAATTTAAGAAATTTTTAAAAAAATTGGCAAAAAAAGTCAACTAAATTATGTTTTTTGTTAAATATATGTTGATTTATATGTTAAATTATAATTAACATGTTTAGAAATATAAATTTAACTGAATAAAGTTTTTATTTTTAATCTTTCTTTATAAAAATTAAGAAATTTTTAAAAAAATTGGCAAAAAAAGTCAACTAAATTATGTTTTTTGTTAAATTTATGTTGAATTATATGTTAAATTATGAATAACATGTTTGGAAATATAAATTTAGCTGAATAAAGTTGTTATTTGTAATTTTTCGTTATAAAATTTAAGAATTTTTTAAAAAAATTGCCAAAAAAAGTCAACTAAATTATGGTTTTTTGTTAAATATATGTTGAATTATATGTTAAATTATGACTAACATGTTAAGAAATATAAATTTAACTGTATAAAGTTGTTATTTTTAATTTTTCTTTATAAAATTTAAGAAATTTTTAATAATATTGCCAAAAAAGTAAGCAAAATTATGTTTTTAGTTAAATTTATGTTGAATTATATATTAAATTATGATCAACATATTTAGAAATATAAATTTAACTGAATAAAGTTGTTATTTTTAATTTTTCTTTATAAAATTTAAGAAATTTTTAAAAATATTGCCAAAAAGTAAGCAAAATTATGTTTTTTTGTTAAATATATGTGGAATTATATATTAAATTATGATCAACATATTTAGAAATATAAATTTTGCTGAATAAAGTTTTTATTTTGAATTTTTCTTTATAAAAATTAAGAAATTTAAAAAAAAATTGGCAAAAAAAGTCAACTAAATTATGTTTTTTGTTAAATTGAATTATATGTTCAATTATGACTAACATGTTTAGAAATATAAATTTAGCTGAATAAAGTTGTTATTTTGAATTTTTCGTTATAAAATTTAAGCAATTTTGAAAAAAATTGCAAAAAAAAGTAAACAAAATTATGTTTTTTTGTTAAATATATTTTGAATTATATGTTAAATAATTATTACCATGCTTAGAAACATAAATTTAGCTGAATAAAGTTGTTATTTGTAATTTTTCGTTATAAAATTTAAGAATTTTTTAAAAAAATTGCCAAAAAAAGTCAACTAAATTATGGTTTTTTGTTAAATATATGTTGAATTATATGTTAAATTATGACTAACATGTTAAGAAACATAAATTTAACTGAATAAAGTTTTTATTTTTAATTTTTCTTTATAAAATTTAAGAAATTTTTAAAAAAATTGGCAAAAAAAATCAACTAAATTATGTTTTTTGTTAAATGTATGTTCGATTATTTGTTAAATTATGATGAACATGTTTAGAAATATAAATTTGGCTGTAGAAAGTTGTTATTTTTTATTTTTCTTTATAAAATTTAAGAAATTTTTAAAAAAATTGCCAAAAAAAGTCAACTAAACTATGGTTTTTTGTTAAATATATGTGGAATTATATGTTAAATTATGATTAACATATTTAGAAATATAAATTTAACTGAATAAAGTTTTTATTTTTAATTTTTCTTTATAAAAATTAAGAAATTTTTAAAAAAATTGGCAAAAAAGTCAACTAAATTATGTTTTTTGTTAAATTGAATTATATGTTCAATTATGACTAACATGTTTAGAAATATAAATTAAGCTGAATAAAGTTGTTATTTTGAATTTTTCGTTATAAAATTTAAGCAATTTTGAAAAAAATTGCAAAAAAAAAGTAAACAAAATTATGTTTTTTTGTTAAATATATGTGGAATTATATATTAAATTATGATCAACATATTTAGAAATATAAATTTTGGTAAATAAAGTTGTTATTTTTAATTTTTCTTTATAAAATTTAAGAAATTTTTAAAAAAAGTGCCAAAAAAAGTCAACTTATAGATATATGTTGAATTATATGTTAAATTATGATTAACATGCTTAGAAACATAAATTTAATTGAATAAAGTCGTTATTTTGAATTTTTCTTCATAAAAATTAAGAAATTTTTAAAAAAATTGTCACTAAAATTTCACTCAAATAATGTGTTTTTGTTAAATATATGTGGAATTATATGTTAAATTATGATTAACATATTTAGAAATATAAATTTAACTGAATAAAGTTTTTATTTTTAATTTTTCTTTATAAAAATTAAGAAATTTTTAAAAAAAATTGGCAAAAAAGTCAACTAAATTATGTTTTTTGTTAAATCTGTGTTGAATTATATGTTAAATTATGAATAATATGTTTAGAAATATAAATTTAGCTGAATAAAGTTGTAATTTTTAATTTTTCGTTATAAAATTTAAGAAATTTTTAAAAAAATTGCCAAAAAAAGTCAACTAAATTATGGTTTTTTGTTAAATATATTTTGAATTATATGTTAAATAATTATTAACATGCTTAGAAACATAAATTTAACTGAATAAAGTTTTTATTTTTAATTTTTCTTTATACAAATTAAGAAATTTTTAAAAAAATTGGCAAAAAACGTCAACTAAATTATGTTTTTTGTTAAATTTATGTTGAATTATATGTTAAATTATGAATAACATGTTTAGAAATATAAATTTAGCTGAATAAAGTTGTTATTTTTAATTTTTCGTTATAAAATTTAGGAAATTTTTAAAAAAATTGGCAAAAATTCAACTAAATTATGTTTTTTGTTAAATATATGTTGATTTATATGTTAAATTATAATTAACATGTTTAGAAATATAAATTTAGCTGAATAAAGTTGTTATTTTTAATTTTTCGTTATAAAATTTAAGAAATTTTTAAAAAAATTGGCAAAAAAAGTCAACTAAATTATGTTTTTTGTTAAATTTATATTGCATTATGTGTTAAATTATGAATAACATGTTTAGAAATATAAAATTAGCTGAATAAAGTTGTTATTTTTAATTTTTCGTTATAAAATTTAAGAAATTTTAAAAAAATTGGCAAAAAAAGTCAACTAAATTATGTTTTTGTTAAATTTATGTTGAATTATATGTTAAATTATGAATAACATGTTTAGAAATATAAAATTAGCTGAATAAAGTTGTTATTTTTAATTTTTCGTTATAAAATTTAAGAAATTTTAAAAAAATTGCCCAAAAAAGTCAACTAAATTATGGTTTTTTGTTAAATATATGTTGAATTATATGTTAAATTATGATTCACAGAAGAAACATAAATTTAACTGAATAAAGTATTTATTTTGAATTTTTCTTTATAAAATTTAAGAAATTTTTAAAAAAATTAGCAAAAAAAGTCAACTAAATTATGTTTTTTGTTAAATTTATGTTGAATTATATGTTAAATTATGAATAACATGTTTAGACACATAAATTTAGCTGAATAAAGTTGTTATTTTTAATTTTTCGTTATAAAATTTAAGAAATTTTTAAAAAAATTGGCAAAAAAAGTCAACTAAATTATGTTTTTTGTTAAATTTATGTTGAATTATATGTTAAATTATGAATAACATGTTTAGAAATATAAAATTAGCTGAATAAAGTTGTTATTTTTAATTTTTCGTTATAAAATTTAAGAAATTTTAAAAAAATTGCCCAAAAAAGTCAACTAAATTATGGTTTTTTGTTAAATATATGTTGAATTATATGTTAAATTATGATTCACAGAAGAAACATAAATTTAACTGAATAAAGTATTTATTTTGAATTTTTCTTTATAAAATTTAAGAATTTTTTAAAAAAATTGGCAAAAAAAGTCAACTAAATTATGGTTTTTTGTTAAATATATGTGGAATTATATGTTAAATAATCATTAACATATTAAGAAACATAAATTGAACTGAATAAAGTTTTTATTTTTAATTTTTCTTTATGAAAATTAAGAAATTTTTAAAAAAATTAGCAAAAAAAGTCAACTAAATTATTTTTTTTTTTGTTAATATATGTTGAATTATATGTAAAATTATGATTAACATGTTTAGAAACATAAATTTAGCTGAATAAAGTTGTTATTTTTAATTTTTCGTTATAAAATTTAAGAAATTTTTAAAAAAATTGGCAAAAAAAGTCAACTAAATTATGTTTTTTGTTAAATTTATGTTGAATTATATGTTAAATTATGAATAACATGTTTAGAAATATAAAATTAGCTGAATAAAGTTGTTATTTTTAATTTTTCGTTATAAAATTTAAGAAATTTTAAAAAAGTTGCCCAAAAAAGTCAACTAAATTATGGTTTTTTGTTAAATATATGTTGAATTATATGTTAAATTAGGATTCACAGAAGAAACATAAATTTAACTGAATAAAGTATTTATTTTGAATATTTCTTTATAAAATTTAAGAAATTTTTAAAAAAATTAACAAAAAAAGTCAACTAAATTATGGTTTTTTGTTAAATATATGTGGAATTATATGTTAAATTATCATTAACATATTAAGAAACATAAATTGAACTGAATAAAGTTTTTAATTTTTATTTTTATTTATGAAAATTAAGAAATTTTTAAAAAAAATGGCAAAAAAAGTCAACTAAATTATGTTTTTTGTTAAATATTTGTTGAATTATATGTAAAATTATGAATAACATGTTTATAAATATAAATTTAGCTGAATAAAGTTGTTATTTTTAAGTTTTCGTTATAAAATTTAAGAAATTTTAAAAAAATTGCCAAAAAAAGTCAACTAAATTATGGTTTTTTGTTAAATATATGTGGAATTATATGTTAAATTATCATTAACATATTAAGAAACATAAATTGAACTGAATAAAGTTTTTAGTTTTAATTTTTCTTTATGAAAATTAAGAAATTTTTAAAAAAAATGGCAAAAAAAGTCAACTAAATTATGTTTTTTGTTAAATTTATGTTGAATTATATGTTAAATTATGAATAACATGTTTAGAAATATAAAATTAGCTGAATAAAGTTGTTATTTTTAATTTTTCGTTATAAAATTTAAGAAATTTTAAAAAAATTGCCCAAAAAAGTCAACTAAATTATGCTTTTTTGTTAAATATATGTTGAATTATATGTTAAATTATGATTCACAGAAGAAACATAAATTTAACTGAATAAAGTATTTATTTTGAATTTTTCTTTATAAAATTAAAGAAATTTTTAAAAAAATTAGCAAAAAAAGTCAACTAAATTATGGTTTTTTGTTAAATATATGTGGAATTATATCTTAAATTATCATTAACATATTAAGAAACATAAATTGAACTGAATAAAGTTTTTAGTTTTAATTTTTCTTTATGAAAATTAAGAAATTTTTAAAAAAAATGGCAAAAAAAGTCAACTAAATTATGTTTTTTTTTAAATTTATGTTGAATTATATGTTAAATTATGAATAACATGTTTAGAAATATAAAATTAGCTGAATAAAGTTGTTATTTTTAATTTTTCGTTATAAAATTTAAGAAATTTTAAAAAAATTGCCCAAAAAAGTCAACTAAATTATGGTTTTTTGTTAAATATATGTTGAATTATATGTTAAATTATGATTCACAGAAGAAACATAAATTTAACTGAATAAAGTATTTATTTTGAATTTTTCTTTATAAAATTTAAGAAATTTTTAAAAAAATTAGCAAAAAAAGTCAACTAAATTATGTTTTTTTTGGTTAATATGTGTTGAATTATATGTAAAATTATGATTAACATGTTTAGAAACATAGATTTAGCTGAAAAAAGTTATTATTTTTATTTATTTTTTTATAAAATCTAAGAAATTTTTAATAAAATTGGCAAAAAAAGTCAACTAAATTATGTTTTTTGTTAAATATTTGTTGAATTATATGTAAAATTATGAATAACATGTTTAGAAATATAAATTTAGCTGAATAGAGTTGTTATTTTTAAGTTTTCGTTATAAAATTTAAGAAATTTTAAAAAAATTGCCAAAAAAAGTCAACTAAATTATGGTTTTTTGTTAAATATATGTGGAATTATATGTTAAATTATCATTAACATATTAAGAAACATAAATTGACCTGAATAAAGTTTTTAGTTTTAATTTTTCTTTATGAAAATTAAGAAATTTTTAAAAAAATGGCAAAAAACGTCAACTAAATTATGGTTTTTTGTTAAATATATATTGAATTAAATGTTAAATTATGATTAACGTGCTTAGAAACATAAAATTAGCTGAATAAAGTATTTATTTTGAATTTTTCTTTATAAAATTTAAAAAATTTTTAAAAAAATTGTCACAAAAATTTCACCTAAATAATGTTTTTTTGTTAAATATGTGTTGATTTATATGTTAAATTATGATTAACATGTTAAGAAATATAAATTTAACTGAATAAAGTTGTTATTTTTAATTCTTCGTTATAAAATTTAAGAAATTTTTAAAAAAATTGCCAAAAAAAGTCAACTAAATTATGTTTTTTGTAAAATTTATGTTGAATTATATGTTAAATTATGAATAACATGTTTAGAAATATAAATTTTGCTGAATAAAGTTGTTATTTTTAATACTTCTTTATAAAATTTAAGAAATTTTTAAAAAAATTGCCAAAAAAAGTAAACAAAATTATGTTTTTTTGTTAAATATATGTGAAATTATATATTAAATTGTGATCAACATATTTAGAAATATAAATTCAACTGAATAAAGTCGTTATTTTGAATTTTTCGTCATAAAAATTAAGAAATTTTTAAAAAAATTGGCAAAAAAGTCAACTAAATTATGTTTTTTGTTAAATTTATGTTGAATTATATGTTAAATTATGAATAACATGTTTAGAAATATAAATTTAGCTGAATAAAGTTTTTATTTTTATTTATTTTTTTATTAAATGTAAGAAATTTTTAATAAAATTGGCAAAAAAAGTCAACTAAATTATGTTTTTTGTTAAATTTTTGTTGAATTATAAGTTAAATTATGAATAACATGTTTAGAAATATAAAATTAGCTGAATTAAGTTGTAATTTTGAATTTTTCGTTATAAAATTTAAGAAATTTTTAAAAAAATTGCCAAAAAAAGTCAACTAAATTATGGTTTCTTGTTAAATATTTGTTGAATTATATGTTAAATTATGATTAACATGCTAAGAAACATAAATTTAACTGAATAAAGTTTTTATTTTTGATTTTTCTTTATAAAAATTAGGAAATTTTTGAAAAAATTTGCAAAAAAAGTCAACTAAATTATGTTTTTTGTTAAATTTATGTTGAAATATATGTTAAATTATGAATAACATGTTTACAAATATAAATTTAGCTGAATAAATTAGTTATTTTTAAGTTTTCGTTATAAAATTTAAGAAATTTTAAAAAAATTGCCAAAAAAAGTCAACTAAATTATGGTTTTTTGTTAAATATATGTGGAATTATATGTTAAATTATCATTAGCATATTAAGAAACATAAATTTAACTGAATAAAGTTTTTATTTTTAATTTTTCTTTATGAAAATTAAGAAATTTAAAAAAAAATGGCAAAAAAAGTCAACTAAATTATGGTTTTTTGTTAAATATATCTTGAATTAAATGTTAAATTATGAATAATATGCTTAGAAACATAAATTTAGCTGAATAAAGTATTTATTTTAATTTTTCTTTATAAAATTTAAGAAATTTTTAAAAAAATTGTCACAAAAATTTCACCTAAATAATGTTTTTTTGTTAAATATATGTTGATTTATATGTTAAATTATGATTAACATGTTAAGAAATATAAATTAACTGAATAAAGTTTTTATTTTTAATTTTTCTTTATACAAATTAAGAAATTTTTAAAAAAATTGCCAAAAAAAGTCAACTAAATTATGTTTTTTGTTAAATTTATGTTGAATTATATGTTAAATTATGAATAACATGTTTAGAAATATAAAATTAGCTGAATAAAGTTGTAATTTTGAATTTTTCGTTATAAAATTTAAGAAATTTTTAAAAAAATTGCCAAAAAAAGTCAACTAAATTATGGTTTCTTGTTAAATATTTGTTGAATTATATGTTAAATTATGATTAACATGCTAAGAAACATAAATTTAACTGAATAAAGTTTCTATTTTTAATTTTTCTTTATAAAAATTAGGAAATTTTTAAAAAAATTTGCAAAATAAGTCAACTAAATTATGTTTTTTGTTAAATTTATGTTGAAATATATGTTAAATTATGAATAACATGTTTACAAATATAAATTTAGCTGAATAAAGTTGTTATTTTTAAGTTTTCGTTATAAAATTTAAGAAATTTTAAAAAAATTGCCAAAAAAAGTCAACTAAATTATGGTTTTTTGTTAAATATATGTGGAATTATACGTTAAATTATCATTAACATATTAAGAAACATAAATTTAACTGAATAAAGTTTTTATTTTTAATTTTTCTTTATGAAAATTAAGAAATTTAAAAAAAAAATGGCAAAAAAAGTCAACTAAATTATGGTTTTTTGTTAAATATATCTTGAATTAAATGTTAAATTATGAATAATATGCCTAGAAACATAAATTTAGCTGAATAAAGTATTTATTTTGAATTTTTCCTTATAAAATTTAAGAAATTTTTAAATAATTGTCACAAAAATTTCACCTAAATAATGTTTTGTGGTTGAATATATGTTGATTTATATGTTAAATTATGATTAACATGTTAAGAAATATAAATTTAACTGAATAAAGTTTTTATTTTTAATTTTTCTTTATACAAATTAAGAAATTTTTAAAAAAATTGCCAAAAAAAGTCAACTAAATTATGTTTTTTGTTAAATTTATGTTGAATTATATGTTAAATTATGAATAACATGTTTATAAATATAAATTTAGCTGAATAAAGTTGTTATTTTTAATTCTTCGTTATAAAATTTAAGAAATTTTTAAAAAAATTGCCAAAAAAAGTCAACTAAATTATGGTTTTTGTAAAATTTATGTTGAATTATATGTTAAATTATGAATAACATGTTTAGAAATAAAAATTTTGCTGAATAAAGTTGTTATTTTTAATACTTCTTTATAAAATTTAAGAAATTTTTAAAAAAATTGCCAAAAAAAGTAAACAAAATTATGTTTTTTTGTTAAATATATGTGAAATTATATATTAAATTATGATCAACATATTTAGAAATATAAATTTAACTGAATAAAGTCGTTATTTTGAATTTTTCTTCATAAAAATTAAGAAACTTTTAAAAAAATTGTCACTAAAATTTCAAATAATGTGTTTTTGTTAAATATATGTTGATTTATATGTTAAATGATAATTAGCATGTTTAGAAATATTAATTTAACTGAATAAAGTTTTTATTTTTAATTTTTCTTTATAAAAATTAAGAAATTTTTAAAAAAATTGGCAAAAAAAGTCAACTAAATTATGTTTTTTGTTAAATTTATGTTGAATTATATGTTAAATTATGAATAACATGTTTAGAAATATAAATTTAGCTGAATAAAGTTTTTATTTTTAATTTTTCGTTATAAAATTTAATAAATTTTTAAAAAAATTGACAAAAAAGTCAACTAAATTATTGTTTTTTGTTAAATATATGTTGAATTATATGTTAAATTATGATAAACATGCTTAGAAATATAAATTTAACTGAATAAAGTTTTTATTTTGAATTTTTCTTTATAAAAATTAAATTTTTTTTAAAAAAATAGGCAAAAAAGTCAACTAAATTATGTTTTTTGTTAAATTTATGTTGAATTATATGTTAAATTATGAATAACATGTTTAGAAATATAAATTTAGCTGAATAAAGTTGTTATTTTTAATTTTTCTTTATAAAATTTAAGAAGTTTTTAAAAAAATTGTCACAAAAATTTCACCTAAATAATGTTTTTTGTTAAATATATGTTGATTTATATGTTAAATTATGATTAACATGTTAAGAAATATAAATTTAACTGTATAAAGTTGTTATTTTTAATACTTCTTTATAAAATTTAAGAAATTTAAAAAAAAAATGGCAAAAAAATCAACTAAATTATGTTTTTTGTTAAATGTATGTTTTATTATTTGTTAAATTATGATGAACATGTTTAGAAATATAAATTTGGCTTAAGGAAGTTTTTATTTGTTATTTTTCTTTATAAAATTTAAGAAATTTTTAAAAAAATTGCCAAAAAAAGTCAACTAAACTATGGTTTTTTGTTAAATATATGTTGAATTATATGTAAAATTATGATTAACATGTTAAGAAATATAAATTTAACTAAATAAAGTTTTTATTTTTAATTTTTCTTTATACAAATTAAGAAATTTTTAAAAAAATTGGCAAAAAAAGTCAACTAAATTATGTTTTTTGTTAAATTTATGTTGAATTATATGTTAAATTATGAATAACATGTTCAGAAATATAAATTTAACTGCATAAAGTTTTTATTTTTAATTTTTCTTTATAAAAATTAAGAAATTTTTAAAAAAATCGCAAAAAAAATCAACTAGACTATGGTTTTTTGTTAAATATATGTGAAATTATATATTAAATTATGAATAACATATTTAGAAATATAAATTTAACTGAATAAAGTCGTTATTTTGAATTTTTCTTCATAAAAATTAAGAAACTTTTAAAAAAATTGTCACTAAAATTTCAAATAATGTGTTTTTGTTAAATATATGTTGATTTATATGTTAAATGATAATTAGCATGTTTAGAAATATTAATTTAACTGAATAAAGTTTTTATTTTTAATTTTTCTTTATAAAAATTAAGAAATTTTTAAAAAAATTGGCAAAAAAAGTAAACAAAATTATGTTTTTTTGTTAAATATATGTGAAGTTATATATTAAATTATGATCAACATATTTAGAAATATAAATTTAACTGAATAAAGTTTTTATTTTGAATTTTTCTTTATAAAAATTAAAATTTTTTTAAAAAAATAGGCAAAAAAGTCAACTAAATTATGTTTTTTGTTAAATTTATGTTGAATTATATGTTAAATTATTTATAACATGTTTAGAAATATAAATTTAGCTGAATAAAGTTGTTATTTTTAATTCTTCGTTATAAAATTTAAGAAATTTTTAAAAAAATTGCCAAAAAAAGTCAACTAAATTATGTTTTTTGTAAAGTTTATGTTGAATTATATGTTAAATTATGAATAACATGTTTAGAAATAAAAATTTTGCTGAATAAAGTTGTTATTTTTAATACTTCTTTATAAAATTTAAGAAATTTTTAAAAAAATTGCCAAAAAAAGTCAACTAAATTATGTTTTTTGTAAAATTTATGTTGAATTATATGTTAAATTATGAATAACATGTTTAGAAATAAAAATATTGCTGAATAAAGTTGTTATTTTTAATACTTCTTTATAAAATTTAAGAAATTTTTAAAAAAATTGCCAAAAAAAGTCAACTAAATTATGTTTTTTGTTAAATATATGTGGAATTATATGTTAAATTATGATTAACATATTTAGAAATAGAAATTTAACTGAGTAAAATTTTTATTTTTATTTTTTTTTTATAAAATGTAAGAAACTTTTAAAAAAAATTCCAAAAAAAGTCAACAAAATTATGTTTTTTGTTAAATATATGTTGATTTATATGTTAAATTATGATTAACATGTTAAGAAATATAAATTTAACTGAATAAAGTTTTTATTTTTAATTTTTCTTTATACAAATTAAGAAATTTTTAAAAAAATTGGCAAAAAAGTCAACTAAATTATGTTTTTTGTTAAATTTATGTTGAATTATATGTTAAATTATGAATAACATGTTCAGAAATATAAATTTAACTGCATAAAGTTTTTATTTTTAATTTTTCTTTATAAATATTAAGAAATTTTTAAAAAAATCGCAAAAACAATCAACTAAACTATGGTTTTTTGTTAAATATATGTTGAATTATATATTGAATTATGACAAACATATTAAGAAATATAAATTTTGCTGAATAAAGTTGTTATTTTTAATTTTTCTTTATAAAATTTAAGAAATTTTTAAAAATATTGCTAAAAAAAGTAAACAAAATTATGTTTTTTTGTTAAATATATGTAGAATTATATATTAAATTATGATCAACATATTTAGAAATATAAATTTTGCTGAATAAAGTTGTTATTTTTAATTTTTCTTTATAAAAATTAAGAAATTTTTAAAAAAATTGGCAAAAAAAGTCAACTAAATTATGTTTTTTGTTAAATTTATGTTGAATTATATGTTAAATTATGAATAGCATGTTTATAAATATAAATTTAGCTGAATAAAGTTGTTATTTTTAATTTTTCGTTATAAAATTTAAGAAATTTTTAAAAAAATTGATAAAAAAAGTAAACAAAATTATGTTTTTTTGTTAAATAAATGTGGCATTATATGTTAAATTATGATTAACATATTTAGAAAAATAAATTTAACTGAATAAAGTTTTTATTTTTTATTTTTCTTTATAAAAATTAAGAAATTTTTAAAAAAAATTGCAAAAAAAGTCAACTAAATTATGTTTTTTGTTAAATTTATGTTGAATTATATGTTAAATTATGAATAACATGTTTAGAAATATAAATTTAGCTGAATAAAGTTGTTCTTTTTAATTTTTCGTTATAAAATTTAAGAAATTTTTAAAAAAATTGCCAAAAAAAGTAAACAAAATTTGTTTTTTTGTTAAATATATGTGGAATTATATATTAAATTATGATTAACATATTAAGAAATATAAATTTAACTGAATAAAGTTTTTATTTTTAATTTTTCTTTATGAAAATTAAGAAATTTTTAAAAAAATTGGAAAAAAAGTCAACTAAATTATGGTTTTTTGTTAAATATATGTTGAATTATATGTTAAACTATGATTAACATGCTTAGAAACATAAATTTAGCTGAATAAAGTACTTATTTTGAATTTTTCTTTATAAAATTTAAGAAATTTTTAAAAAAATTGTCACAAAAATTTAACCTAAATAATGTTTTTTTGTTAAATATATGTTGATTTATATCTTAAATTATGATTAACATGTTAAGAAATATAAATTTAACTGAATAAAGTTTTTATTTTTAATTTTGCTTTATACAAATTAAGAAATTTTTAAAAAAATTGGCAAAAAAAGTCAACTAAATTATGTTTTTTGTTAAATATATGTTGAATTATATGTTAAATTATGATTACCATGTTTAGAAATATAAATTTAACTGAATAAAGTTTTTATTTTTAATTTTTATTTATGAAAATTAAGAAATTTTTAAAAAAATTGGAAAAAAAGTCAACTAAATTATGGTTTTTTGTTAAATATATGTTGAATTATATGTTAAATTATGATTAACATGCTTAGAAACATAAATTTAGCTGAATAAAGTACTTATTTTGAATTTTTCTTTATAATATTTAAGAAATTTTTAAAAAAATTGGCAAAAAAAGTCAACTAAATTATGTTTTTTTTGGTTAATATATGTTGAATTATATGTAAAATTATGATTAACATGTATAGAAACATAAGTTTAGCTGAAAAAAGTTTTTATTTTTATTTATTTTTTTATAAAATGTAAGAAATTTTTAAAAAAATTTTCAAAAAAAGTCAACTTAATTATGTTTTTTGTTAAATTTTTGTTGAATTATATGTTAAATTATGAATAACATGTTTAGAAATATAAAATTAGCTGAATAAAGTTGTTACTTTTAATTTTTCGTTATAAAATTTAGGAAATTTTTACAAAATTGCCAAAAAAAGTCAACTAAATTATGGTTTTTGGTTAAATATATGTTGAATTATATGTTAAATTATGACTATCATGCTAAGAAACATAAATTTAACTGAATAAAGTTTTTTTTTTAATTTTTCTTTATGAAAATTAAGAAATTTTTAAAAAAAATGGCAAAAAAAGTCAACTAAATTATGGTTTTTTGTTAAATATATGTTGAATTATATGTTAAATTATGATTAACATGCTTAGAAACATAAATTTAGCTGAACAAAATATTTATTTTGAATTTTTCTTTATAAAATTTAAGAAATTTTTAAAAAATTGTCACAAAAATTTCAACTAAATAATGTTTTTTTGTTAAATATATGTTGATTTATATGTTAAATTATGATTAACATGTTAAGAAATATAAATTTAGCTGAATAAAGTTGTTATTTTAAATTTTTCGTTATAAAATTTAAGAAATTTTTAAAAAAATTGCCAAAAAAAGTCAACTAAATTATGGTTTTTTGTTAAATATATGTTAAATTATATGTTAAATTATATGTTAAATTATGATTAACAGAAGAAACATAAATTTAACTGAATAAAGTATTTATTTTGAATTTTTCTTTATAAAATTTAAATTTTTTTTAAAAAAATTGGCAAAAAAAGTCAACTAAATAATGTTTTTTGTTAAATATATGTTGATTTATATGTTAAATTATGATTTTTAAAAAAATTGCCAAAAAAAGTCAACTAAATTATGGTTTTTTGTTAAATATATGTTAAATTATATGTTAAATTATGATTAACAGAAGAAACATAAATTTAACTGAATAAAGTATTTATTTTGAATTTTTCTTTATAAAATCTAAATTTTTTTTAAAAAAATTGGCAAAAAAAGTCAACTAAATAATGTTTTTTTGTTAAATATATGTTGATTTATATGTTAAATTATGATTAACATGTTTAGAAATATAAATTTAACTGAATAAAGTCGTTATTTTGAATTTTTCTTCATAAAATTTAAGAAATTTTTAAAAAAATTGCCAAAAAAAGTCAACTAAATTATGGTTTTTTGTTAAATATATGTTAAATTATATGTTAAATTATGATTAACAGAAGAAACATAAATTTAACTGAATAAAGTATTTATTTTGAATTTTTCTTTATAAAATTTAAATTTTTTTTAAAAAAATTGCCAAAAAAAGTCAACTAAATTATGGTTTTTTGTTAAATATATGTTGAATTATATGTTAAATTATGATTAACATGCTTAGAAACATAAATTTAGCTGAATAAAGTATTTATTTTAAATTTTTCTTTATAAAATTTAAGAAATTTTTAAAAAAAATTTCACAAAAATTTCACCTATATAATGTTTTTTGTTAAATATATGTTGATTTATATGTTAAATTATGACTAATATGTTAAGAAATATAAATTTAACTGAATAAAGTTGTCATTTTTAATTTTTCGTTATAAAATTTAAGAAATTTTTAAAAAAATTGCCAAAAAAAGTCAACTAAATTATGGTTTTTTGTTAAATATATGTTGAATTATATGTTAAATTATGATTCACAGAAGAAACATAAATTTAACTGAATAAAGTATTTATTTTTAATACATCTTTATAAAATTTAAGAAATTTTTAAAAAAATTGGCAAAAAAAGTCAACCAAATTATGTTTTTTGTTAAATGTATGTTGAATTATATGTTAAATTATGATTAACATGTTTAGAAATATAAATTTAACTGAATAAAGTTGTTATTTTTAATTTTTCGTTATAAAATTTAAGAAATTTTTAAAAAAATTGCCAAAAAAAGTCAACTAAATTATGGTTTTTTGTTAAATATATGTTGAATTATATGTTAAATTATGATTCACAGAAGAAACATAAATTTAACTGAATAAAGTATTTATTTTGAATTTTTCTTTATAAAATTTAAGAAATTTTTAAAAAAATTAGCAAAAAAAGTCAACTAGATTATGTTTTTTTTGGTTAATATATGTTGAATTATATGTAAAATTATGACTAACATGTTTAGAAACATAAATTTAGCTGAAAAAAATTTTTATTTTTATTTCTTTTTTTATAAAATCTAAGAAATTTTTAATAAAATTGGCAAAAAAAGTCAACCAAATAATGTTTTTTGTTAAATTTTTGTTGAATTATATGTTAAATTATTAATGAAATGTTTAGAAATATAAAATTAGCTGAATAAAGTTGTATTTTTTAATTTTTCGTTATAAAATTTAAGAAATTTTTAAAAAAATTGCCAAAAAAAGTCAACTAAATTATGGTTTCTTGTTAAATATATGTTGAATAATATGTTAAATTATGATTAACATGCTAAGAAACATAAATTTAACTGAATAAAGTTTTTATTTTTAATTTTTCTTTATAAAAATTAAGAAATTTTTAAAAAAATTTGCAAAAAAAGTCAACTAAATTATGTTTTTTGTTAAATTTATGTGGAATTATATGTTAAATTATCATTAACATATTAAGAAACATAAATTTAACTGAATAAAGTATTTATTTTTAATACTTCTTTATAAAATTTAAGAAATTTTTAAAAAAATTGGCAAAAAAGTCAACTAAATTATGTTTTTTGTTAAATGTATGTTGAATTATATGTTAAATTATGATTAACATGTTTAGAAATATAAATTTAGCTGAATAAAGTTGTTATTTTTAATTTTTCGTTATAAAATTTAAGAAATTTTTAAAAAAAATTTGCAAAAAAAGTCAACTAAATTATGTTTTCTGTTAAATTTATGTTGAATTATATGTTAAATTATTAATAACATGTTTATAAATATAAAATTAGCTGATTAAAGTTGTTATTTTTAATTTTTCGTTATAAAATTTAAGAAATTTAAAATAAAATTGCCAAAAAAAGTCAACTAAATTATGGTTTTTTGTTAAATATATGTGGAATTAAATGTTAAATTATCATTAACATATTAAGAAACATAAATTGAACTGAATAAAGTTTTTATTTTTAATTTTTCTTTATGAAAATTAAGAAATTTTTAAAAAAATTAGCAAAAAAAGTCAACTAAATTATTTTTTTTTTTGTTAATATATGTTGAATTATATGTAAAATTATGATAAACATGTTTAGAAACATAAATTTAGCTGAATAAAGTTGTTATTTTTAATTTTTCGTTATAAAATTTAAGAAATTTTTAAAAAAATTGGCAAAAAAAGTCAACTAAATTATGTTTTATGTTGTTAAATTTATGTTGAATTATATGTTAAATTATGAATAACATGTTTAGAAATATAAAATTAGCTGAATAAAGTTGTTATTTTTAATTTTTCGTTATAAAATTTAAGAAATTTTAAAAAAATTTCCAAAAAAAGTCAACTAAATTATGGTTTTTTGTTAAATATATGTTGAATTATATGTTAAATTGTGATTCACAGAAGAAACATAAATTTAACTGAATAAAGTATTTATTTTGAATTTTTCTTTATAAAATTTAAGAAATTTTTAAAAAAATTAGCAAAAAAAGTCAACTAAATTATGTTTTTTTTGGTTAATATATGTTGAATTATATGTAAAATTATGATTAACATGTTTAGAAACATAAATTTAGCTGAAAAAAGTTTTATTTTTATTTATTTTTTTATAAAATCTAAGAAATTTTTAATAAAATTGGCAAAAAAAGTCAACTAAATTATGTTTTTTGTTAAATTTTTGTTGAATTATATGTTAAATTATGAATAACATGTTTAGAAATATAAATTTAGCTGAATAAAATTGTCATTTTTAAGTTTTCGTTATAAAATTTAAGAAATTTTAAAAAAATTGCCAAAAAAATTCAACTAAATTATGGTTTTTTGTTAATTATATGTGGAATTATATGTTAAATTATCATTAACATATTAAGAAACATAAATTGAATTGAATAAAGTTTTTAGTTTTAATTTTTCTTTATGAAAATTAAGAAATTTTTAAAAAAAATGGCAAAAAACGTCAACTAAATTATGGTTTTTTGTTAAATATATCTTGAATTAAATGTTAAATTATGATTGACGTGCTTAGAAACATAAAATTAGCTGAATAAAGTATTTATTTTGAATTTTTCTTTATAAAATTTAAAAAATTTTTAAAAAAATTTTCACAAAAATTTCACCTAAATAATGTTTTTTTGTTAAATATATGTTGAATTATATGTTAAATTATGATTTACAGAAGAAACATAAATTTAACTGAATAAAGTATTTATTTTGAATTTTTCTTTATAAAATTTAAGAAATTTTTAAAAAAATTAGCAAAAAAAGTCAACTAAATTATGTTTTTTTTGGTTAATATATGTTGAATTATATGTAAAATTATGATTAACATGTTTAGAAACATAAATTTAGCTGAAAAAAGTTTTTATTTTTATTTATTTTTTTATAAAATCTAAGAAATTTTTAATAAAATTGGCAAAAAAAGTCAACTAAATTATGTTTTTTGTTAAATTTTTGTTGAATTATATGTTAAATTAAGAATAACATGTTTAGAAATATTAATTTAGCTGAATAAAGTTGTTATTTTTAAGTTTTCGTTATAAAATTTAAGAAATTTTAAAAAAATTGCCAAAAAAAGTCAACTAAATTATGGTTTTTTGTTAATTATATGTGGAATTATATGTTAAATTATCATTAACATATTAAGAAACATAAATTGAACTGAATTTTTAGTTTTAATTTTTCTTTATGAAAATTAAGAAATTTTTAAAAAAAATGGCAAAAAACGTCAACTAAATTATGGTTTTTTGTTAAATATATCTTGAATTAAATGTTAAATTATGATTGACGTGCTTAGAAACATAAAATTAGCTGAATAAAGTATTTATTTTGAATTTTTCTTTATAAAATTTAAAAAATTTTTAAAAAAATTTTCACAAAAATTTCACCTAAATAATGTTTTTTTGTTAAATATGTGTTGATTTACTTCTTTATAAAATTTAAGAAGTTTTTAAAAAAATTGCCAAAAAAAGTAAACAAAATTATGTTTTTTTGTTAAATATATGTGAAAATATATATTAAATTGTGATCAACATATTTAGAAATATAAATTTAACTGAATAAAGTCGTTATTTTTAATTTTTCTTCATAAAAATTAAGAAATTTTTAAAAAAATTGGCAAAAAAGTCAACTAAATTATGTTTTTTGTTAAATTTATGTTGAATTATATGTTAAATTATGAATAACATGTTTAGAAATATAAATTTAGCTGAATAAAGTTGTTATTTTTAATTTTTCGTTATAAAATTTAAGAAATTTTTAAAAAAATTGCCAAAAAAAGTCAACTAAATTATGGTTGTTTTGGTTAATATATGTAGAATTATATGTAAAATTATGATTAACATGTTTAGAAACATAAATTTAGCTGAAAAAAGTTTTTATTTTTATTTATTTTTTTATAAAATGTAAGAAATTTTTAATAAAATTGGCAAAAAAAGTCAACTAAATTATGTTTTTTGTTAAATTTTTGTTGAATTATAAGTTAAATTATGAATAACATGTTTAGAAATATAAAATTAGCTGAATAAAGTTGTAATTTTGAATTTTTCGTTATAAAATTTAAGAAATTTTTAAAAAAATTGCCAAAAAAAGTCAACTAAATTATGGTTTCTTGTTAAATATATGTTGAATAATATGTTAAATTATGATTAACATGCTAAGAAACATAAATTTAACTGAATAAAGTTTTTATTTTTAATTTTTCTTTATAAAAATTAAGAAATTTTTAAAAAAATTTGCAAAAAAAGTAAACTAAATTATGTTTTTTGTTAAATTTATGTGGAATTATATGTTAAATTATCATTAACATATTAAGAAACATAAATTTAACTGAATAAAGTATTTATTTTTAATACTTCTTTATAAAATTTAAGAAATTTTTAAAAAAATTGGCAAAAAAAGTCAACTAAATTATGTTTTTTGTTAAATGTATGTTGAATTATATGTTAAATTATGATTAACATGTTTAGAAATATAAATTTAGCTGAATAAAGTTGTTATTTTTAATTTTTCGTTATAAAATTTTAGAAATTTTTAAAAAAATGTTGCAAAAAAAGTCAACTAAATTATGTTTTCTGTTAAATTTATGATGAATTATATGTTAAATTATGAATAACATGTTTATAAATATAAAATTAGCTGAATAAAGTTGTTATTTTTAATTTTTCTTTATGAAAATTAAGAAATTTTTAAAAAAATTAGCAAAAAATGTCAACTAAATTATTTTTTTTTTTTGTTAATATATGTTGAATTATATGTAAAATTATGATTAACATGTTTAGAAACATAAACTTAGCTGAATAAAGTTGTTATTTTTAATTTTTCGTTATAAAATTTAAGAAATTTTTAAAAAAATTGGCAAAAAAAGTCAACTAAATTATGTTTTTTGTTAAATTTATGTTGAATTATATGTTAAATTATGAATAACATGTTTAGAAATATAAAATTAGCTGAATAAAGTTGTTATTTTTAATTTTTCGTTATAAAATTTAAGAAATTTTAAAAAAATTGCCAAAAAAAGTCAACTAAATTATGGTTTTTTGTTAAATATATGTTGAATTATATGTTAAATTATGATTCACAGAACAAACATAAATTTAACTGAATAAAGTATTTATTTTGAATTTTTCTTTATAAAATTTAAGAAATTTTTAAAAAAATTAGCAAAAAAAGTCAACTAAATTATGTTTTTTTTGGTTAATATATGTTGAATTATATGTAAAATTATGATTAACATGTTTAGAAACATAAATTTAGCTGAAAAAAGTTTTTATTTTTATTTATTTTTTTATAAAATCTAAGAAATTTTTAATAAAATTGGCAAAAAAAGTCAACTAAATTATGTTTTTTGTTAAATTTTTGTTGAATTATATGTTAAATTATGAATAACATGTTTAGAAATATAAATTTAGCTGAATAAAGTTGTTATTTTTAAGCTTTCGTTATAAAATTTAAGAAATTTTAAAAAAATTGCCACAAAAAGTCAACTAAATTATGGTTTTTTGTTAATTATATGTGGAATTATATGTTAAATTATCATTAACATATTAAGAAACATAAATTGAACTGAATAAAGTTTTTAGTTTTAATTTTTCTTTATGAAAATTAAGAAATTTTTAAAAAAAATGGCAAAAAACGTCAACTAAATTATGGTTTTTTGTTAAATATATCTTGAATTAAATGTTAAATTATGATTGACGTGCTTAGAAACATAAAATTAGCTGCATTAAGTATTTATTTTGAATTTTTCTTTATAAAATTTAAAAATTTTTTAAAAAAATTGTCACAAAAATTTCACCTAAATAATGTTTTTTTTGTTAAATATGTGTTGATTTATATGTTAAATTATGATTCACATGTTAAGAATTATAAATTTAACTGAATAAAGTTGTTATTTTTAATTCTTCGTTATAAAATTTAAGAAATTTTTAAAAAAATTGCCAAAAAAAGTCAACTAAATTATGTTTTTTGTAAAATTTATGTTGAATTATATGTTAAATTATGAATAACATGTTTAGAAATATAAATTTTGCTGAATAAAGTTGTTATTTTTAATACTTCTTTATAAAATTTAAGAAATTTTTAAGAAAATTGCCAAAAAAAGTAAACAAAATTATGTTTTTTTGTTAAATATATGTGAAATTATATATTAAATTGTGATCAACATATTTAGAAATATAAATTTAACTGAATACAGTCGTTATTTTTAATTTTTCTTCATAAAAATTAGGAAATTTTTAAAAAAATTTGCAAAAAAATTCAACTAAATTATGTTTTTTGTTAAATTTATGTTGAAATATATGTTAAATTATGAATAACATGTTTACAAATATAAATTTAGCTGAATAAAGTTGTTATTTTTAAGTTTTCGTTATAAAATTTAAGAAATTTTAAAAAAATTGCCAAAAAAAGTCAACTAAATTATGGTTTTTTGTTAAATATATGTGGAATTATATGTTAAATTATCATTAACATATTAAGAAACATAAATTTAACTGAATAAAGTTTTTATTTTTAATTTTTCTTTATGAAAATTAAGAAATTTAAAAAAAAAATGGCAAAAAAAGTCAACTAAATTATGGTTTTTTGTTAAATATATCTTGAATCAAATGTTAAATTATGAATAACATGCTTAGAAACATAAATTTAGCTGAATAAAGTATTTATTTTGAATTTTTCTTTACAAAATTTAAGAAATTTTTAAAAAAATTGTCACAAAAATTTCACCTAAATAAGGTTTTTTTGTTAAATATATGTTGATTTATATGTTAAATTATGATTAACATGTTAAGAAATATAAATTTAACTGAATAAAGTTTTTATTTTTAATTTTTCTTTATACAAATTAAGAAATTTTTAAAAAAATTGCCAAAAAAAGTCAACTAAATTATGTTTTTTGTTAAATTAATGTAGAATTATATGTTAAATTATGAATAACATGTTTAGAAATAAAAATTTTGCTGAATAAAGTTGTTATTTTTAATACTTCTTTATAAAATTTAAGAAATTTTTAAAAAAATTGCCAAAAAAAGTAAACAAAATTATGTTTTTTTGTTAAATATATGTGAAATTATATATTAAATTATGATCAACATATTTAGAAATATAAATTTAACGGAATAAAGTCGTTATTTTGAATTTTTCTTCATAAAAATTAAGAAACTTTTAAAAAAATTGTCACTAAAATTTCAAATAATGTGTTTTTGTTAAATATATGTTGATTTATATGTTAAATGATAATTAGCATGTTTAGAAATATAAATTTAACTGAATAAAGTTTTTATTTTTAATTTTTCTTTATAAAAATTAAGAAATTTTTAAAAAAATTGGCAAAAAAAGTCAACTAAATTATGTTTTTTGTTAAATTTATGTTGAATTATATGTTAAATTATGAATAACATGTTTAGAAATATAAATTTAGCTGAATAAAGTTGTTATTTTTAATTTTTCGTTATAAAATTTAATATAATTTTAAAAAAATTTACAAAAAAGTCAACTAAATTATGGTTTTTTGTTAAATATATGTTGAATTATATGTTAAATTATGATAAACATGCTTAGAAATATAAATTTAACTAAATAAAGTTTTTATTTTGAATTTTTCTTTATAAAAATTAAATTTTTTTTAAAAAAATAGGCAAAAAAGTCAACTAAATTATGTTTTTTGTTAAATTTATGTTGAATTATATGTTAAATTATGAATAACATGTTTAGAAATATAAATTTAGCTGAATAAAGTTGTTATTTTTAATTTTTCGTAGTAAAATTTAAGAAATTTTTAAAAAAATTGCCAAAAAAAATCAACTAAATTATGGTTTTTTGTTAAATATATGTTGAATTATATGTTTAATTATGATTAACATGGTTAGAAACATAAATTTAGCTCAATAAAGTATTTATTTTGAATTTTTCTTTATAAAATTTAAGAAGTTTTTAAAAAAATTGTCACAAAAATTTCACCTAAATAATGTTTTTTGTTAAATATATGTTGATTTATATGTTAAATTATGATTAACATGTTAAGAAATATAAATTTAACTGTATAAAGTTGTTATTTTCAATACTTCTTTATAAAATTTAAGAAATTTAAAAAAAAAATGGCAAAAAAATCAACTAAATTATGTTTTTTGTTAAATGTATGTTTTATTATTTGTTAAATTATGATGAACATGTTTAGAAATATAAATGTGGCTGAAGAAAGTTGTTATTTGTTATTTTTCTTTATAAAATTTAAGAAATTTTTAAAAAAATTGCTAAAAAAAGTCAACTAAACTATGGTTTTTTGTTAAATATATGTTGATTTATATGTTAAATTATGATTAACATGTTAAGAAATATAAATTTAACTAAATAAAGTTTTTATTTTTAATTTTTCTTTATACAAATTAAGAAATTTTTAAAAAAATTGGCAAAAAAAGTCAACTAAATTATGTTTTTTGTTAAATATATGTGGAATTATATGTTAAATTATGATTAACATATTTAGAAATATAAATTTAACTGAATAAAATTTTTATTTTTATTTTTTTTTATAAAATGTAAGAAACTTTTAAAAAAAATTCCAAAAAAAGTCAACAAAATTATGTTTTTTGTTAAATATATGTTGATTTATATGTTAAATTATGATTAACATGTTAAGAAATATAAATTTAACTGAATAAAGTTTTTATTTTTTATTTTTCTTTATACAAGTTAAGAAATTTTTAAAAAAATTGGCAAAAAAAGTCAACTAAATTATGTTTTTTGTTAAATTTATGTTGAATTATATGTTAAATTATGAATAACATGTTCAGAAATATAAATTTAACTGCATAAAGTTTTTTTTTTTAAATTTTCTTTATAAAAATTAAGAAATTTTTAAAAAAATCGCCAAAAAAAGTCAACTAAACTATGGTTTTTTGTTAAATATATGTTGAATTATATATTGAATTATGATAAACATATTAAGAAATATAAATTTTGCTGAATAAAGTTGTTATTTTAATTTTTCTTTATAAAATTTAAGAAATTTTTAAAAATATTGCCAAAAAAAGTAAACAATATGTAGAATTATATATTAAATTATGATCAACATATTTAGAAATATAAATTTTGCTGAATAAAGTTGTTATTTTTAATTTTTCTTTATAAAAATTAAGAATTTTTTAAAAAAATTGGCAAAAAAAGTCAACTAAATTATGTTTTTTGTTAAATTTATGTTGAATTATATGTTAAATTATGAATAGCATGTTTATAAATATAAATTTAGCTGAATAAAGTTGTTATTTTTACTTTTTCGTTATAAAATTTAAGAAATTTTTAAAAAAATTGATAAAAAAAGTAAACAAAATTATGTTTTTTTGTTAAATAAATGTGGAATTATATGTTAAATTATGATTAACATATTTAGAAATATAAATTTAGCTGAATAAAGTTGTTCTTTTTAATTTTTCGTTATAAAATTTAAGAAATTTTTAAAAAAATTGCCAAAAAAAGTAAACAAAATTTGTTTTTTTGTTAAATATATGTGGAATTATATATTAAATTATGATTAACATATTAAGAAATATAAATTTAACTGAATAAAGTTTTTATTTTTAATTTTTCTTTATGAAAATTAAGAAATTTTTAAAAAAATTGGAAAAAAAGTCAACTAAATTATGGTTTTTTGTTAAATATATGTTGAATTATATGTTAAATTATGATTAACATGCTTAGAAACATAAATTTAGCTGAATAAAGTACTTATTTTGAATTTTTCTTTATAAAATTTAAGAAATTTTTAAAAAAATTGTCACAAAAATTTAACCTAAATAATGTTTTTTGTTAAATATATGTTGATTTATATGTTAAATTATGATTAACATTTTAAGAAATATAAATTTAACTGAATAAAGTTTTTATTTTTAATTTTGCTTTATACAAATTAAGAAATTTTTAAAAAAATTGGCAAAAAAAGTCAACTAAATTATGTTTTTTGTTAAATATATGTTGAATTATATGTTAAATTATGATTACCATGTTTAGAAATATAAATTTAACTGAATAAAGTTTTTATTTTTAATTTTTCGTTACAAAATTTAAGAAATTTTTAAAAAATTGCCAAAAAAAGTATACAAAATTATGTTTTTTTGTTAAATATATTGAATTATATTCAATTATATTAATTGAATTATATGTTTAATTATGATTAACATGCTTAGAAACATAAATTTAGCTCAATAAAGTATTTATTTTGAATTTTTCTTTATAAAATTTAAGAAATTTTTAAAAAAATTGTCACAAAAATTTAACCTAAATAATGTTTTTTTGTTAAATATATGTTGATTTATATGTTAAATTATGAATAACATGTTTAGAAATATAAATTTAGCTGAATAAAGTTGTTCTTTTTAATTTTTCGTTATAAAATTTAAGAAATTTTTAAAAAAATTGCCAAAAAAAGTAAACAAAATTTGTTTTTTTGTTAAATATATGTGGAATTATATATTAAATTATGATTAACATATTAAGAAATATAAATTTAACTGAATAAAGTTTTTATTTTTAATTTTTCTTTATGAAAATTAAGAAATTTTTAAAAAAATTGGAAAAAAAGTCAACTAAATTATGGTTTTTTGTTAAATATATGTTGAATTATATGTTAAATTATGATTAACATGCTTAGAAACATATATTTAGCTGAATAAAGTACTTATTTTGAATTTTTCTTTATAAAATTTAAGAAATTTTTAAAAAAATTGTCACAAAAATTTAACCTAAATAATGTTTTTTTGTTAAATATATGTTGATTTATATGTTAAATTATGATTAACATGTTAAGAAATATAAATTTAACTGAATAAAGTTTTTATTTTTAATTTTGCTTTATACAAATTAAGAAATTTTTAAAAAAATTGGCAAAAAAAGTCAACTAAATTATGTTTTTTGTTAAATATATGTTGAATTATATGTTAAATTATGATTACCATGTTTAGAAATATAAATTTAGCTGAACAAAGTTGTTATTTTTAATTCTTCGTTATAAAATTTAAGAAATTTTTAAAAAAATTGCCAAAAAAAGTCAACTAAATTATGTTTTTTGTAAAATTTATGTTGAATTATATGTTAAATTATGAATAACATGTTTAGAAATAAAAATTTTGCTGAATAAAGTTGTTATTTTTAATACTTCTTTATAAAATTTAAGAAATTTTGAAAAAAATTGCCAAAAAAAGTAAACAAAATTATGTTTTTTTGTTAAATATATGTGAAATTATATATTAAATTATGATCAACATATTTAGAAATATAAATTTAACTGAATAAAGTCGTTATTTTGAAGTTTTCTTCATAAAAATTAAGAAACTTTTAAAAAAATTGTCACTAAAATTTCAAATAATGTGTTTTTGTTAAATATATGTTGATTTATATGTTAAATGATCATTAGCATGTTTAAAAATATAAATTTAACTGAATAAAGTTTTTATTTTTAATTTTTCTTTATAAAAATTAAGAAATTTTTAAAAAAATTGCCAAAAAAAGTCAACTAAACTATGGTTTTTTGTTAAATATATGTTGAATTATATATTGAATTATGACAAACATATTAAGAAATATAAATTTTGCTGAATAAAGTTGTTATTTTTAATTTTTCTTTATAAAATTTAAGAAATTTTTAAAAATATTGCCAAAAAAAGTAAACAAAATTATGTTTTTTTTGTTAAATATATGTAGAATTATATATTAAATTATGATCAACATATTTAGAAATATAAATTTTGCTGAATAAAGTTGTTATTTTTAATTTTTCTTTATAAAAATTAAGAAATTTTTAAAAAAATTGGCAAAAAAAGTCAACTAAATTATGTTTTTTGTTAAATTTATGTTGAATTATATGTTAAATTATGAATAGCATGTTTATAAATATAAATTTAGCTGAATAAAGTTGTTATTTTTAATTTTTCGTTATAAAATTTAAGAAATTTTTAAAAAAATTGATAAAAAAAGTAAACAAAATTATGTTTTTTTGTTAAATAAATGTGGAATTATATGTTAAATTATGATTAACATATTTAGAAATATAAATTTAACTGAATAAAGTTTTTATTTTTAATTTTTCTTTATAAAAATTAAGAAATTTTTAAAAAAATTTGCAAAAAAAGTCAACTAAATTATGTTTTTTGCTAAATTTATGTTGAATTATATGTTAAATTATGAATAACATGTTTAGAAATATAAATTTAGCTGAATAAAGTTGTTCTTTTTAATTTTTCGTTATAAAATTTAAGAAATTTTTAAAAAAATTGCCAAAAAAAGTAAACAAAATTTGTTTTTTTGTTAAATATATGTGGAATTATATATTAAATTATGATTAACATATTAAGAAATATAAATTTAACTGAATAAAGTTTTTATTTTTAATTTTTCTTTATGAAAATTAAGAAATTTTTAAAAAAATTGGAAAAAAAGTCAACTAAGTTATGGTTTTTTGTTAAATATATGTTGAATTATATGTTAAATTATGATTAACATGCTTAGAAACATAAATTTAGCTGAATAAAGTACTTATTTTGAATTTTTCTTTATAAAATTTAAGAAATTTTTAAAAAAATTGTCACAAAAATTTAACCTAAATAATTTTTTTTTGTTAAATATATGTTGATTTATATGTTAAATTATGATTAACATGTTAAGAAATATAAATTTAACTGAATAAAGTTTTTATTTTTAATTTTGCTTTATACAAATTAAGAAATTTTTAAAAAAATTGGCAAAAAAAATCAACTAAATTATGTTTTTTGTTAAATATATGTTGAATTATATGTTAAATTATGATTACCATGTTTAGAAATATAAATTTAACTGAATAAAGTTTTTATTTTTAATTTTTATTTATGAAAATTAAGAAATTTTTAAAAAAATTGGAAAAAAAGTCAACTAAATTATGGTTTTTTGTTAAATATATATTTAATTATATGTTAAATTAAGATTAACATGCTTAGAAACATAAATTTAGCTGAATAAAGTACTTATTTTGAATTTTTCTTTATAAAATTTAAGAAATTTTTAAAAAAATTGGCAAAAAAAGTCAACTAAATTATGTTTTTTTTGGTTAATATATGTTGAATTATATGTAAAATTATGATTAACATGTTTAGAAACATAAATTTAACTGAAAAAAGTTTTTATTTTTATTTATTTTTTTATAAAATGTAAGAAATTTTTAAAAAAATTGGCAAAAAAAGTCAACTAAATTATGTTTTTTGTTAAATTTTTGTTGAATTATATGTTAAATTATGAATAACATGTTTAGAAATATAAAATTAGCTTAATAAAGTTGTTACTTTTAATTTTTCGTTATAAAATTTAGGAAATTTTTAAAAAATTGCCAAAAAAAGTCAACTAAATTATGGTTTTTTGTTAAATATATGTTGAATTATATGTTAAATTATGACTAACATGCTAAGAAACATAAATTTAACTGAATAAAGTTTTTATATTTAATTTTTCTTTATGAAAATTAAGAAATTTTTAAAAAAAATGGCAAAAAAAGTCAACTAAATTATGGTTTTTTGTTAAATATATGTTGAATTATATGTTAAATTATGATTAACATGCTTAGAAACATAAATTTAGCTGAACAAAATATTTATTTTGAATTTTTCTTTATAAAATTTAAGAAATTTTTAAAAAAATTGTCACAAAAATTTCAACTAAATAATGTTTTTTTGTTAAATATATGTTGATTTATATGTTAAATTATGATTAACTTGTTAAGAAATATAAATTTAGCTGAATAAAGTTGTTATTTTAAATTTTTCGTTATAAAATTTAAGAAATTTTTAAAAAAATTGCCAAAAAAAGTCAACTAAATTATGGTTTTTTGTTAAATATATGTTAAATTATATGTTAAATTATGATTAACAGAAGAAACATAAATTTAACTGAATAAAGTATTTATTTTGAATTTTTCTTTATAAAATTTAAATTTTTTTTAAAAAAATTGGCAAAAAAAGTCAACTAAATAATGTTTTTTTGTTAAATATATGTTGATTTATATGTTAAATTATGATTAACATGTTTAGAAATAAAAATTTTGCTGAATAAAGTTGTTATTTTTAATACTCCTTTATAAAATTTAAGAAATTTTTAAAAAAATTGCCAAAAAAAGTAAACAAAATTATGTTTTTTTGTTAAATATATGTGAAATTATATATTAAATTATGATCAACATATTTAGAAATATAAATTTAACTGAATAAAGTCGTTATTTTGAATTTTTCTTCATAAAAATTAAGAAACTTTTAAAAAAATTGTCACTAAAATTTCAAATAATGTGTTTTTGTTAAATATATGTTGATTTATATGTTAAATGACATTTAGCATGTTAAGAAATATAAATTTAACTGAATAAAGTTTTTATTTTTAATTTTTCTTTATAAAAATTAAGAAATTTTTAAAAAAATTGGCAAAAAAAGTCAACTAAATTATGTTTTTTGTTAAATTTATGTTGAATTATATGTTAAATTATGAATAACATGTTTAGAAATATAAATTTAGCTGAATAAAGTTGTTATTTTTAATTTTTCGTTATAAAATTTAATAAATTTTTAAAAAAATTGACAAAAAAGTCAACTAAATTATGGTTTTTTGTTAAATATATGTTGAATTATATGTTAAATTATGATAAACATGCTTAGAAATATAAATTTAACTGAATAAAGTTTTTATTTTCAATTTTTCTTTATAAAAATTAAAATTTTTTTAAAAAAATAGGCAAAAAAGTCAACTAAATTATGTTTTTTGTTAAATTTATGTTGAATTATATGTTAAATTATGAATAACATGTTTAGAAATATAAATTTAGCTGAATAAAGTTGTTATTTTTAATTTTTCGTAATAAAATTTAAGAAATTTTTAAAAAAATTGCCAAAAAAAATCAACTAAATTATGGTTTTTTGTTAAATATATGTTGAATTATATGTTTAATTATGATTAACATGCTTAGAAACATAAATTTAGCTCAATAAAGTATTTATTTTGAATTTTTCTTTATAAAATTTAAGAAATTTTTAAAAAAATTGTCACAAAAATTTCACCTAAATAATGTTTTTTTGTTAAATATATGTTGATTTATATGTTAAATTATGATTAACATGTTAAGAAATATAAATTTAACTGTATAAAGTTGTTATTTTTAATACTTCTTTATAAAATTTAAGAAATTTAAAAAAAAAATGGCAAAAAAATCAACTAAATTATGTTTTTTGTTAAATGTATGTTTTATTATTTGTTAAATTATGATGAACATGTTTAGAAATATAAATTTGGCTGAAGAAAGTTGTTATTTGTTATTTTTCTTTATAAAATTTAAGAAATTTTTAAAAAAATTGCCAAAAAAAGTCAACTAAACTATGGTTTTTTGTTAAATATATGTTGAATTATATGTTAAATTATGATTAACATGTTAAGAAATATAAATTTAACTAAATAAAGTTTTTATTTTTAATTTTTCTTTATACAAATTAAGAAATTTTTAAAAAAATTGGCAAAAAAAGTCAACTAAATTATGTTTTTTGTTAAATATATGTGGAATTATATGTTAAATTATGATTAACATATTTAGAAATATAAATTTAACTGAATAAAATTTTTATTTTTATTTTTTTTTATAAAATGTAAGAAACTTTTAAAAAAAATTCCAAAAAAAGTCAACAAAATTATGTTTGTTGTTAAATATATGTTGATTTATATGTTAAATTATGATTAACATGTTAAGAAATATAAATTTAACTGAATAAAGTTTTTATTTTTAATTTTTCTTTATACAAATTAAGAAATTTTTAAAAAAATTGGCAAAAAAAGTCAACTAAATTATGTTTTTTGTTAAATTTATGTTGAATTATATGTTAAATTATGAATAACATGTTCAGAAATATAAATTTAACTGAATAAAGTTTTAATTTTTAATTTTTCTTTATAAAAATTAAGAAATTTTTAAAAAAATCGCCAAAAAAAGTCAACTAAACTATGGTTTTTTGTTAAATATAAGTTGAATTATATATTGAATTATGATAAACATATTTAGAAATATAAATTTTGCTGAATAAAGTTGTTATTTTTAATTTTTCTTTAAAAAAATTAATAAATTTTTAAAAAAATTGGCAAAAAAAGTCAACTAAATTATGTTTTTTGTTAAATTTATGTTGAATTATATGTTAAATTATGAATAGCATGTTTAGAAATATAAATTTAGCTGAATAAAGTTGTTATTTTTAATTTTTCGTTATAAAATTTAAGAAATTTTTAAAAAAATTGCCACAAAAAGTAAACAAAATCTGTTTTTTTGTTAAATATATGTGGAATTATATATTAAATTATGATTAACATATTAAGAAATATAAATTTAACTGAATAAAGTTTTTATTTTGAATTTTTCTTTACGAAAATTAAGAAATTTTTAAAAAAATTGTAAAAAAAGTCAACTAAATTACGGTTTTTTGTTAAACATATGTTGAATTATATGTTAAATTATGATTAACATGCTTAGAAACATAAATTTAGCTGAATAAAGTACTTATTTTGAATTTTTCTTTATAAAATTTAAGAAATTTTTAAAAAAATTGTCACAAAAATTTAACCTTAATAATGTTTTTTTGTTAAATATATGTTGATTTATATGTTAAGTTATGATTAACATGTTAAGAAATATAAATTTAACTGAATAAAGTTTTTATTTTTTATTTTGCTTTATACAAATTAAGAAATTTTTAAAAAAATTGGCAAAAAAAGTCAAATAAATTATGTTTTTTGTTAAATATATGTTGAATTATATGTTAAATTATGATTACCATGTTTAGAAATATAAATTTAACTGAATAAAGTTTTTATTTTTAATTTTTCTTTATGAAAATTAAGAAATTTTTAAAAAAATTGGAAAAAAAGTCAACTAAATTATGTTTTTTTTGGTTAATATATGTTTAATTATATGTAAAATTATGACTAACATGTTTAGAAACATAAATTTAGCTGAAAAAAATTTTTATTTTTATTTATTTTTTTATAAAATGTAAGAAATTTTTAAAAAAATTGGCAAAAAAAGTCAACTAAATTATGTTTTTTGTTAAATATATGTGGAATTATATGTTAAATTATGATTAACATGTTTAGAAATATAAATTTAACTGAATAAAATTTTTATTTTTATTTTTTTTTATAAAATGTAAGAAACTTTTAAAAAAAATTCCAAAAAAAGTCAACAAAATTATGTTTTTTGTTAAATATATGTTGATTTATATGTTAAATTATGATTAACATGTTAAGAAATATAAATTTAACTGAATAAAGTTTTTATTTTTAATTTTTCATTATACAAATTAAGAAATTTTTAAAAAAATTTGCAAAAAAAGTCAACTAAATTATGTTTTTTGTTAAATTTATGTTGAATTATATGTTAAATTATGAATAACATGTTCAGAAATATAAATTTAACTGAATAAAGTTTTTATTTTTAATTTTTCTTTATAAAAATTAAGAAATTTAAAAAAAAATCGCCAAAAAAAGACAACTAAACTATGGTTTTTTGTTAAATGTATGTTGAATTATATATTGAATTATAATAAACATATTAAGAAATATAAATTTTGCTGAATAAAGTTGTTATTTTTAATTTTTCTTTATAAAATTTAAGAAATTTTTAAAAATATTGCCAAAAAAGTAAACAAAATTATGTTTTTTTGTTAAATATATGTAGAATTATATATTAAATTATGATCAACATATTTAGAAATATAAATTTTGCTGAATAAAGTTGTTATTTTTAATTTTTATTTATAAAAATTAAGAAATTTTTAAAAAAATTGGCAAAAAAAGTCAACTAAATGATGTTTTTTGTTAAATTTATGTTGAATTATATGTTAAATTATGAATAGCATGTTTAGAAATATAAATTTAGCTGAATAAAGTTGTTATTTTTAATTTTTCGTTATAAAATTTAAGAAATTTTTAAAAAAATTGATAAAAAAAGTAAACAAAATTATGTTTTTTTGTTAAATAAATGTGGAATTATATGTTAAATTATGATTAACATATTTAGAAATATAAATTTAACTGAATAAAGTTTTTATTTTTAATTTTTATTTATAAAAATTAAGAAATTTTTAAAAAAATTTGCAAAAAAAGTCAACTAAATTATGTTTTTTGTTAAATTTATGTTGAATTATATGTTAAATTATGAATAACATGTTTAGAAATATAAATTTAGCATAATAAAGTTGTTCTTTTTAATTTTTCGTTATAAAATTTAAGAAATTTTTAAAAAAATTGTCAAAAAAAGTCAACTAAATTATGGTTTCTTGTTAAATATATGTTGAATAATATGTTAAATTATGATTAACATGCTAAGAAACATAAATTTAACTGAATAAAGTTTTTATTTTTAATTTTTCTTTATAAAAATTAAGAAATTTTTAAAAAAATTTGCAAAAAAAGTAAACTAAATTATGTTTTTTGTTAAATTTATGTGGAATTATATGTTAAATTATCATTAACATATTAAGAAACATAAATTTAACTGAATAAAGTATTTATTTTTAATACTTCTTTATAAAATTTAAGAAATTTTTAAAAAAATTGGCAAAAAAAGTCAACTAAATTATGTTTTTTGTTAAATGTATGTTGAATTATATGTTAAATTATGATTAACATGTTTAGAAATATAAATTTAGCTGAATAAAGTTGTTATTTTTAATTTTTCGTTATAAAATTTTAGAAATTTTTAAAAAAATGTTGCAAAAAAAGTCAACTAAATTATGTTTTCTGTTAAATTTATGATGAATTATATGTTAAATTATGAATAACATGTTTATAAATATAAAATTAGCTGAATAAAGTTGTTATTTTTAATTTTTCTTTATGAAAATTAAGAAATTTTTAAAAAAATTAGCAAAAAATGTCAACTAAATTATTTTTTTTTTTTGTTAATATATGTTGAATTATATGTAAAATTATGATTAACATGTTTAGAAACATAAACTTAGCTGAATAAAGTTGTTATTTTTAATTTTTCGTTATAAAATTTAAGAAATTTTTAAAAAAATTGGCAAAAAAAGTCAACTAAATTATGTTTTTTGTTAAATTTATGTTGAATTATATGTTAAATTATGAATAACATGTTTAGAAATATAAAATTAGCTGAATAAAGTTGTTATTTTTAATTTTTCGTTATAAAATTTAAGAAATTTTAAAAAAATTGCCAAAAAAAGTCAACTAAATTATGGTTTTTTGTTAAATATATGTTGAATTATATGTTAAATTATGATTCACAGAACAAACATAAATTTAACTGAATAAAGTATTTATTTTGAATTTTTCTTTATAAAATTTAAGAAATTTTTAAAAAAATTAGCAAAAAAAGTCAACTAAATTATGTTTTTTTTGGTTAATATATGTTGAATTATATGTAAAATTATGATTAACATGTTTAGAAACATAAATTTAGCTGAAAAAAGTTTTTATTTTTATTTATTTTTTTATAAAATCTAAGAAATTTTTAATAAAATTGGCAAAAAAAGTCAACTAAATTATGTTTTTTGTTAAATTTTTGTTGAATTATATGTTAAATTATGAATAACATGTTTAGAAATATAAATTTAGCTGAATAAAGTTGTTATTTTTAAGCTTTCGTTATAAAATTTAAGAAATTTTAAAAAAATTGCCACAAAAAGTCAACTAAATTATGGTTTTTTGTTAATTATATGTGGAATTATATGTTAAATTATCATTAACATATTAAGAAACATAAATTGAACTGAATAAAGTTTTTAGTTTTAATTTTTCTTTATGAAAATTAAGAAATTTTTAAAAAAAATGGCAAAAAACGTCAACTAAATTATGGTTTTTTGTTAAATATATCTTGAATTAAATGTTAAATTATGATTGACGTGCTTAGAAACATAAAATTAGCTGAATTAAGTATTTATTTTGAATTTTTCTTTATAAAATTTAAAATTTTTTTAAAAAAATTGTCACAAAAATTTCACCTAAATAATGTTTTTTTTGTTAAATATGTGTTGATTTATATGTTAAATTATGATTCACATGTTAAGAATTATAAATTTAACTGAATAAAGTTGTTATTTTTAATTCTTCGTTATAAAATTTAAGAAATTTTTAAAAAAATTGCCAAAAAAAGTCAACTAAATTATGTTTTTTGTAAAATTTATGTTGAATTATATGTTAAATTATGAATAACATGTTTAGAAATATAAATTTTGCTGAATAAAGTTGTTATTTTTAATACTTCTTTATAAAATTTAAGAAATTTTTAAGAAAATTGCCAAAAAAAGTAAACAAAATTATGTTTTTTTGTTAAATATATGTGAAATTATATATTAAATTGTGATCAACATATTTAGAAATATAAATTTAACTGAATACAGTCGTTATTTTTAATTTTTCTTCATAAAAATTAGGAAATTTTTAAAAAAATTTGCAAAAAAAGTCAACTAAATTATGTTTTTTGTTAAATTTATGTTGAAATATATGTTAAATTATGAATAACATGTTTACAAATATAAATTTAGCTGAATAAAGTTGTTATTTTTAAGTTTTCGTTATAAAATTTAAGAAATTTTAAAAAAATTGCCAAAAAAAGTCAACTAAATTATGGTTTTTTGTTAAATATATGTGGAATTATATGTTAAATTATCATTAACATATTAAGAAACATAAATTTAACTGAATAAAGTTTTTATTTTTAATTTTTCTTTATGAAAATTAAGAAATTTAAAAAAAAAATGGCAAAAAAAGTCAACTAAATTATGGTTTTTTGTTAAATATATCTTGAATCAAATGTTAAATTATGAATAACATGCTTAGAAACATAAATTTAGCTGAATAAAGTATTTATTTTGAATTTTTCTTTACAAAATTTAAGAAATTTTTAAAAAAATTGTCACAAAAATTTCACCTAAATAAGGTTTTTTTGTTAAATATATGTTGATTTATATGTTAAATTATGATTAACATGTTAAGAAATATAAATTTAACTGAATAAAGTTTTTATTTTTAATTTTTCTTTATACAAATTAAGAAATTTTTAAAAAAATTGCCAAAAAAAGTTAACTAAATTATGTTTTTTGTTAAATTAATGTAGAATTATATGTTAAATTATGAATAACATGTTTAGAAATAAAAATTTTGCTGAATAAAGTTGTTATTTTTAATACTTCTTTATAAAATTTAAGAAATTTTTAAAAAAATTGCCAAAAAAAGTAAACAAAATTATGTTTTTTTGTTAAATATATGTGAAATTATATATTAAATTATGATCAACATATTTAGAAATATAAATTTAACGGAATAAAGTCGTTATTTTGAATTTTTCTTCATAAAAATTAAGAAACTTTTAAAAAAATTGTCACTAAAATTTCAAATAATGTGTTTTTGTTAAATATATGTTGATTTATATGTTAAATGATAATTAGCATGTTTAGAAATATAAATTTAACTGAATAAAGTTTTTATTTTTAATTTTTCTTTATAAAAATTAAGAAATTTTTAAAAAAATTGGCAAAAAAAGTCAACTAAATTATGTTTTTTGTTAAATTTATGTTGAATTATATGTTAAATTATGAATAACATGTTTAGAAATATAAATTTAGCTGAATAAAGTTGTTATTTTTAATTTTTCGTTATAAAATTTAATATAATTTTAAAAAAATTTACAAAAAAGTCAACTAAATTATGGTTTTTTGTTAAATATATGTTGAATTATATGTTAAATTATGATAAACATGCTTAGAAATATAAATTTAACTAAATAAAGTTTTTATTTTGAATTTTTCTTTATAAAAATTAAATTTTTTTTAAAAAAATAGGCAAAAAAGTCAACTAAATTATGTTTTTTGTTAAATTTATGTTGAATTATATGTTAAATTATGAATAACATGTTTAGAAATATAAATTTAGCTGAATAAAGTTGTTATTTTTAATTTTTCGTAGTAAAATTTAAGAAATTTTTAAAAAAATTGCCAAAAAAAATCAACTAAATTATGGTTTTTTGTTAAATATATGTTGAATTATATGTTTAATTATGATTAACATGGTTAGAAACATAAATTTAGCTCAATAAAGTATTTATTTTGAATTTTTCTTTATAAAATTTAAGAAGTTTTTAAAAAAATTGTTACAAAAATTTCACCTAAATAATGTTTTTTGTTAAATATATGTTGATTTATATGTTAAATTATGATTAACATGTTAAGAAATATAAATTTAACTGTATAAAGTTGTTATTTTCAATACTTCTTTATAAAATTTAAGAAATTTAAAAAAAAAATGGCAAAAAAATCAACTAAATTATGTTTTTTGTTAAATGTATGTTTTATTATTTGTTAAATTATGATGAACATGTTTAGAAATATAAATGTGGCTGAAGAAAGTTGTTATTTGTTATTTTTCTTTATAAAATTTAAGAAATTTTTAAAAAAATTGCTAAAAAAAGTCAACTAAACTATGGTTTTTTGTTAAATATATGTTGATTTATATGTTAAATTATGATTAACATGTTAAGAAATATAAATTTAACTAAATAAAGTTTTTATTTTTAATTTTTCTTTATACAAATTAAGAAATTTTTAAAAAAATTGGCAAAAAAAGTCAACTAAATTATGTTTTTTGTTAAATATATGTGGAATTATATGTTAAATTATGATTAACATATTTAGAAATATAAATTTAACTGAATAAAATTTTTATTTTTATTTTTTTTTATAAAATGTAAGAAACTTTTAAAAAAAATTCCAAAAAAAGTCAACAAAATTATGTTTTTTGTTAAATATATGTTGATTTATATGTTAAATTATGATTAACATGTTAAGAAATATAAATTTAACTGAATAAAGTTTTTATTTTTTATTTTTCTTTATACAAGTTAAGAAATTTTTAAAAAAATTGGCAAAAAAAGTCAACTAAATTATGTTTTTTGTTAAATTTATGTTGAATTATATGTTAAATTATGAATAACATGTTCAGAAATATAAATTTAACTGCATAAAGTTTTTATTTTTAAATTTTCTTTATAAAAATTAAGAAATTTTTAAAAAAATCGCCAAAAAAAGTCAACTAAACTATGGTTTTTTGTTAAATATATGTTGAATTATATATTGAATTATGATAAACATATTAAGAAATATAAATTTTGCTGAATAAAGTTGTTATTTTAATTTTTCTTTATAAAATTTAAGAAATTTTTAAAAATATTGCCAAAAAAAGTAAACAATATGTAGAATTATATATTAAATTATGATCAACATATTTAGAAATATAAATTTTGCTGAATAAAGTTGTTATTTTTAATTTTTCTTTATAAAAATTAAGAATTTTTTAAAAAAATTGGCAAAAAAAGTCAACTAAATTATGTTTTTTGTTAAATTTATGTTGAATTATATGTTAAATTATGAATAGCATGTTTATAAATATAAATTTAGCTGAATAAAGTTGTTATTTTTAATTTTTCGTTATAAAATTTAAGAAATTTTTAAAAAAATTGATAAAAAAAGTAAACAAAATTATGTTTTTTTGTTAAATAAATGTGGAATTATATGTTAAATTATGATTAACATATTTAGAAATATAAATTTAGCTGAATAAAGTTGTTCTTTTTAATTTTTCGTTATAAAATTTAAGAAATTTTTAAAAAAATTGCCAAAAAAAGTAAACAAAATTTGTTTTTTTGTTAAATATATGTGGAATTATATATTAAATTATGATTAACATATTAAGAAATATAAATTTAACTGAATAAAGTTTTTATTTTTAATTTTTCTTTATGAAAATTAAGAAATTTTTAAAAAAATTGGAAAAAAAGTCAACTAAATTATGGTTTTTTGTTAAATATATGTTGAATTATATGTTAAATTATGATTAACATGCTTAGAAACATAAATTTAGCTGAATAAAGTACTTATTTTGAATTTTTCTTTATAAAATTTAAGAAATTTTTAAAAAAATTGTCACAAAAATTTAACCTAAATAATGTTTTTTGTTAAATATATGTTGATTTATATGTTAAATTATGATTAACATTTTAAGAAATATAAATTTAACTGAATAAAGTTTTTATTTTTAATTTTGCTTTATACAAATTAAGAAATTTTTAAAAAAATTGGCAAAAAAAGTCAACTAAATTATGTTTTTTGTTAAATATATGTTGAATTATATGTTAAATTATGATTACCATGTTTAGAAATATAAATTTAACTGAATAAAGTTTTTATTTTTAATTTTTCGTTACAAAATTTAAGAAATTTTTAAAAAATTGCCAAAAAAAGTATACAAAATTATGTTTTTTTGTTAAATATATTGAATTATATTCAATTATATTAATTGAATTATATGTTTAATTATGATTAACATGCTTAGAAACATAAATTTAGCTCAATAAAGTATTTATTTTGAATTTTTCTTTATAAAATTTAAGAAATTTTTAAAAAAATTGTCACAAAAATTTAACCTAAATAATGTTTTTTTGTTAAATATATGTTGATTTATATGTTAAATTATGAATAACATGTTTAGAAATATAAATTTAGCTGAATAAAGTTGTTCTTTTTAATTTTTCGTTATAAAATTTAAGAAATTTTTAAAAAAATTGCCAAAAAAAGTAAACAAAATTTGTTTTTTTGTTAAATATATGTGGAATTATATATTAAATTATGATTAACATATTAAGAAATATAAATTTAACTGAATAAAGTTTTTATTTTTAATTTTTCTTTATGAAAATTAAGAAATTTTTAAAAAAATTGGAAAAAAAGTCAACTAAATTATGGTTTTTTGTTAAATATATGTTGAATTATATGTTAAATTATGATTAACATGCTTAGAAACATATATTTAGCTGAATAAAGTACTTATTTTGAATTTTTCTTTATAAAATTTAAGAAATTTTTAAAAAAATTGTCACAAAAATTTAACCTAAATAATGTTTTTTTGTTAAATATATGTTGATTTATATGTTAAATTATGATTAACATGTTAAGAAATATAAATTTAACTGAATAAAGTTTTTATTTTTAATTTTGCTTTATACAAATTAAGAAATTTTTAAAAAAATTGGCAAAAAAAGTCAACTAAATTATGTTTTTTGTTAAATATATGTTGAATTATATGTTAAATTATGATTACCATGTTTAGAAATATAAATTTAGCTGAACAAAGTTGTTATTTTTAATTCTTCGTTATAAAATTTAAGAAATTTTTAAAAAAATTGCCAAAAAAAGTCAACTAAATTATGTTTTTTGTAAAATTTATGTTGAATTATATGTTAAATTATGAATAACATGTTTAGAAATAAAAATTTTGCTGAATAAAGTTGTTATTTTTAATACTTCTTTATAAAATTTAAGAAATTTTGAAAAAAATTGCCAAAAAAAGTAAACAAAATTATGTTTTTTTGTTAAATATATGTGAAATTATATATTAAATTATGATCAACATATTTAGAAATATAAATTTAACTGAATAAAGTCGTTATTTTGAAGTTTTCTTCATAAAAATTAAGAAACTTTTAAAAAAATTGTCACTAAAATTTCAAATAATGTGTTTTTGTTAAATATATGTTGATTTATATGTTAAATGATCATTAGCATGTTTAAAAATATAAATTTAACTGAATAAAGTTTTTATTTTTAATTTTTCTTTATAAAAATTAAGAAATTTTTAAAAAAATTGCCAAAAAAAGTCAACTAAACTATGGTTTTTTGTTAAATATATGTTGAATTATATATTGAATTATGATAAACATATTAAGAAATATAAATTTTGCTGAATAAAGTTGTTATTTTTAATTTTTCTTTATAAAATTTAAGAAATTTTTAAAAATATTGCCAAAAAAAGTAAACAAAATTATGTTTTTTTTGTTAAATATATGTAGAATTATATATTAAATTATGATCAACATATTTAGAAATATAAATTTTGCTGAATAAAGTTGTTATTTTTAATTTTTCTTTATAAAAATTAAGAAATTTTTAAAAAAATTGGCAAAAAAAGTCAACTAAATTATGTTTTTTGTTAAATTTATGTTGAATTATATGTTAAATTATGAATAGCATGTTTATAAATATAAATTTAGCTGAATAAAGTTGTTATTTTTAATTTTTCGTTATAAAATTTAAGAAATTTTTAAAAAAATTGATAAAAAAAGTAAACAAAATTATGTTTTTTTGTTAAATAAATGTGGAATTATATGTTAAATTATGATTAACATATTTAGAAATATAAATTTAACTGAATAAAGTTTTTATTTTTAATTTTTCTTTATAAAAATTAAGAAATTTTTAAAAAAATTTGCAAAAAAAGTCAACTAAATTATGTTTTTTGCTAAATTTATGTTGAATTATATGTTAAATTATGAATAACATGTTTAGAAATATAAATTTAGCTGAATAAAGTTGTTCTTTTTAATTTTTCGTTATAAAATTTAAGAAATTTTTAAAAAAATTGCCAAAAAAAGTAAACAAAATTTGTTTTTTTGTTAAATATATGTGGAATTATATATTAAATTATGATTAACATATTAAGAAATATAAATTTAACTGAATAAAGTTTTTATTTTTAATTTTTCTTTATGAAAATTAAGAAATTTTTAAAAAAATTGGAAAAAAAGTCAACTAAGTTATGGTTTTTTGTTAAATATATGTTGAATTATATGTTAAATTATGATTAACATGCTTAGAAACATAAATTTAGCTGAATAAAGTACTTATTTTGAATTTTTCTTTATAAAATTTAAGAAATTTTTAAAAAAATTGTCACAAAAATTTAACCTAAATAATTTTTTTTTGTTAAATATATGTTGATTTATATGTTAAATTATGATTAACATGTTAAGAAATATAAATTTAACTGAATAAAGTTTTTATTTTTAATTTTGCTTTATACAAATTAAGAAATTTTTAAAAAAATTGGCAAAAAAAATCAACTAAATTATGTTTTTTGTTAAATATATGTTGAATTATATGTTAAATTATGATTACCATGTTTAGAAATATAAATTTAACTGAATAAAGTTTTTATTTTTAATTTTTATTTATGAAAATTAAGAAATTTTTAAAAAAATTGGAAAAAAAGTCAACTAAATTATGGTTTTTTGTTAAATATATATTTAATTATATGTTAAATTAAGATTAACATGCTTAGAAACATAAATTTAGCTGAATAAAGTACTTATTTTGAATTTTTCTTTATAAAATTTAAGAAATTTTTAAAAAAATTGGCAAAAAAAGTCAACTAAATTATGTTTTTTTTGGTTAATATATGTTGAATTATATGTAAAATTATGATTAACATGTTTAGAAACATAAATTTAACTGAAAAAAGTTTTTATTTTTATTTATTTTTTTATAAAATGTAAGAAATTTTTAAAAAAATTGGCAAAAAAAGTCAACTAAATTATGTTTTTTGTTAAATTTTTGTTGAATTATATGTTAAATTATGAATAACATGTTTAGAAATATAAAATTAGCTTAATAAAGTTGTTACTTTTAATTTTTCGTTATAAAATTTAGGAAATTTTTAAAAAATTGCCAAAAAAAGTCAACTAAATTATGGTTTTTTGTTAAATATATGTTGAATTATATGTTAAATTATGACTAACATGCTAAGAAACATAAATTTAGCTGAATAAAGTTTTTATATTTAATTTTTCTTTATGAAAATTAAGAAATTTTTAAAAAAAATGGCAAAAAAAGTCAACTAAATTATGGTTTTTTGTTAAATATATGTTGAATTATATGTTAAATTATGATTAACATGCTTAGAAACATAAATTTAGCTGAACAAAATATTTATTTTGAATTTTTCTTTATAAAATTTAAGAAATTTTTAAAAAAATTGTCACAAAAATTTCAACTAAATAATGTTTTTTTGTTAAATATATGTTGATTTATATGTTAAATTATGATTAACTTGTTAAGAAATATAAATTTAGCTGAATAAAGTTGTTATTTTAAATTTTTCGTTATAAAATTTAAGAAATTTTTAAAAAAATTGCCAAAAAAAGTCAACTAAATTATGGTTTTTTGTTAAATATATGTTAAATTATATGTTAAATTATGATTAACAGAAGAAACATAAATTTAACTGAATAAAGTATTTATTTTGAATTTTTCTTTATAAAATTTAAATTTTTTTTAAAAAAATTGGCAAAAAAAGTCAACTAAATAATGTTTTTTTGTTAAATATATGTTGATTTATATGTTAAATTATGATTAACATGTTTAGAAATAAAAATTTTGCTGAATAAAGTTGTTATTTTTAATACTCCTTTATAAAATTTAAGAAATTTTTAAAAAAATTGCCAAAAAAAGTAAACAAAATTATGTTTTTTTGTTAAATATATGTGAAATTATATATTAAATTATGATCAACATATTTAGAAATATAAATTTAACTGAATAAAGTCGTTATTTTGAATTTTTCTTCATAAAAATTAAGAAACTTTTAAAAAAATTGTCACTAAAATTTCAAATAATGTGTTTTTGTTAAATATATGTTGATTTATATGTTAAATGACATTTAGCATGTTAAGAAATATAAATTTAACTGAATAAAGTTTTTATTTTTAATTTTTCTTTATAAAAATTAAGAAATTTTTAAAAAAATTGGCAAAAAAAGTCAACTAAATTATGTTTTTTGTTAAATTTATGTTGAATTATATGTTAAATTATGAATAACATGTTTAGAAATATAAATTTAGCTGAATAAAGTTGTTATTTTTAATTTTTCGTTATAAAATTTAATAAATTTTTAAAAAAATTGACAAAAAAGTCAACTAAATTATGGTTTTTTGTTAAATATATGTTGAATTATATGTTAAATTATGATAAACATGCTTAGAAATATAAATTTAACTGAATAAAGTTTTTATTTTCAATTTTTCTTTATAAAAATTAAAATTTTTTTAAAAAAATAGGCAAAAAAGTCAACTAAATTATGTTTTTTGTTAAATTTATGTTGAATTATATGTTAAATTATGAATAACATGTTTAGAAATATAAATTTAGCTGAATAAAGTTGTTATTTTTAATTTTTCGTAATAAAATTTAAGAAATTTTTAAAAAAATTGCCAAAAAAAATCAACTAAATTATGGTTTTTTGTTAAATATATGTTGAATTATATGTTTAATTATGATTAACATGCTTAGAAACATAAATTTAGCTCAATAAAGTATTTATTTTGAATTTTTCTTTATAAAATTTAAGAAATTTTTAAAAAAATTGTCACAAAAATTTCACCTAAATAATGTTTTTTTGTTAAATATATGTTGATTTATATGTTAAATTATGATTAACATGTTAAGAAATATAAATTTAACTGTATAAAGTTGTTATTTTTAATACTTCTTTATAAAATTTAAGAAATTTAAAAAAAAAATGGCAAAAAAATCAACTAAATTATGTTTTTTGTTAAATGTATGTTTTATTATTTGTTAAATTATGATGAACATGTTTAGAAATATAAATTTGGCTGAAGAAAGTTGTTATTTGTTATTTTTCTTTATAAAATTTAAGAAATTTTTAAAAAAATTGCCAAAAAAAGTCAACTAAACTATGGTTTTTTGTTAAATATATGTTGAATTATATGTTAAATTATGATTAACATGTTAAGAAATATAAATTTAACTAAATAAAGTTTTTATTTTTAATTTTTCTTTATACAAATTAAGAAATTTTTAAAAAAATTGGCAAAAAAAAGTCAACTAAATTATGTTTTTTGTTAAATATATGTGGAATTATATGTTAAATTATGATTAACATATTTAGAAATATAAATTTAACTGAATAAAATTTTTATTTTTATTTTTTTTTATAAAATGTAAGAAACTTTTAAAAAAAATTCCAAAAAAAGTCAACAAAATTATGTTTGTTGTTAAATATATGTTGATTTATATGTTAAATTATGATTAACATGTTAAGAAATATAAATTTAACTGAATAAAGTTTTTATTTTTAATTTTTCTTTATACAAATTAAGAAATTTTTAAAAAAATTGGCAAAAAAAGTCAACTAAATTATGTTTTTTGTTAAATTTATGTTGAATTATATGTTAAATTATGAATTACATGTTCAGAAATATAAATTTAACTGAATAAAGTTTTAATTTTTAATTTTTCTTTATAAAAATTAAGAAATTTTTAAAAAAATCGCCAAAAAAAGTCAACTAAACTATGGTTTTTTGTTAAATATAAGTTGAATTATATATTGAATTATGATAAACATATTAAGAAATATAAATTTTGCTGAATAAAGTTGTTATTTTTAATTTTTCTTTATAAAATTTAAGAAATTTTTAAAAATATTGCCAAAAATAGTAACCAAAATTATGTTTTATTGTTAAATATATGTAGAATTATATATTAAATTATGATCAACATATTTAGAAATATAAATTTTGCTGAATAAAGTTGTTATTTTTAATTTTTCTTTATAAAAATTAAGAAATTTTTAAAAAAATTGGCAAAAAAAGTCAACTAAATTATGTTTTTTGTTAAATTTATGTTGAATTATATGTTAAATTATGAATAGCATGTTTAGAAATATAAATTTAGCTGAATAAAGTTGTTATTTTTAATTTTTCGTTATAAAATTTAAGAAATTTTTAAAAAAATTGCCACAAAAAGTAAACAAAATTTGTTTTTTTGTTAAATATATGTGGAATTATATATTAAATTATGATTAACATATTAAGAAATATAAATTTAACTGAATAAAGTTTTTATTTTGAATTTTTCTTTACGAAAATTAAGAAATTTTTAAAAAAATTGTAAAAAAAGTCAACTAAATTACGGTTTTTTGTTAAACATATGTTGAATTATATGTTAAATTATGATTAACATGCTTAGAAACATAAATTTAGCTGAATAAAGTACTTATTTTGAATTTTTCTTTATAAAATTTAAGAAATTTTTAAAAAAATTGTCACAAAAATTTAACCTTAATAATGTTTTTTTGTTAAATATATGTTGATTTATATGTTAAGTTATGATTAACATGTTAAGAAATATAAATTTAACTGAATAAAGTTTTTATTTTTTATTTTGCTTTATACAAATTAAGAAATTTTTAAAAAAATTGGCAAAAAAAGTCAAATAAATTATGTTTTTTGTTAAATATATGTTGAATTATATGTTAAATTATGATTACCATGTTTAGAAATATAAATTTAACTGAATAAAGTTTTTATTTTTAATTTTTCTTTATGAAAATTAAGAAATTTTTAAAAAAATTGGAAAAAAAGTCAACTAAATTATGTTTTTTTTGGTTAATATATGTTTAATTATATGTAAAATTATGACTAACATGTTTAGAAACATAAATTTAGCTGAAAAAAATTTTTATTTTTATTTATTTTTTTATAAAATGTAAGAAATTTTTAAAAAAATTGGCAAAAAAAGTCAACTAAATTATGTTTTTTGTTAAATATATGTGGAATTATATGTTAAATTATGATTAACATGTTTAGAAATATAAATTTAACTGAATAAAATTTTTATTTTTATTTTTTTTTATAAAATGTAAGAAACTTTTAAAAAAAATTCCAAAAAAAGTCAACAAAATTATGTTTTTTGTTAAATATATGTTGATTTATATGTTAAATTATGATTAACATGTTAAGAAATATAAATATAACTGAATAAAGTTTTTATTTTTAATTTTTCATTATACAAATTAAGAAATTTTTAAAAAAATTTGCAAAAAAAGTCAACTAAATTATGTTTTTTGTTAAATTTATGTTGAATTATATGTTAAATTATGAATAACATGTTCAGAAATATAAATTTAACTGAATAAAGTTTTTATTTTTAATTTTTCTTTATAAAAATTAAGAAATTTAAAAAAAAATCGCCAAAAAAAGACAACTAAACTATGGTTTTTTGTTAAATGTATGTTGAATTATATATTGAATTATAATAAACATATTAAGAAATATAAATTTTGCTGAATAAAGTTGTTATTTTTAATTTTTCTTTAAAAAATTTAAGAAATTTTTAAAAATATTGCCAAAAAAGTAAACAAAATTATGTTTTTTTGTTAAATATATGTAGAATTATATATTAAATTATGATCAACATATTTAGAAATATAAATTTTGCTGAATAAAGTTGTTATTTTTAATTTTTATTTATAAAAATTAAGAAATTTTTAAAAAAATTGGCAAAAAAAGTCAACTAAATGATGTTTTTTGTTAAATTTATGTTGAATTATATGTTAAATTATGAATAGCATGTTTAGAAATATAAATTTAGCTGAATAAAGTTGTTATTTTTAATTTTTCGTTATAAAATTTAAGAAATTTTTAAAAAAATTGATAAAAAAAGTAAACAAAATTATGTTTTTTTGTTAAATAAATGTGGAATTATATGTTAAATTATGATTAACATATTTAGAAATATAAATTTAACTGAATAAAGTTTTTATTTTTAATTTTTATTTATAAAAATTAAGAAATTTTTAAAAAAATTTGCAAAAAAAGTCAACTAAATTATGTTTTTTGTTAAATTTATGTTGAATTATATGTTAAATTATGAATAACATGTTTAGAAATATAAATTTAGCATAATAAAATTGTTCTTTTTAATTTTTCGTTATAAAATTTAAGAAATTTTAAAAAAAATTGCCACAAAAAGTAAACAAAATTTGTTTTTTTGTTAAATATATGTGGAATTATATATTAAATTATGATAAACATATTAAGAAATATAAATTTAACTGAATAAAGTTTTTATTTTTAATTTTTCTTTATGAAAATTAAGAAATTTTTAAAAAAATTGGAAAAAAAGTCAACTAAATTATGGTTTTTTGTTAAATATATGTTGAATTATATGTTAAATTATGATTAACATGCTTAGAAACATAAATTTAGCTGAATAAAGTACTTATTTTGAATTTTTCTTTATAAAATTTAAGAAATTTTTAAAAAAATTGTCACAAAAATTTAACCTAAATAATGTTTTTTTGTTAAATATATGTTGATTTATATGTTAAATTATGATTAACATGTTTACAAATATAAATTTAGCTTAATAAAGTTGTTATTTTTAAGTTTTCGTTATAAAATTTAAGAAATTTTAAAAAAATTGGCAAAAAAAGTCAACTAAATTATGTTTTTTGTTAAATATATGTTGAATTATATGTTAAATTATGATTACCATGTTTATAAATATAAATTTAACTGAATAAAGTTTTTATTTTTAATTTTTCTTTATAAAAATTAAGAAATTTTTAAAAAAATTGGAAAAAAAGTCAACTAAATTATGTTTTTTGTTAAATTTATGTTGAATTATATGTTAAATTATGAATAGCATGTTTAGAAATATAAATTTAGCTGAATAAAGTTGTTATTTTTAATTTTTCGTTATAAAATTTAAGAACTTTTTAAAAAAATTGATAAAAAAAGTAAACAAAATTATGTTTTTTTGTTAAATAAATGTGGAATTATATGTTAAATTATGATTAACATATTTAGAAATATAAATTTAACTGAATAAAGTTTTTATTTTTAATTTTTCTTTATAAAAATTAAGAAATTTTTAAAAAAATTTGCAAAAAAAGTCAACTAAATTATGTTTTTTGTTAAATTTATGTTGAATTATATGTTAAATTATGAATAACATGTTTAGAAATATAAATTTAGCTGAATAAAGTTGTTCTTTTTAATTTTTCGTTATAAAATTTAAGAAATTTTTAAAAAAATTGCCACAAAAAGTAAACAAAATTTGTTTTTTTGTTAAATATATCTGGAATTATATATTAAATTATGATAAACATATTAAGAAATATAAATTTAACTGAATAAAGTTTTTATTTTTAATTTTTCTTTATGAAAATTAAGAAATTTTTAAAAAAATTGGAAAAAAAATCAACTAAATTATGTTTTTTTGTTAAATATATGTTGAATTATATGTTAAATTATGATTAATATGCTTAGAAACATAAATTTAGCTGAATAAAGTACTTATTTTGAATTTTTCTTTATACAATTTAAGAAATTTTTAAGAAAATTGTCACAAAAATTTAACCTAAATAATGTTTTTTTGTTAAATATATGTTGATTTATATGTTAAATTATGATTAACATGTTTACACATATAAATTTAGCTGAATAAAGTTGTTATTTTTAAGTTTTCGTTATAAAATTTAAGAAATTTTAAAAAAATTGGCAAAAAAAGTCAACTAAATTATGTTTTTTGTTAAATATATGTTGAATATATTTAACAAAAATTCAGTTAAATTTACTTATTCAGTTAAATTTATTATATGTTAAATTATGATTACCATGTTTAGAAATATAAATTTAACTGAATAAAGTTTTTATTTTTAATTTTTCTTTATGAAAATTAAGAAATTTTTAAAAAAATTGGAAAAAAAGTCAACTAAATTATGGTTTTTTGTTAAATATATGTTGAATTATATGTTAAATTATGATTAACATGCTTAGAAACATAAATTTAGCTGAATAAAATTTTTATTTTTATTTTTTTTTATAAAATGTAAGAAACTTTTAAAAAAAATTCCAAAAAAAGTCAACAAAATTATGTTTTTTGTTAAATATATGTTGATTTATATGTTAAATTATGATTAACATGTTTACAAATATAAATTTAGCTGAATAAAGTTGTTATTTTTAAGTTTTCGTTATAAAATTTAAGAAAATTTAAAAAAATTGGCAAAAAAAGTCAACTAAATTATGTTTTTTGTTAAATATATGTTGAATTATATGTTAAATTATGATTACCATGTTTAGAAATATAAATTTAACTGAATAAAGTTTTTATTTTTAATTTTTCTTTATACAAATTAAGAAATTTTTAAAAAAATTGGCAAAAAAAGTCAACTAAATTATGTTTTTTGTTAAATTTATGTTGAATTATATGTTAAATTATGAATAACATGTTCAGAAATATAAATTTAACTGAATAAAGTTTTTATTTTTAATTTTTCTTTATAAAAATTAAGAAATTTTTAAAAAAATCGCCACAAAAAGTCAACTAAACTATGGTTTTTTGTTAAATATATGTTGAATTATATATTGAATTATGATAAACATATTAAGAAATATAAATTTTGCTGAATAAAGTTGTTATTTTTAATTTTTCTTTATAAAATTTAAGAAATTTTTAAAAATATTGCCAAAAAAAGTAAACAAAATTATCTTTTTTTGTTAAATATATGTGGAATTATATATTAAATTATGATCAACATATTTAGAAATATAAATTTTGCTGACTAAAGTTGTTATTTTTAATTTTTCTTTATAAAAATTAAGAAATTTTTAAAAAAATTGGCAAAAAAAGTCAACTAAATTATGTTTTTTGTTAAATTTATGTTGAATTATATGTTAAATCATGATTAACATATTTAGAAATATAAATTTAACTGAATAAAGTTTTTATTTTTAAATTTTCTTTATAAAAATTAAGAAATTTTTAAAAAAATTAGCAAAAAAAGTCAACTAAAATATGTTTTTTGTTAAATCTATGTTGAATTATATGTTAAATTATGAATAATATGTTTAGAAATATAAATTTAGCTGAATAAAGTTGTAATTTTTAATTTTTCGTTATAAAATTTAAGAAATTTTTAAAAAAATTGCCAGAAAAAGTCAACTAAATTATGGTTTTTTGTTAAATATATTTTGAATTATATGTTAAATTATAACTAACATATTTAGAAATATAAATTTAACTGAATAAAGTTTTTATTTTTAATTTTTCTTTATAAAAATTAAGAATTTTTTTAAAAAATTAGCAAAAAAAGTCAACTAAGTTATGGTTTTTTGTTAAATATATATTGAATTATATGTTAAATTATGATAAACATGCTTAGAAATATAAATCTAACTGAATAAAGTTTTTATTTTTAATTTTTCTTTATAAAAATTAAGAAATTTTTAAAAAAATTGGCAAAAAAAGTCAACTAAATTATGTTTTTTGTTAAATTTATGTTGAATTATATATTAAATTATGAATAACATGTTTAGAAATATAAATTTAGCTGAATAAAGTTGTTATTTTTAATTTTTCGTTATAAAATTTAAGAATTTTTTAAAAAAATTGCTAAAAAAAGTCAACTAAATTATGGTTTTTTGTTAAATATATGTTGAATTATATGTTAAATTATGATTAACATGCTTAGAAACATAAATTAACTAAATAAAGTTTTTATTTTGAATTTTTCTTTATAAAGTTTAAGAAATTTTTAAAAAAATTGTCACAAAAATTTCACCTAAATAATGTTTTTTTGTTAAATATATGTTGATTTATATGTTAAATTATGATTAACATGTTTAGAAATATAAATTTAACTGTATAAAATTGTTATTTTCAATACTTCTTTATAAAATTTAAGGAATTTTTAAAAAAATTGGCAAAAAAAATCAACTAAATTATGTTTTTTGTTAAATGTATGTTCTATTATTTGTTAAATTATGATGAACATGTTTAGAAATATAAATTTGGCAGGAGAAAGTTGTTATTTTTTATTTTTATTTATAAAATTCAAGAAATTTTTAAACTAAATTATGTTTTTTGTTAAATATATGTTGATTTATATGTTAAATTATAATTAACATGTTTAGAAATATAAATTTAACTGAATAAAGTTTTAATTTTAATTTTTCTTTATAAAAATTAAGAAATTTTTAAAAAAATTGGCAAAAAAAGTTAACTAAATTATGTTTTTTGTTAAATTTATGTTGAATTATATGTTAAATTATGAATAACATGTTTATAAATATAAACTTAGCTGAATAAAGTTGTTATTTTTAATTATTCGTTATAAAATTTAAGAATTTTTTAAAAAAATTGCCAAAAAAAGTAAACTAAATTATGGTTTTTTCTTAAATATATGTTGAATTATATGTTAAATTATGATTAACATGCTTAGAAACATAAATTTAGCTGAATAAAGTATTTATTTTGAATTTCTCTTTATAAAATTTAAGAAATTTTTAAAAAAATGGTCACAAAAATTTCACCTAAATAATGTTTTTTTGTTAAATATATGTTGATTTATATGTTAAATTATGATTAACATGTTAAGAAATATAAATTTAACTGTATAAAGTTGTTATTTTTAATACTTCTTTATAAAAATTAAGAATTTTTTAAAAAAATTGGCAATAAAAGTCAATTAATTATGTTTTTTGTTAAATGTATGTTCTATTATTTATTAAATTATGATGAACATGTTTAGAAATATAAATTTGGCTGAAGAAAGTTGTTATTTTTTATTTTTCTTTATAAAATTTAAGAAATTTTAAAAAAAATTGCCAAAAAAGTCAACTAAACTATGGTTTTTGTGTAAATATATGTTGAATTGTATGTTAAATTATGATTAACATGCTTAGAAACATAAATTTAGCTGAAAAAAGTTTTTATTTTTATTTTTTTTTATCAAATGTAAGAAACTTTTAAAAAAAATTCCAAAAAAAGTCAGCAAAATTATATTTTTTGTTAAATATATGTTGATTTATATGTTAAATTATGATTAACATGTTAAGAAATATAAATTTAGCTGAATAAAGTTTTTATTTTTAATTTTTCTTTATACAAATTAAGAAATTTTTAAAAAAATTAGCAAAAAAAGTCAACTAAATTATGTTTTTTGTTAAATATATGTGGAATTATATGTTAAATTATGATTAACATATTTAGAAATATAAATTTAACTGAATAAAGTTTTTATTTTTAATTTTTCTTTATAAAAATTAAGAAATTTTTAAAAAAATTGGCAAAAAAGTCAACTAAATTATGTTTTTAGTTAAATGTATGTTGAATTATATGTTAAATTATATTTAACATGTTTAGAAATATAAATTTAACTGAATACAGTTTTTATTTTTAAATTTTCTTTATAAAAATTAAGAAATTTTTAAAAAAATCGCCAAAAAAAGTCAACTAAACTATGGTTTTTTGTTAAATATATGTTGAATTATATATTAAATTATGATCAACATATTTAGAAATATAAATTTTGCTGAATAAAGTTGTTATTTTTAATTTTTCTTTATAAAATTTAAGAAATTTTTAAAAATATTGCCAAAAAAGTAAGCAAAATTATGTTTTTTTGTTAAATATATGTGGAATTATATATTAAATTATGATCAACATATTTAGAAATATAAATTTTGCTGAATAAAGTTGTTATTTTTAATTTTTCTTTATAAAAATTAAAAATTTTTTAAAAAAATTGGCAAAAAAAGTCAACTAAATTATGTGTTTTGTTAAATATATGTGGAATTATATATTAAATTATGATTAACATATTTAGAAATATAAATTTAACTGAATAAAGTTTTTATTTTGAATTTTTCTTTATAAAGTTTAAGAAATTTTTAAAAAAATTGTCACAAAAATTTCACCTAAATAATGTTTTTTTGTTAAATATATGTTGATTTATATGTTAAATTATGATTAACATGTTTAGAAATATAAATTTAACTGTATAAAATTGTTATTTTCAATACTTCTTTATAAAATTTAAGGAATTTTTAAAAAAATTGGCAAAAAAAATCAACTAAATTATGTTTTTTGTTAAATGTATGTTCTATTATTTGTTAAATTATGATGAACATGTTTAGAAATATAAATTTGGCAGGAGAAAGTTGTTATTTTTTATTTTTATTTATAAAATTCAAGAAATTTTTAAACTAAATTATGTTTTTTGTTAAATATATGTTGATTTATATGTTAAATTATAATTAACATGTTTAGAAATATAAATTTAACTGAATAAAGTTTTAATTTTAATTTTTCTTTATAAAAATTAAGAAATTTTTAAAAAAATTGGCAAAAAAAGTTAACTAAATTATGTTTTTTGTTAAATTTATGTTGAATTATATGTTAAATTATGAATAACATGTTTATAAATATAAACTTAGCTGAATAAAGTTGTTATTTTTAATTATTCGTTATAAAATTTAAGAATTTTTTAAAAAAATTGCCAAAAAAAGTAAACTAAATTATGGTTTTTTCTTAAATATATGTTGAATTATATGTTAAATTATGATTAACATGCTTAGAAACATAAATTTAGCTGAATAAAGTATTTATTTTGAATTTCTCTTTATAAAATTTAAGAAATTTTTAAAAAAATGGTCACAAAAATTTCACCTAAATAATGTTTTTTTGTTAAATATATGTTGATTTATATGTTAAATTATGATTAACATGTTAAGAAATATAAATTTAACTGTATAAAGTTGTTATTTTTAATACTTCTTTATAAAAATTAAGAATTTTTTAAAAAAATTGGCAATAAAAGTCAATTAATTATGTTTTTTGTTAAATGTATGTTCTATTATTTATTAAATTATGATGAACATGTTTAGAAATATAAATTTGGCTGAAGAAAGTTGTTATTTTTTATTTTTCTTTATAAAATTTAAGAAATTTTTAAAAAAATTGCCAAAAAAGTCAACTAAACTATGGTTTTTGTGTAAATATATGTTGAATTGTATGTTAAATTATGATTAACATGCTTAGAAACATAAATTTAGCTGAAAAAAGTTTTTATTTTTATTTTTTTTTATCAAATGTAAGAAACTTTTAAAAAAAATTCCAAAAAAAGTCAGCAAACTTATATTTTTTGTTAAATATATGTTGATTTATATGTTAAATTATGATTAACATGTTAAGAAATATAAATTTAGCTGAATAAAGTTTTTATTTTTAATTTTTCTTTATACAAATTAAGAAATTTTTAAAAAAATTAGCAAAAAAAGTCAACTAAATTATGTTTTTTGTTAAATATATGTGGAATTATATGTTAAATTATGATTAACATATTTAGAAATATAAATTTAACTGAATAAAGTTTTTATTTTTAATTTTTCTTTATAAAAATTAAGAAATTTTTAAAAAAATTGGCAAAAAAGTCAACTAAATTATGTTTTTAGTTAAATTTATGTTAAATTATATGTTAAATTATGAATAACATGTTTAGAAATATAAATTTAGCTGAATAAAGTTGTTATTTTTAATTTTTCGTTATAAAATTTAAGAAATTTTTAAAAAAATCGCCAAAAAAAGTCAACTAAACTATGGTTTTTTGTTAAATATATGTTGAATTATATATTAAATTATGATCAACATATTTAGAAATATAAATTTTGCTGAATAAAGTTGTTATTTTTAATTTTTCTTTATAAAATTTAAGAAATTTTTAAAAATATTGCCAAAAAAGTAAGCAAAATTATGTTTTTTTGTTAAATATATGTGGAATTATATATTAAATTATGATCAACATATTTAGAAATATAAATTTTGCTGAATAAAGTTGTTATTTTTAATTTTTCTTTATAAAAATTAAAAATTTTTTAAAAAAATTGGCAAAAAAAGTCAACTAAATTATGTGTTTAGTTAAATTTATGTTGAATTATATGTTAAATTATGAATAACATGTTTAGAAATATAAATTTAGCTGAATAAAGTTGTTATTTTTAATTTTTCGTTATAAAATTTAAGAATTTTTTAAAAAAATTGCTAAATAAATTCAACTAAATTATGGTTTTTTGTTAAATATATGTTGAATTATATGTTAAATTATGATTAACATGCTTATAAACATAAATTTAGCTGAATAAAGTATTTATTTTGAATTTCTCTTTATAAAATGTAAGAAATTTTAAAAAAAATTGTCACAAAAATTTCACCTAAATAATGTTTTTTTGTTAAATATATGTTGATTTATATGTTAAATTATGATTAACATGTTAAGAAATATAAATTTAACTGTATAAAGTTGTTATTTTTAAGTTTTCTTTATAAAATTTAAGAAATTTTTAAAAATATTGCCAAAAAAGTAAGCAAAATTATGTTTTTAGTTAAATTTATGTTGAATTATATATTAAATTATGATCAACATATTTAGAAATATAAATTTTGCTGAATAAAGTTGTTATTTTTAATTTTTCTTTATAAAATTTAAGAAATTTTTAAAAATATTGCCAAAAAAGTAAGCAAAATTATGTTTTTTTGTTAAATATATGTGGAATTATATATTAAATTATGATCAACATATTTAGAAATATAAATTTTGCTGAATAAAGTTGTTATTTTTAATTTTTCTTTATAAAAATTAAGAAATTTTAAAAAAAATTGGCAAAAAAAGTCAACTAAATTATGTTTTTAGTTAAATTTATGTTGAATTATTTGTTAAATTATGATGAACATGTTTAGAAATATAAATTTGGCTGTAGAAAGTTGTTATTTTTTATTTTTCTTTATAAAATTTAAGAAATTTTTAAAAAAATTGCCAAAAAAAGTCAACTAAACTATGGTTTTTTGTTAAATATATGTTGAATTATATGTTAAATTATGATTAACATGCTTCGAAACATAAATTTAGCTGAAAAAAGTTTTTATTTTTATTTATTTTTATAAAATGTAAGAAACTTTAAAAAAAAATATAAATTTTGCTGAATAAAGTTGTTATTTTTAATTTTTCTTTATAAAGTTTAGGAAATTTTTAAAAAAAGTGCCAAAAAAAGTAAACAAAATTAAGTTTTTTTGTTAAATATATGTGGAATTATATATTAAAATATGATCAACATATTTAGAAATATAAATTTTGCTGAATAAAGTTGTTATTTTTAAATTTTCTTTATAAAAATTAAGAAATTTTTAATAAAATTGGCAAAAAAAGTCAACTAAATTATGTTTTTTGTTAAATGTATGTTGAATTATATGTGAAATTATGAATAACATGTTTAAAAATATAAATTTAGCTGAATAAAGTTGTTATTTTTAATTTTTCGTTATAAAATTTAAGAAATTTTTAAAAAAATTGCCAAAAAAAGTCAACAAAATTATGTTTTTTTGTTAAATATATGTGGAATTATATGTTAAATTATGATTAACATATTTTGAAATATAAATTTAACTGAATAAAGTTTTTATTTTTAATTTTTCTTTATAAAAATTAAGAAATTTTTAAAAAAATTTGCAAAAAAGTCAACTAAATTATGTTTTTTGTTAAATTGAATTATATGTTCAATTATGACTAACATGTTTAGAAATATAAATTTAGCTGAATAAAGTTGTTATTTTGAATTTTTCGTTATAAAATTTAAGCAATTTTGAAAAAAATTGCAAAAAAAAGTAAACAAAATTATGTTTTTTTGTTAAATATATGTGGAATTATATATTAAATTATGATCAACATATTTAGAAATATAAATTTTGGTGAATAAAGTTGTTATTATTAATTTTTCTTTATAAAATTTAAGAAATTTTTAAAAAAAGTGCCAAAAAAAGTCAACTTATAGATATATGTTGAATTATATGTTAAATTATGATTAACATGCTTAGAAACATAAATTAAATTGAATAAAGTCGTTATTTTGAATTTTTCTTCGTAAAAATTAAGAAATTTTAAAAAAAATTTTCACTAAAATTTCACTCAAATAATGTGTTTTTGTTAAATATATGTGGAATTATATGTTAAATTATGATTAACATATTTAGAAATATAAATTTAACTGAATAAAGTTTTTATTTTTAATTTTTCTTTATAAAAATTAAGACATTTTTAAAAAAATTGGCAAAAAAGTCAACTAAATTATGTTTTTTGTTAAATATATGTGGAATTATATATTAAATTATGATCAACATATTTAGAAATATAAATTTAGCTGAATAAAGTTGTAATTTTTAACTTTTCGTTATAAAATTTAAGAAATTTTTAAAAAAATTGCCAAAAAAAGTCAACTAAATTATGGTTTTTTGTTAAATATATTTTGAATTATATGTTAAATTATGAATAACATGTTTAGAAATATAAATTTAGCTGAATAACGTTGTTATTTTTAATTTTTCGTTATAAAATTTAAGAAATTTTTAAAAAATTGCCAAAAAAAGTCAACTAAATTATGGTTTTTTGTTAAATATATGTTGAATTATATGTTAAATTATGATTAACATGTTAAGAAATATAAATTTAACTCTATAAGGTTGTTATTTTTAATTTTTCTTTATAAAAATTAAGAAATTTTAAAAAAAAAATTGGCAAAAAAAGTCAACTAAATTATGTTTTTTGTTAAATTTATGTTGAATTATATGTTAAATTATGAATAACATGTTTAGAAATATAAATTTAGCTGAATAACGTTGTTATTTTTAATTTTTCGTTATAAAATTTAAGAAATTTTTAAAAAAATTGGCAAAAAAAGTCAACTAAATTATGTTTTTTGTTAAATATATGTTGATTTATATGTTAAATTATAATTAACATGTTTAGAAATATAAATTTAACTGAATAAAGTTTTTATTTTTAATTTTTCTTTATAAAAATTAAGAAATTTTTAAAAAAATTGGCAAAAAAAGTCAACTAAATTATGTTTTTTGTTAAATTTATGTTGAATTATATGTTAAATTATGAATAACATGTTTGGAAATATAAATTTAGCTGAATAAAGTTGTTATTTGTAATTTTTCGTTATAAAATTTAAGAATTTTTTAAAAAATTGCCAAAAAAAGTCAACTAAATTATGGTTTTTTGTTAAATATATGTTGAATTATATGTTAAATTATGATTAACATGTTAAGAAATATAAATTTAACTGTATAAGGTTGTTATTTTTAATTTTTCTTTATAAAATTTAAGAAATTTTTAAAAATATTGCCAAAAAAGTAAGCAAAATTATGTTTTTAGTTAAATTTATGTTGAATTATATATTAAATTATGATCAACATATTTGGAAATATAAATTTAACTGAATAAAGTTGTTATTTTTAATTTTTCTTTATAAAAATTAAGAAATTTTAAAAAAAATTGGCAAAAACAGTCAACTAAATTATGTTTTTAGTTAAATTTATGTTGAATTATATGTTAAATTATGAATAACATGTTTAGAAATATAAATTTAGCTGAATAAAGTTGTTATTTTTAATTTCTCGTTATAAAATTTAAGAAATTTTTAAAAAAATTGGCAAAAAAAATCAACTAAATTATGTTTTTTGTTAAATGTATGTTCGATTATTTGTTAAATTATGATGAACATGTTTAGAAATATAAATTTGGCTGTGGAAAGTTGTTATTTTTTATTTTTCTTTATAAAATTTAAGAAATTTTTAAAAAAATTGCCAAAAAAAGTCAACTAAACTATGGTTTTTTGTTAAATATATGTTGAATTATATGTTAAATTATGATTAACATGCTTAGAAACATAAATATAGCTGAAAAAAGTTTTTATTTTTATTTATTTTTATAAAATGTAAGAAACTTTTAAAAAAAATATAAATTTTGCTGAATAAAGTTGTTATTTTTAATTTTTCTTTATAAAGTTTAAGAAATTTTTAAAAAAATTGCCAAAAAAAGTAAACAAAATTAAGTTTTTTTGTTAAATATATGTGGAATTATATATTAAAATATGATCAACATATTTAGAAATATAAATTTTGCTGAATAAAGTTGTTATTTATAAATTTTCTTTATAAAAATTAAGAAATTTTTAATAAAATTGGCAAAAAAAGTCAACTAAATTATGTTTTTTGTTAAATGTATGTTGAATTATATGTGAAATTATGAATAACATGTTTAGAAATATAAATTTAGCTGAATAAAGTTGTTATTTTTAATTTTTCGTTATAAAATTTAAGAAATTTTTAAAAAAATTGCCAAAAAAAGTAAACAAAATTATGTTTTTTTGTTAAATATATGTGGAATTATATGTTAAATTATGATTAACATATTTAGAAATATAAATTTAACTTAATAAAGTTTTTATTTTTAATTTTTCTTTATAAAAATTAAGAAATTTTTAAAAAAATTGGCAAAAAAGTCAACTAAATTATGTTTTTTGTTAAATTGAATTATATGTTCAATTATGACTAACATGTTTAGAAATATAAATTTAGCTGAATAAAGTTGTTATTTTGAATTTTTCGTTATAAAATTTAAGCAATTTTGAAAAAAATTGCAAAAAAAAGTAAACAAAATTATGTTTTTTTGTTAAATATATGTGGAATAATATATTAAATTATGATCAACATATTTAGAAATATAAATTTTGGTGAATAAAGTTGTTATTTTTAATTTTTCTTTATAAAATTTAAGAAATTTTTAAAAAAAGTGCCAAAAAAAGTCAACTTATAGATATATGTTGAATTATATGTTAAATTATGATTAACATGCTTAGAAACATAAATTTAATTGAATAAAGTCGTTATTTTGAATATTTCTTCATAAAAATTAAGAAATTTTTAAAAAAATTGTCACTAAAATTTCACTCAAATAATGTGTTTTTGTTAAATATATGTGGAATTATATGTTAAATTATGACTAACATATTTAGAAATATAAATTTAACTGAATAAAGTTTTTATTTTTAATTTTTCTTTATAAAAATTAAGAAATTTTTAAAAAAAATTGGCAAAAAAGTCAACTAAATTATGTTTTTTGTTAAATCTATGTTGAATTATATGTTAAATTATGAATAATATGTTTAGAAATATAAATTTAGCTGAATAAAGTTGTAATTTTTAATTTTTCGTTATAAAATTTAAGAAATTTTTAAAAAAATGGCCAAAAAAAGTCAACTAAATTATGGTTTTTTGTTAAATATATTTTGAATTATATGTTAAATAATTATTAACATGCTTAGAAACATAAATTTAACTGAATAAAGTTTTTATTTTTAATTTTTCTTTATAAAAATTAAGAAATTTTTAAAAAAATTGGCAAAAAACGTCAACTAAATTATGTTTTTTGTTAAATTTATGTTGAATTATATGTTAAATTATGAATAACATGTTTAGAAATATAAATTTAGCTGAAAAAAGTTTTTATTTTTATTTTTTTTTATAAAATGTAAGAAACTTTTAAAAAAAATTCCAAAAAAAGTCAACAAAATTATGTTTTTTGTTAAATATATGTTGATTTATATGTTAAATTATGATAAACATGTTAAGAAATATAAATTTAACTGAATAAAGTTTTTATTTTTAATTTTTCTTTATAAAAATTAAGAAATTTTTAAAAAAATTGGCAAAAAAAGTCAACTAAATTATGTTTTTTGTTAAATTTATGTTGAATTATATGTTAAATTATGAATAACATGTTTGGAAATATAAATTTAGCTGAATAAAGTTGTTATTTGTAATTTTTCGTTATAAAATTTAAGAATTTTTTAAAAAAATTGCCAAAAAAAGTCAACTAAATTATGGCTTTTTGTTAAATATATGTTGAATTATATGTTAAATTATGATTAACATGTTAAGAAATATAAATTTAACTGTATAAAGTTGTTATTTTTAATTTTTCTTTATAAAATTTAAGAAATTTTTAAAAATATTGCCAAAAAAGTAAGCAAAATTATGTTTTTAGTTAAATATATGTTGATTTATATGTTAAATTATAATTAACATGTTTAGAAATATAAATTTAACTGAATAAAGTTTTTATTTTTAATTTTTCTTTATAAAAATTAAGAAATTTTTAAAAAAATTGGCAAAAATTCAACTAAATTATGTTTTTTGTTAAATATATGTTTATTTATATGTTAAATTATAATTAACATGTTTAGAAATATAAATTTAACTGAATAAAGTTTTTATTTTTAATTTTTCTTTATAAAAATTAAGAAATTTTTAAAAAAATTGGCAAAAAAAGTCAACTAAATTATGTTTTTTGTTAAATTTATGTTGAATTAAATGTTAAATTATGAATAACATGTTTGGAAATATAAATTTAGCTGAATAAAGTTGTTATTTTTAATTTTTCGTTATAAAATTTAAGAATTTTTTTAAAAAATTGCCAAAAAAAGTCAACTAAATTATGGTTTTTTGTTAAATATATGTTGAATTATATGTTAAATTATGATTAACATGCTTAGAAACATAAATTTAGCTGAATAAAGTTTTTATTTTGAATTTTTCTTTATAAAATTTAAGAAATTTTTAAAAAAATTTTCACAAAAATTTCACCTAAATAATGTTTTTTTGTTAAATATATGTTGATTTATATGTTAAATTATGATTAACATGTTTAGAAATATAAATTTAACTGTATAAAGTTGTTATTTTTAATACTTCTTTATAAAATTTAAGAAATTTTTAAAAAAATTGGCAAAAAATCAACTAAATTATGTTTTTTGTTAAATGTATGTTCTATTATTTGTTAAATTATGATGAACATGTTTAGAAATATAAATTTGGCAGGAGAAAGTTGTTATTTTTTATTTTTCTTTATAAAATTTAAGAAATTTTTAAAAAAATTGCCAAAAAAAGTCAACTAAACTATGGTTTTTTGTTAAATATATGTTGAATTATATGTTAAATTATGATTAACATGCTTAGAAACATAAATTTAGCTGAAAAAAGTTTTTATTTTTATTTTTTTTTATAAAATGTAAGAAACTTTTAAAAAAAATTCCAAAAAAAGTCAACTAAATTATGGTTTTTTGTTAAATATATGTTGAATTATATGTTAAATTATGATTAACATGTTAAGAAATATAAATTTAACTGTATAAAGTTGTTATTTTTAATTTTTCTTTATAAAATTTAAGAAATTTTTAAAAATATTGCCAAAAAAGTAAGCTAAATTATGTTTTTAGTTAAATTTATGTTGAATTATATATTAAATTATGATCAACATATTTAGAAATATAAATTTAACTGAATAAAGTTGTTATTTTTAATTTTTCTTTATAAAATTTAAGAAATTTTGTAAAAAATCGCCAAAAAAAGTCAACTAAACTATGGTTTTTTGTTAAATATATGTGGAATTATATATTAAATTATGATCAACATATTTAGAAATATAAATTTGGCAGGATGTTTAGAAATATAAATTTAACTGAATAAAGTTTTTATTTTTAATTTTTCTTTATAAAAATTAAGAAATTTTTAAAAAAATTGGCAAAAAAAGTCAACTAAATTATGTTTTTTGTTAAATTTATGTTGAATTAAATGTTAAATTATGAATAACATGTTTGGAAATATAAATTTAGCTGAATAAAGTTGTTATTTTTAATTTTTCGTTATAAAATTTAAGAATTTTTTTAAAAAATTGCCAAAAAAAGTCAACTAAATTATGGTTTTTTGTTAAATATATGTTGAATTATATGTTAAATTATGATTAACATGCTTAGAAACATAAATTTAGCTGAATAAAGTTTTTATTTTGAATTTTTCTTTATAAAATTTAAGAAATTTTTAAAAAAATTTTCACAAAAATTTCACCTAAATAATGTTTTTTTGTTAAATATATGTTGATTTATATGTTAAATTATGATTAACATGTTTAGAAATATAAATTTAACTGTATAAAGTTGTTATTTTTAATACTTCTTTATAAAATTTAAGAAATTTTTAAAAAAATTGGCAAAAAATCAACTAAATTATGTTTTTTGTTAAATGTATGTTCTATTATTTGTTAAATTATGATGAACATGTTTAGAAATATAAATTTGGCAGGAGAAAGTTGTTATTTTTTATTTTTCTTTATAAAATTTAAGAAATTTTTAAAAAAATTGCCAAAAAAAGTCAACTAAACTATGGTTTTTTGTTAAATATATGTTGAATTATATGTTAAATTATGATTAACATGCTTAGAAACATAAATTTAGCTGAAAAAAGTTTTTATTTTTATTTTTTTTTATAAAATGTAAGAAACTTTTAAAAAAAATTCCAAAAAAAGTCAACTAAATTATGGTTTTTTGTTAAATATATGTTGAATTATATGTTAAATTATGATTAACATGTTAAGAAATATAAATTTAACTGTATAAAGTTGTTATTTTTAATTTTTCTTTATAAAATTTAAGAAATTTTTAAAAATATTGCCAAAAAAGTAAGCCAAATTATGTTTTTAGTTAAATTTATGTTGAATTATATATTAAATTATGATCAACATATTTAGAAATATAAATTTAACTGAATAAAGTTGTTATTTTTAATTTTTCTTTATAAAATTTAAGAAATTTTGTAAAAAATCGCCAAAAAAAGTCAACTAAACTATGGTTTTTTGTTAAATATATGTGGAATTATATATTAAATTATGATCAACATATTTAGAAATATAAATTTGGCAGGAGAAAGTTGTTATTTTTTATTTTTCTTTATAAAATTTAAGAAATTTTTAAAAAAATTGCCAAAAAAAGTCAACTAAACTATGGTTTTTTGTTAAATATATGTTGAATTATATGTTAAATTATGATTAACATGCTTAGAAACATAAATTTAGCTGAAAAAAGTTGTTATTTTTAATTTTTCGTTATAAAATTTAAGAAATTTTTAAAAAAATTGGCAAAAAATCAACTAAATTATGTTTTTTGTTAAATGTATGTTCTATTATTTGTTAAATTATGATGAACATGTTTAGAAATATAAATTTGGCAGGAGAAAGTTGTTATTTTTTATTTTTCTTTATAAAATTTAAGAAATTTTTAAAAAAATTGCCAAAAAAAGTCAACTAAACTATGGTTTTTTGTTAAATATATGTTGAATTATATGTTAAATTATGATTAACATGCTTAGAAACATAAATTTAGCTGAAAAAAGTTTTTATTTTTATTTTTTTTTATAAAATGTAAGAAACTTTTAAAAAAAATTCCAAAAAAAGTCAACTAAATTATGGTTTTTTGTTAAATATATGTTGAATTATATGTTAAATTATGATTAACATGTTAAGAAATATAAATTTAACTGTATAAAGTTGTTATTTTTAATTTTTCTTTATAAAATTTAAGAAATTTTTAAAAATATTGCCAAAAAAGTAAGCTAAATTATGTTTTTAGTTAAATTTATGTTGAATTATATATTAAATTATGATCAACATATTTAGAAATATAAATTTAACTGAATAAAGTTGTTATTTTTAATTTTTCTTTATAAAATTTAAGAAATTTTGTAAAAAATCGCCAAAAAAAGTCAACTAAACTATGGTTTTTTGTTAAATATATGTGGAATTATATATTAAATTATGATCAACATATTTAGAAATATAAATTTGGCAGGATGTTTAGAAATATAAATTTAACTGAATAAAGTTTTTATTTTTAATTTTTCTTTATAAAAATTAAGAAATTTTTAAAAAAATTGGCAAAAAAAGTCAACTAAATTATGTTTTTTGTTAAATTTATGTTGAATTAAATGTTAAATTATGAATAACATGTTTGGAAATATAAATTTAGCTGAATAAAGTTGTTATTTTTAATTTTTCGTTATAAAATTTAAGAATTTTTTTAAAAAATTGCCAAAAAAAGTCAACTAAATTATGGTTTTTTGTTAAATATATGTTGAATTATATGTTAAATTATGATTAACATGCTTAGAAACATAAATTTAGCTGAATAAAGTTTTTATTTTGAATTTTTCTTTATAAAATTTAAGAAATTTTTAAAAAAATTTTCACAAAAATTTCACCTAAATAATGTTTTTTTGTTAAATATATGTTGATTTATATGTTAAATTATGATTAACATGTTTAGAAATATAAATTTAACTGTATAAAGTTGTTATTTTTAATACTTCTTTATAAAATTTAAGAAATTTTTAAAAAAATTGGCAAAAAATCAACTAAATTATGTTTTTTGTTAAATGTATGTTCTATTATTTGTTAAATTATGATGAACATGTTTAGAAATATAAATTTGGCAGGAGAAAGTTGTTATTTTTTATTTTTCTTTATAAAATTTAAGAAATTTTTAAAAAAATTGCCAAAAAAAGTCAACTAAACTATGGTTTTTTGTTAAATATATGTTGAATTATATGTTAAATTATGATTAACATGCTTAGAAACATAAATTTAGCTGAAAAAAGTTTTTATTTTTATTTTTTTTTATAAAATGTAAGAAACTTTTAAAAAAAATTCCAAAAAAAGTCAACTAAATTATGGTTTTTTGTTAAATATATGTTGAATTATATGTTAAATTATGATTAACATGTTAAGAAATATAAATTTAACTGTATAAAGTTGTTATTTTTAATTTTTCTTTATAAAATTTAAGAAATTTTTAAAAATATTGCCAAAAAAGTAAGCCAAATTATGTTTTTAGTTAAATTTATGTTGAATTATATATTAAATTATGATCAACATATTTAGAAATATAAATTTAACTGAATAAAGTTGTTATTTTTAATTTTTCTTTATAAAATTTAAGAAATTTTGTAAAAAATCGCCAAAAAAAGTCAACTAAACTATGGTTTTTTGTTAAATATATGTGGAATTATATATTAAATTATGATCAACATATTTAGAAATATAAATTTGGCAGGAGAAAGTTGTTATTTTTTATTTTTCTTTATAAAATTTAAGAAATTTTTAAAAAAATTGCCAAAAAAAGTCAACTAAACTATGGTTTTTTGTTAAATATATGTTGAATTATATGTTAAATTATGATTAACATGCTTAGAAACATAAATTTAGCTGAAAAAAGTTGTTATTTTTAATTTTTCGTTATAAAATTTAAGAAATTTTTAAAAAAATTGGCAAAAAAAATTAACTAAATCATGTTTTTTGTTAAATGTATGTTCGATTATTTGTTAAATTATGATGAACATGTTTAGAAATATAAATTTGGCTGTAGAAAGTTGTTATTTTTTATTTTTCTTTATAAAATTTAAGAAATTTTTAAAAAAATTGCCAAAAAAAGTCAACTAAACTATGGTTTTTTGTTAAATATATGTTGAATTATATGTTAAATTATGATTAACATGCTTAGAAACATAAATTTAACTGAAAAAAGTTTTTATTTTTATTTATTTTTATAAAATGTAAGAAACTTTTAAAAAAAATTCCAAAAAAAGTCAACAAAATTATGTTTTTTGTTAAATATATGTTGATTTATATTTTAAATTATGATAAACATGTTAAGAAATATAAATTTAACTGAATAAAGTTTTTATTTTTAATTTTTCTTTATAAAAATTAAGAAATTTTTAAAAAAATTGGCAAAAAAAGTCAACTAAATTATGTTTTTTGTTAAATTTATGTTGAATTATATGTTAAATTATGAATAACATGTTTGGAAATATAAATTTAGCTGAATAAAGTTGTTATTTGTAATTTTTCGTTATAAAATTTAAGAATTTTTTAAAAAAATTGCCAAAAAAAGTCAACTAAATTATGGTTTTTTGTTAAATATATGTTGAATTATATGTTAAATTATGATTAACATGTTAAGAAATATAAATTTAACTGTATAAAGTTGTTATTTTTAATTTTTCTTTATAAAATTTAAGAAATTTTTAAAAATATTGCCAAAAAAGTAAGCAAAATTATGTTTTTAGTTAAATTTATGTTGAATTATATATTAAATTATGATCAACATATTTAGAAATATACATTTAACTGAATAAAGTTGTTATTTTTAATTTTTCTTTATAAAATTTAAGAAATTTTTAAAAATATTGCCAAAAAAGTAAGCAAAATTATGTTTTTTTGTTAAATATATGTGGAATTATATATTAAATTATGATCAACATATTTAGAAATATAAATTTTGCTGAATAAAGTTGTTATTTTTAATTTTTCTCTATAAAGTTTAAGAAATTTTTAAAAAAATTGCCAAAAAAAGTAAACAAAATTAAGTTTTTTTGTTAAATATATGTGGAATTATATATTAAAATATGATCAACATATTTAGAAATATAAATTTTGCTGAATAAAGTTGTTATTTATAAATTTTCTTTATAAAAATTAAGAAATTTTTAATAAAATTGGCAAAAAAAGTCAACTAAATTATGTTTTTTGTTAAATGTATGTTGAATTATATGTGAAATTATGAATAACATGTTTAGAAATATAAATTTAGCTGAATAAAGTTGTTATTTTTAATTTTTCGTTATAAAATTTAAGAAATTTTTAAAAAAATTGCCAAAAAAAGTAAACAAAATTATGTTTTTTTGTTAAATATATGTGGAATTATATGTTAAATTATGATTAACATATTTAGAAATATAAATTTAACTTAATAAAGTTTTTATTTTTAATTTTTCTTTATAAAAATTAAGAAATTTTTAAAAAAATTGGCAAAAAAGTCAACTAAATTATGTTTTTTGTTAAATTGAATTATATGTTCAATTATGACTAACATGTTTAGAAATATAAATTTAGCTGAATAAAGTTGTTATTTTGAATTTTTCGTTATAAAATTTAAGCAATTTTGAAAAAAATTGCAAAAAAAAGTAAACAAAATTATGTTTTTTTGTTAAATATATGTGGAATTATATATTAAATTATGATCAACATATTTAGAAATATAAATTTTGGTGAATAAAGTTGTTATTTTTAATTTTTCTTTATAAAATTTAAGAAATTTTTAAAAAAAGTGCCAAAAAAAGTCAACTTATAGATATATGTTGAATTATATGTTAAATTATGATTAACATGCTTAGAAACATAAATTTAATTGAATAAAGTCGTTATTTTGAATTTTTCTTCATAAAAATTAAGAAATTTTTAAAAAAATTGTCACTAAAATTTCACTCAAATAATGTGTTTTTGTTAAATATATGTGGAATTATATGTTAAATTATGACTAACATATTTAGAAATATAAATTTAACTGAATAAAGTTTTTATTTTTAATTTTTCTTTATAAAAATTAAGAAATTTTTAAAAAAAATTGGCAAAAAAGTCAACTAAATTATGTTTTTTGTTAAATCTATGTTGAATTATATGTTAAATTATGAATAATATGTTTAGAAATATAAATTTAGCTGAATAAAGTTGTAATTTTTAATTTTTCGTTATAAAATTTAAGAAATTTTTAAAAAACTTGCCAAAAAAAGTCAACTAAATTATGGTTTTTTGTTAAATATATTTTGAATTATATGTTAAATAATTATTAACATGCTTAGAAACATAAATTTAACTGAATAAAGTTTTTATTTTTAATTTTTCTTTATAAAAATTAAGAAATTTTTAAAAAAATTGGCAAAAAACGTCAACTAAATTATGTTTTTTGTTAAATTTATGTTGAATTATATGTTAAATTATGAATAACATGTTTGGAAATATAAATTTAGCTGAATAAAGTTGTTATTTGTAATTTTTCGTTATAAAATTTAAGAATTTTTTAAAAAAATTGCCAAAAAAAGTCAACTAAATTATGGTTTTTTGTTAAATATATGTTGAATTATATGTTAAATTATGATTAACATGTTAAGAAATATAAATTTAACTGTATAAAGTTGTTATTTTTAATTTTTCTTTATAAAATTTAAGAAATTTTTAAAAATATTGCCAAAAAAGTAAGCAAAATTATGTTTTTAGTTAAATATATGTTGATTTATATGTTAAATTATAATTAACATGTTTAGAAATATAAATATAACTGAATAAAGTTTTTATTTTTAATTTTTCTTTATAAAAATTAAGAAATTTTTAAAAAAATTGGCAAAAATTCAACTAAATTATGTTTTTTGTTAAATATATGTATGTTAAATTATAATTAACATGTTTAGAAATATAAATTTAACTGAATAAAGTTTTTATTTTTAATTTTTCTTTATAAAAATTAAGAAATTTTTAAAAAAATTGGCAAAAAACGTCAACTAAATTATGTTTTTTGTTAAATTTATGTTGAATTATATGTTAAATTATGAATAACATGTTTAGAAATATAAATTTAGCTGAAAAAAGTTTTTATTTTTATTTTTTTTTATAAAATGTAAGAAACTTTTAAAAAAAATTCCAAAAAAAGTCAACAAAATTATGTTTTTTGTTAAATATATGTTGATTTATATGTTAAATTATGATAAACATGTTAAGAAATATAAATTTAACTGAATAAAGTTTTTATTTTTAATTTTTCTTTATAAAAATTAAGAAATTTTTAAAAAAATTGGCAAAAAAAGTCAACTAAATTATGTTTTTTGTTAAATTTATGTTGAATTATATGTTAAATTATGAATAACATGTTTGGAAATATAAATTTAGCTGAATAAAGTTGTTATTTGTAATTTTTCGTTATAAAATTTAAGAATTTTTTAAAAAAATTGCCAAAAAAAGTCAACTAAATTATGGTTTTTTGTTAAATATATGTTGAATTATATGTTAAATTATGATTAACATGTTAAGAAATATAAATTTAACTGTATAAAGTTGTTATTTTTAATTTTTCTTTATAAAATTTAAGAAATTTTTAAAAATATTGCCAAAAAAGTAAGCAAAATTATGTTTTTAGTTAAATATATGTTGATTTATATGTTAAATTATAATTAACATGTTTAGAAATATAAATTTAACTGAATAAAGTTTTTATTTTTAATTTTTCTTTATAAAAATTAAGAAATTTTTAAAAAAATTGGCAAAAATTCAACTAAATTATGTTTTTTGTTAAATATATGTATGTTAAATTATAATTAACATGTTTAGAAATATAAATTTAACTGAATAAAGTTTTTATTTTTAATTTTTCTTTATAAAAATTAAGAAATTTTTAAAAAAATTGGCAAAAAAAGTCAACTAAATTATGTTTTTTGTTAAATTTATGTTGAATTAAATGTTAAATTATGAATAACATGTTTGGAAATATAAATTTAGCTGAATAAAGTTGTTATTTTTAATTTTTCGTTATAAAATTTAAGAATTTTTTTAAAAAATTGCCAAAAAAAGTCAACTAAATTATGGTTTTTTGTTAAATATATGTTGAATTATATGTTAAATTATGATTAACATGCTTAGAAACATAAATTTAGCTGAATAAAGTTTTTATTTTGAATTTTTCTTTATAAAATTTAAGAAATTTTTAAAAAAAAATTCACAAAAATTTCACCTAAATAATGTTTTTTTGTTAAATATATGTTGATTTATATGTTAAATTATGATTAACATGTTTAGAAATATAAATTTAACTGTATAAAGTTGTTATTTTTAATACTTCTTTATAAAATTTAAGAAATTTTTAAAAAAATTGGCAAAAAATCAACTAAATTATGTTTTTTGTTAAATGTATGTTCTATTATTTGTTAAATTATGATGAACATGTTTAGAAATATAAATTTGGCAGGAGAAAGTTGTTATTTTTTATTTTTCTTTATAAAATTTAAGAAATTTTTAAAAAAATTGCCAAAAAAAGTCAACTAAACTATGGTTTTTTGTTAAATATATGTTGAATTATATGTTAAATTATGATTAACATGCTTAGAAACATAAATTTAGCTGAAAAAAGTTTTTATTTTTATTTTTTTTTATAAAATGTAAGAAACTTTTAAAAAAAATTCCAAAAAAAGTCAACTAAATTATGGTTTTTTGTTAAATATATGTTGAATTATATGTTAAATTATGATTAACATGTTAAGAAATATAAATTTAACTGTATAAAGTTGTTATTTTTAATTTTTCTTTATAAAATTTAAGAAATTTTTAAAAATATTGCCAAAAAATAAGCAAAATTATGTTTTTAGTTAAATTTATGTTGAATTATATATTAAATTATGATCAACATATTTAGAAATATAAATTTAACTGAATAAAGTTGTTATTTTTAATTTTTCTTTATAAAATTTAAGAAATTTTTTAAAAAATCGCCAAAAAAAGTCAACTAAACTATGGTTTTTTGTTAAATATATGTGGAATTATATATTAAATTATGATCAACATATTTAGAAATATAAATTTTGCTGAATAAAGTTGTTATTTTTATTTTTTCTTTATAAAAATTAAGAAATTTTAAAAAAAATTGGCAAAAAAAGTCAACTAAATTATGTTTTTAGTTAAATTTATGTTGAATTATATGTTAAATTATGAATAACATGTTTAAAAATATAAATTTAGCTGAATAAAGTTGTTATTTTTAATTTTTCGTTATAAAATTTAAGAAATTTTTAAAAAAATTGGCAAAAAAAATTAACTAAATCATGTTTTTTGTTAAATGTATGTTCGATTATTTGTTAAATTATGATGAACATGTTTAGAAATATAAATTTGGCTGTAGAAAGTTGTTATTTTTTATTTTTCTTTATAAAATTTAAGAAATTTTTAAAAAAATTGCCAAAAAAAGTCAACTAAACTATGGTTTTTTGTTAAATATATGTTGAATTATATGTTAAATTATGATTAACATGCTTAGAAACATAAATTTAACTGAAAAAAGTTTTTATTTTTATTTATTTTTATAAAATGTAAGAAACTTTTAAAAAAAATTCCAAAAAAAGTCAACAAAATTATGTTTTTTGTTAAATATATGTTGATTTATATGTTAAATTATGATAAACATGTTAAGAAATATAAATTTAACTGAATAAAGTTTTTATTTTTAATTTTTCTTTATAAAAATTAAGAAATTTTTAAAAAAATTGGCAAAAAAAGTCAACTAAATTATGTTTTTTGTTAAATTTATGTTGAATTATATGTTAAATTATGAATAACATGTTTGGAAATATAAATTTAGCTGAATAAAGTTGTTATTTGTAATTTTTCGTTATAAAATTTAAAAATTTTTTAAAAAAATTGCAAAAAAAGTCAACTAAATTATGGTTTTTTGTTAAATATATGTTGAATTATATGTTAAATTATGATTAACATGTTAAGAAATATAAATTTAACTGTATAAAGTTGTTATTTTTAATTTTTCTTTATAACATTTAAGAAATTTTTAAAAATATTGCCAAAAAAGTAAGCAAAATTATGTTTTTAGTTAAATTTATGTTGAATTATATATTAAATTATGATCAACATATTTAGAAATATAAATTTAACTGAATAAAGTTGTTATTTTTAATTTTTCTTTATAAAATTTAAGAAATTTTTAAAAATATTGCCAAAAAAGTAAGCAAAATTATGTTTTTTTGTTAAATATATGTGGAATTATATATTAAATTATGATCAACATATTTAGAAATATAAATTTTGCTGAATAAAGTTGTTATTTTTAATTTTTCTTTATAAAAATTGAGAAATTTTAAAAAAAATTGGCAAAAAAAGTCAACTAAATTATGTTTTTAGTTAAATTTATGTTGAATTATATGTTAAATTATGAATAACATGTTTAGAAATATAAATTTAGCTGAATAAAGTTGTTATTTTTAATTTTTCGTTATAAAATTTAAGAAATTTTTAAAAAAATTGGCACAAAAAATTAACTAAATTATGTTTTTTGTTAAATGTATGTTCGATTATTTGTTAAATTATGATGAACATGTTTAGAAATATAAATTTGGCTGTAGAAAGTTGTTATTTTTTATTTTTCTTTATAAAATTTAAGAAATTTTTAAAAAAATTGCCAAAAAAAGTCAACTAAACTATGGTTTTTTGTTAAATATATGTTGAATTATATGTTAAATTATGATTAACATGCTTAGAAACATAAATTTAACTGAAAAAAGTTTTTATTTTTATTTATTTTTATAAAATGTAAGAAACTTTTAAAAAAAATATAAATTTTGCTGAATAAAGTTGTTATTTTTAATTTTTCTTTATAAAGTTTAAGAAATTTTTAATAAAATTGGCAAAAAAAGTCAACTAAATTATGTTTTTTGTTAAATGTATGTTGAATTATATGTGAAATTATGAATAACATGTTTAGAAATATAAATTTAGCTGAATAAAGTTGTTATTTTTAATTTTTCGTTATAAAATTTAAGAAATTTTTAAAAAAATTGCCAAAAAAAGTCAACTAAATTATGTTTTTTGTTAAATTGAATTATATGTTCAATTATGACTAACATGTTTAGAAATATAAATTTAGCTGAATAAAGTTGTTATTTTGAATTTTTCGTTATAAAATTTAAGCAATTTTGAAAAAAATTGCAAAACAAAGTAAACAAAATTATGTTTTTTTGTTAAATATATGTGGAATTATATATTAAATTATGATCAACATATTTAGAAATATAAATTTTGGTGAATAAAGTTGTTATTTTTAATTTTTCTTTATAAAATTTAAGAAATTTTTAAAAAAAGTGCCAAAAAAAGTCAACTTATAGATATATGTTGAATTATATGTTAAATTATGATTAACATGCTTAGAAACATAAATTTAATTGAATAAAGTCGTTATTTTGAATTTTTCTTCATAAAAATTAAGAAATTTTTAAAAAAATTGTCACTAAAATTTCACTCAAATAATGTGTTTTTGTTAAATATATGTGGAATTATATGTTAAATTATGATTAACATATTTAGAAATATAAATTTAACTGAATAAAGTTTTTATTTTTAATTTTTCTTTATAAAAATTAAGAATTTTTTAAAAAAAATTGGCAAAAAAGTCAACTAAATTATGTTTTTTGTTAAATCTATGTTGAATTATATGTTAAATTATGAATAATATGTTTAGAAATATAAATTTAGCTGAATAAAGTTGTGATTTTTAATTTTTCGTTATAAAATTTAAGAAATTTTTAAAAAAATTGCCAAAAAAAGTCAACTAAATTATGTTTTTTGTTAAATCTATGTTGAATTATATGTTAAATTATGAATAATATGTTTAGAAATATAAATTTAGCTGAATAAAGTTGTGATTTTTAATTTTTCGTTATAAAAATTAAGAAATTTTTAAAAAAATTGGCAAAAAAGTCAACTAAATTATGTTTTTTGTTACATCTATGTTGAATTATATGTTAAATTATGAATAATATGTTTAGAAACATAAATTTAACTGAATAAAGTTTTTATTTTTAATTTTTCTTTATAAAATTTAAGAAATTTTTAAAAAAATTGGCAAAAATTCAACTAAATTATGTTTTTTGTTAAATATATGTTGATTTATATGTTAAATTATAATTAACATGTTTAGAAATATAAATTTAACTGAATAAAGTTTTTATTTTTAATTTTTCTTTATAAAAATTAAGAAATTTTTAAAAAAATTGGCAAAAAAAGTCAACTAAATTATGTTTTTTGTTAAATTTATGTTGAATTATATGTTAAATTATGAATAACATGTTTGGAAATATAAATTTAGCTGAATAAAGTTGTTATTTTTAATTTTTCGTTATAAAATTTAAGAAATTTTTAAAAAAATTGGCAAAAAAAATTAACTAAATCATGTTTTTTGTTAAATGTATGTTCGATTATTTGTTAAATTATGATGAACATGTTTAGAAATATAAATTTGGCTGTAGAAAGTTGTTATTTTTTATTTTTCTTTATAAAATTTAAGAAATTTTTAAAAAAATTGCCAAAAAAAGTCAACTAAACTATGGTTTTTTGTTAAATATATGTTGAATTATATGTTAAATTATGATTAACATGCTTAGAAACATAAATTTAACTGAAAAAAAGTTTTTATTTTTATTTATTTTTATAAAATGTAAGAAACTTTTAAAAAAAATTCCAAAAAAAGTCAACAAAATTATGTTTTTTGTTAAATATATGTTGATTTATATGTTAAATTATGATAAACATGTTAAGAAATATAAATTTAACTGAATAAAGTTTTTATTTTTAATTTTTCTTTATAAAAATTAAGAAATTTTTAAAAAAATTGGCAAAAAAAGTCAACTAAATTATGTTTTTTGTTAAATTTATGTTGAATTATATGTTAAATTATGAATAACATGTTTGGAAATATAAATTTAGCTGAATAAAGTTGTTATTTGTAATTTTTCGTTATAAAATTTAAGAATTTTTTAAAAAAATTGCCAAAAAAAGTCAACTAAATTATGGTTTTTTGTTAAATATATGTTGAATTATATGTTAAATTATGATTAACATGTTAAGAAATATAAATTTAACTGTATAAAGTTGTTATTTTTAATTTTTCTTTATAAAATTTAAGAAATTTTTAAAAATATTGCCAAAAAAGTAAGCAAAATTATGTTTTTAGTTAAATTTATGTTGAATTATATATTAAATTATGATCAACATATTTAGAAATATAAATTTAACTGAATAAAGTTTTTATTTTTAATTTTTCTTTATAAAAATTAAGAAATTTTTAAAAAAATTGGCAAAAAAAGTCAACTAAATTATGTTTTTTGTTAAATTTATGTTGAATTATATGTTAAATTATGAATAACATGTTTGGAAATATAAATTTAGCTGAATAAAGTTGTTATTTTTAATTTTTCGTTATAAAATTTAAGAATTTTTTAAAAAAATTGCCAAAAAAAGTCAACTAAATTATGGTTTTTTGTTAAATATATGTTGAATTATATGTTAAATTATGATTAACATGCTTAGAAACATAAATTTAGCTGAATAAAGTTTTTATTTTGAATTTTTCTTTATAAAATTTAAGAAATTTTTAAAAAAATTTTCACAAAAATTTCACCTAAATAATGTTTTTTTGTTAAATTAATTTTAACTGTATAAAGTTGTTATTTTTAATACTTCTTTATAAAATTTAAGAAATTTTTAAAAAAATTGGCAAAAAAAATCAACTAAATTATGTTTTTTGTTAAATGTATGTTCTATTATTTGTTAAATTATGATGAACATGTTTAGAAATATAAATTTGGCAGGAGAAAGTTGTTATTTTTTATTTTTCTTTATAAAATTTAAGAAATTTTTAAAAAAATTGCCAAAAAAAGTCAACTAAACTATGGTTTTTTGTTAAATATATGTTGAATTATATGTTAAATTATGATTAACATGCTTAGAAACATAAATTTAGCTGAAAAAAGTTTTTATTTTTATTTTTTTTTATAAAATGTAAGAAACTTTTAAAAAAAATTCCAAAAAAAGTCAACTAAATTATGGTTTTTTGTTAAATATATGTTGAATTATATGTTAAATTATGATGAACATGTTATTAAATATAAATTTAACTGTATAAAGTTGTTATTTTTAATTTTTCTTTATAAAATTTAAGAAATTTTTAAAAATATTGCCAAAAAAGTAAGCAAAATTATGTTTTTAGTTAAATTTATGTTGAATTAAATATTAAATTATGATCAACATATTTAGAAATATAAATTTAACTGAATAAAGTTGTTATTTTTAATTTTTCTTTATAAAATTTAAGAAATTTTTTAAAAAATCGCCAAAAAAAGTCAACTAAACTATGGTTTTTTGTTAAATATATGTGGAATTATATATTAAATTATGATCAACATATTTAAAAATATAAATTTTGCTGAATAAAGTTGTTATTTTTATTTTTTCTTTATAAAAATTAAGAAATTTAAAAAAAAATTGGCAAAAAAAGTCAACTAAATTATGTTTTTAGTTAAATTTATGTTGAATTATATGTTAAATTATGAATAACATGTTTAGAAATATAAATTTAGCTGAATAAAGTTGTTATTTTTAATTTTTCGTTATAAAATTTAAGAAATTTTTAAAAAAATTGGCAAAAAAAATTAACTAAATTATGTTTTTTGTTAAATGTATATTCGATTATTTGTTAAATTATGATGAACATGTTTAGAAATATAAATTTGGCTGTAGAAAGTTGTTATTTTTTATTTTTCTTTATAAAATTTAAGAAATTTTTAAAAAAATTGCCAAAAAAAGTCAACTAAACTATGGTTTTTTGTTTAATATATGTTGAATTATATGTTAAATTATGATTAACATGCTTAGAAACATAAATTTAACTGAAAAAAGTTTTTATTTTTATTTATTTTTATAAAATGTAAGAAACTTTTAAAAAAAATATAAATTTTGCTGAATAAAGTTGTTATTTTTAATTTTTCTTTATATAGTTTAAGAAATTTTTAAAAAAATTGCCAAAAAAAGTAAACAAAATTAAGTTTTTTTGTTAAATATATGTGGAATTATATATTAAAATATGATCAACATATTTAGAAATATAAATTTTGCTGAATAAAGTTGTTATTTTTAAATTTTCTTTATAAAAATTAAGAAATTTTTAATAAAATTGGCAAAAAAAGTCAACTAAATTATGTTTTTTGTTAAATGTATGTTGAATTATATGTGAAATTATGAATAACATGTTTAGAAATATAAATTTAGCTGAATAAAGTTGTTATTTTTAATTTTTCGTTATAAAATTTAAGAAATTTTTAAAAAAATTGCCAAAAAAAGTAAACAAAATTATGTTTTTTTGTTAAATATATGTGGAATTATATGTTAAATTATGATTAACATATTTAGAAATATAAATTTAACTGAATAAAGTTTTTATTTTTAATTTTTCTTTATAAAAATTAAGAAATTTTTAAAAAAATTGGCAAAAAAGTCAACTAAATTATGTTTTTTGTTAAATTGAATTATATGTTCAATTATGACTAACATGTTTAGAAATATAAATTTAGCTGAATAAAGTTGTTATTTTGAATTTTTCGTTATAAAATTTAAGCAATTTTGCAAAAAATTGCAAAAAAAAGTAAACAAAATTATGTTTTTTTGTTAAATATATGTGGAATTATATATTAAATTATGATCAACATATTTAGAAATATAAATTTTGGTGAATAAAGTTGTTATTTTTAATTTTTCTTTATAAAATTTAAGAAATTTTTAAAAAAAGTGCCAAAAAAAGTCAACTTATAGATATATGTTGAATTATATGTTAAATTATGATTAACATGCTTAGAAACATAAATTTAATTGAATAAAGTCGTTATTTTTAAATTTTCTTTATAAAATTTAAGAAATTTTTAAAAAAATTGGCAAAAATTCAACTAAATTATGTTTTTTGTTAAATATATGTTGATTTATATGTTAAATTATAATTAACATGTTTAGAAATATAAATTTAACTGAATAAAGTTTTTATTTTTAATTTTTCTTTATAAAAATTAAGAAATTTTTAAAAAAATTGGCAAAAAAAGTCAACTAAGTTATGTTTTTTGTTAAATTTATGTTGAATTATATGTTAAATTATGAATAACATGTTTGGAAATATAAATTTAGCTGAATAAAGTTGTTATTTTTAATTTTTCGTTATAAAATTTAAGAATTTTTTAAAAAAATTGCCAAAAAAAGTCAACTAAATTATGGTTTTTTGTTAAATATATGTTGAATTATATGTTAAATTATGATTAACATGCTTAGAAACATAAATTTAGCTGAATAAAGTTTTTATTTTGAATTTTTCTTTATAAAATTTAAGAAATTTTTAAACAAATTTTCACAAAAATTTCACCTAAATAATGTTTTTTTGTTAAATATATGTTGAATTATATGTTAAATTATGATTAACATGTTTAGAAATATAAATTTAACTGTATAAAGTTGTTATTTTTAATACTTCTTTATAAAATTTAAGAAATTTTTAAAAAAATTGGCAAAAAAAATCAACTAAATTATGTTTTTTGTTAAATGTATGTTCTATTATTTGTTAAATTATGATGAACATGTTTAGAAATATAAATTTGGCAGGAGAAAGTTGTTATTTTTTATTTTTCTTTATAAAATTTAAGAAATTTTTAAAAAAATTGCCAAAAAAAGTCAACTAAACTATGGTTTTTTGTTAAATATATGTTGAATTATATGTTAAATTATGATTAACATGCTTAGAAACATAAATTTAGCTGAAAAAAGTTTTTATTTCTATTTTTTTTTATAAAATGTAAGAAACTTTTAAAAAAAATTCCAAAAAAAGTCAACAAAATTATGTTTTTTGTTAAATATATGTTGATTTATATGTTAAATTATGATAAACATGTTAAGAAATATAAATTTAACTGAATAAAGTTTTTATTTTTAATTTTTCTTTATAAAAATTAAGAAATTTTTAAAAAAATTGGCAAAAAAAGTCAACTAAATTATGTTTTTAGTTAAATTTATGTTGAATTATATGTTGAATTACGAATAACATATTTAGAAATATAAATTTAGCTAAATAAAGTTGTTATTTTTAATTTTTCGTTATAAAATTTAAGAAATTTTTTAAAAAATCGCCAAAAAAAGTCAACTAAACTATGGTTTTTTGTTAAATATATGTTGAATTATATATTAAATTATGATCAACATATTTAGAAATATAAATTTAGCTGAATAAAGTTGTAATTTTTTATTTTTCGTTATAAAATTTAAGAAATTTTTAAAAAAATTGGCAAAAAAAGTCAACTAAATTATGTTTTTTGTTAAATTTATGTTGAATTATATGTTAAATTATGAATAACATGTTTAGAAATATAAATTTAGCTGAATAAAGTTGTTATTTTTAATTTTTCGTTATAAAATTTAAGAATTTTTTAAAAAAATTGCCAAAAAAAGTCAACTAAATTATGGTTTTTTGTTAAATATATGTTGAATTATATGTTAAATTATGATTAACATGCTTAGAAACATAAATTTATCTGAATAAAGTATTTATTTTGAATTTCTCTTTATAAAATTTAAGAAATTTTTAAAAAAATTGTCACAAAAATTTCACCTAAATAATGTTTTTTTGTTAAATATATGTTGATTTATATGTTCAATTATGATTAACATGTTAAGAAATATAAATTTAACTGTATACAGTTGTTATTTTTAATACTTCTTTATAAAAATTAAGAAATTTTAAAAAAATTGGCAATAAAAGTCAATTAATTATGTTTTTTGTTAAATATATGTTCTATTATTTGTTAAATTATGATGAACATGTTTAGAAATATAAATTTGGCTGAAGAAAGTTGTTATTTTTTATTTTTCTTTATAAAATTTAAGAAATTTTTAAAAAAATTGCCAAAAAAAGTCAACTAAACTATGGTTTTTGTGTAAATATATGTTGAATTATATGTTAAATTATGATTAACATGCTTAGAAACATAAATTTAGCTAAAAAAAGTTTTTTTTTTTTTTATAAAATGTAAGAAACTTTTAAAAAAAATTCCAAAAAAAGTCAACAAAATTATGTTTTTTGTTACATATATGTTGATTTATATGTTTAATTATGATTAACATGTTAAGAAATATAAATTTAACTGAATAAAGTTTTTATTTATAATTTTTCTTTATACAAATTAAGAAATTTATAAAAAAATTGGCAAAAAAAGTCAACTAAATTATGTTTTTTTGTTAAATATATGTGGAATTATATATTAAATTATGATCAACATATTTAGAAATATAAATTTAGCTGAATAAAGTTGTAATTTTTAATTTTTCGTTATAAAATTTAAGCAATTTTTAAAAAAATTGGCAACTTCATTGTTATTTTTAATTTTTCTTTAAAAAAATTAAGAAATTTTTAAAAAAATTTGCAAAAAAAGTCAACTAAATTATGTTTTTTGTTAAATTTATGTTGAATTATATGTTAAATTATGAATAACATGTTTAGAAATATAAATTTAGCTGAAAAAATTTGTTATTTTTTATTTTTCTTTATACAAATTTATATTTATATTTCTAAACAACATGTTTAGAAATATAAATTTAGCTGAATAAAGTAGTTATTTTTAATTTTTCGTTTTAAAATTTAAGAAATTTTTAAAAAAATTGCTAAAAAAAGTAAACTAAATTATGTTTTTTGTTAAATATATGTGGAATTATATGTTAAATTATGATTAACATATTTAGAAATATAAATTTAACTGAATATTGTTTTTATTTTTAATTTTTCTTTATAAAAATTAAGAAATTTTTAAAAAAATTGGCAAAAAAAGTCAACTAAATTATGTTTTTTTGTTAAATATATGTTGAATTATATATTAAATTATGATCAACATATTTAGAAATATAAATTTAGCTGAATAAAGTTGTAAAATTTTTCGTTATAAAATTTAAGAAATTTTTAAAAAAATTGGCAAAAAAAGTCAACTAAATTATGTTTTTTGTTAAATTTATGTTGAATTATATGTTAAATTATGAATAACATGTTTAGAAATATAAATTTAACTGTATAAAGTTGTTATTTTTAATACTTCTTTATAAAATTTAAGAAATTTTTAAAAAAATTGGCAAAAAAAATCAACTAAATTATGTTTTTTGTTAAATGTATGTTCTATTATTTGTTAAATTATGATGAACATGTTTAGAAATATAAATTTGGCAGGAGAAAGTTGTTATTTTTTATTTTTCTTTATAAAATTTAAGAAATTTTTAAAAAAATTGCCAAAAAAAGTCAACTAAACTATGGTTTTTTGTTAAATATATGTTGAATTATATGTTAAATTATGATTAACATGCTTAGAAACATAAATTTAGCTGAAAAAAGTTTTTATTTTTATTTTTTTTTATAAAATGTAAGAAACTTTTAAAAAAAATTCCAAAAAAAGTCAACAAAATTATGTTTTTTGTTAAATATATGTTGATTTATATGTTAAATTATGATAAACATGTTAAGAAATATAAATTTAACTGAATAAAGTTTTTATTTTTAATTTTTCTTTATAAAAATTAAGAAATTTTTAAAAAAATTGGCAAAAAAAGTCAACTAAATTATGTTTTTAGTTAAATTTATGTTGAATTATATGTTGAATTACGAATAACATGTTTATAAATATAAATTTAGCTGAATAAAGTTGTTATTTTTAATTTTTCGTTATAAAATTTAAGAAATTTTTTAAAAAATCGCCAAAAAAAGTCAACTAAACTATGGTTTTTTGTTAAATATATGTTGAATTATATATTAAATTATGATCAACATATTTAGAAATATAAATTTAGCTGAATAAAGTTGTAATTTTTTATTTTTCGTTATAAAATTTAAGAAATTTTTAAAAAAATTGGCAAAAAAAGTCAACTAAATTATGTTTTTTGTTAAATTTATGTTGAATTATATGTTAAATTATGAATAACATGTTTAGAAATATAAATTTAGCTGAATAAAGTTGTTATTTTTAATTTTTCGTTATAAAATTTAAGAATTTTTTAAAAAAATGGCCAAAAAAAGTCAACTAAATTATGGTTTTTTGTTAAATATATGTTGAATTATATGTTAAATTATGATTAACATGCTTAGAAACATAAATTTAGCTGAATAAAGTTTTTATTTTGAATTTCTCTTTATAAAATTTAAGAAATTTTTAAAAAAATTGTCACAAAAATTTCACCTAAATAATGTTTTTTTGTTAAATATATGTTGATTTATATGTTCAATTATGATTAACATGTTAAGAAATATAAATTTAACTGTATACAGTTGTTATTTTTAATACTTCTTTATAAAAATTAAGAAATTTTAAAAAAATTGGCAATAAAAGTCAATTAATTATGTTTTTTGTTAAATGTATGTTCTATTATTTGTTAAATTATGATGAACATGTTTAGAAATATAAATTTGGCTGAAGAAAGTTGTTATTTTTTATTTTTCTTTATAAAATTTAAGAAATTTTTAAAAAAATTGCCAAAAAAAGTCAACTAAACTATGGTTTTTGTGTAAATATATGTTGAATTATATGTTAAATTATGATTAACATGCTTAGAAACATAAATTTAGCTAAAAAAAGTTTTTTTTTTTTATAAAATGTAAGAAACTTTTAAAAAAAATTCCAAAAAAAGTCAACAAAATTATGTTTTTTGTTACATATATGTTGATTTATATGTTTAATTATGATTAACATGTTAAGAAATATAAATTTAACTGAATAAAGTTTTTATTTATAATTTTTCTTTATACAAATTAAGAAATTTATAAAAAAATTGGCAAAAAAAGTCAACTAAATTATGTTTTTTTGTTAAATATATGTGGAATTATATATTAAATTATGATCAACATATTTAGAAATATAAATTTAGCTGAATAAAGTTGTAATTTTTAATTTTTCGTTATAAAATTTAAGCAATTTTTAAAAAAATTGGCAACTTCATTGTTATTTTTAATTTTTCTTTAAAAAAATTAAGAAATTTTTAAAAAAATTTGCAAAAAAAGTCAACTAAATTATGTTTTTTGTTAAATTTATGTTGAATTATATGTTAAATTATGAATAACATGTTTAGAAATATAAATTTAGCTGAAAAAAGTTGTTATTTTTTATTTTTCTTTATACAAATTTATATTTATATTTCTAAACAACATGTTTAGAAATATAAATTTAGCTGAATAAAGTAGTTATTTTTAATTTTTCGTTTTAAAATTTAAGAAATTTTTAAAAAAATTGCTAAAAAAAGTAAACTAAATGATGTTTTTTGTTAAATATATGTGGAATTATATGTTAAATTATGATTAACATATTTAGAAATATAAATTTAACTGAATATTGTTTTTATTTTTAATTTTTCTTTATAAAAATTAAGAAATTTTTAAAAAAATTGGCAAAAAAAGTCAACTAAATTATGTTTTTTTGTTAAATATATGTTGAATTATATATTAAATTATGATCAACATATTTAGAAATATAAATTTAGCTGAATAAAGTTGTAAAATTTTTCGTTATAAAATTTAAGAAATTTTTAAAAAAATTGGCAAAAAAAGTCAACTAAATTATGTTTTTTGTTAAATTTATGTTGAATTATATGTTAATTTATGAATAACATGTTTAGAAATATAAATTTAGATGAATAAAGTTGTTATTTTTAATTTTTCGTTATAAAATTTAAGAATTTTTTAAAAAAATTGCCAAAAAAAGTCAACTAAATTATGGTTTTTTGTTAAATATATGTTGAATTATATGTTAAATTATGATTAACATGCTTAGAAACATAAATTTAGCTGAATAAAGTATTTATTTTGAATTTCTCTTTATAAAATTTAAGAAATTTTTAAAAAAATTGTCACAAAAATTTCACCTAAATAATGTTTTTTAGTTAAATATATGTTGATTTATATGTTAACTTATGATTAACATGTTAAGAAATATAAATTTAACTGTATAAAGTTGTTATTTTTAATACTTCTTTATAAAAATTAAGAAATTTTTAAAAAAATTGGCAATAAAAGTCAATTAATTATGTTTTTTGTTAAATGTATGTTCTATTATTTGTTAAATTATGATGAACATGTTAAGAAATATGAATTTAACTGAATAAAGTTTTTATTTTTAATTTTTCTTTATACAAATTAAGAAATTTATAAAAAAATTGGCAAAAAAAGTCAACTAAATTATGTTTTTTGTTAAATTTATGTTGAAATATATGTTAAATTATGAATAACATGTTTACAAATATAAATTTAGCTGAATAAAGTTGTTATTTTTAAGTTTTCGTTATAAAATTTAAGAAATTTTAAAAAAATTGGCAAAAAAAGTCAACTAAATTATGTTTTTAGTTAAATTTATGTTTAATTATATGTTAAATTATGAATAACATGTTTAGAAATATAAATTTTGCTGAATAAAGTTGTTATTTTTAATTTTTCTTTATAAAATTTAAGAAATTTTTAAAAATATTGCCAAAAAATTAAGCAAAGTTATGTTTTTTTGTTAAATATATGTGGAATTATATATTAAATTATGATCACCATATTTAGAAATATAAATTTTGCTGAATGAATTTGTTATTTTTAATTTTTGTTTAAAAAAATTAAGAAATTTTTAAAAAAATTTGCAAAAAAAGTCAACTAAATTATGTTTTTTGTTAAATTTATGTTGAATTATATGTTAAATTATGAATAACATGTTAAGAAATATAAATTTAACTGAATAAAGTTTTTATTTTTAATTTTTCTTTATAAAAATTAAGAAATTTTTAAAAAAATTGGCAAAAAAAGTCAACTAAATTATGTTTTTAGTTAAATTTATGTTGAATTATATGTTGAATTACGAATAACATGTTTAGAAATATAAATTTAGCTGAATAAAGTAGTTATTTTTAATTTTTCGTTATAAAATTTAAGAAATTTTTAAAAAAATTGCTAAAAAAAGTAAACTAAATTATGTTTTTTTGTTAAATATATGTGGAATTATATGTTAAATTATGATTAACATATTTAGAAATATAAATTTAACTGAATATTGTTTTTATTTTTAATTTTTCTTTATAAAAATTAAGAAATTTTTAAAAAAATTTGCAAAAAAAGTCAACTAAATTATGTTTTTTGTTAAATTTATGTTGAATTATATGTTAAATTATGAATAACATGTTTAGAAATATAAATTTAGCTGAACAAAGTTGTTATTTTTTATTTTTCGTTACAAAATTTAAGAAATTTTTAAAAAATTGCCAAAAAAAGTAAACAAAATTATGTTTTTTTGTTAAATATATGTGGAATTATATATTAAATTATGATTAACATATTAAGAAATATAAATTTAAATGAATAAAGTTTTTATTTTTAATTTTTCTTTATGAAAATTAAGAAATTTTTATAAAAATTGGCAAAAAAAGTCAACTAAATTATGGTTTTTTGTTAAATATATGTTGAATTATATGTTAAATTATGATTAACATGCTTAGAAATATAAATTTAGTTGAATAAAGTATTTATTTTGAATTTTTCTTTATAAAATTTAAGAAATTTTAAAAAAAATTGTAACAAAATTTCACCTAAATAACGTTTTTTTGTTAAATATATGTTGATTTATATGTTAAATTATGACTAACATGTTAAGAAATATAAATTTAACTGAATAAAGTTTTTATTTTTAATTTTTCTTTATGAAAATTAAGAAATTTTTAAAAAAATTGGCAAAAATTCAACTAAATTATGGTTTTTTGTTAAATTTATGTTGAATTATATGTTAAATTATGATTAACATATTTAGAAATATAAATTTAACTGAATAAAGTTTTTATTTTTTATTTTTCTTTATAAAAATTAAGAAATTTTTAAAAAAATTGCCAAAAAAAGTCAACTAAACTATGGTTTTTGTGTAAATATATGTTGAATTATATGTTAAATTATGATTAACATGCTTAGAAACATAAATTTAGCTGAAAAAAGTTTTTATATTTATTTTTTTTATAAAATGTAAGAAACTTTAAAAAAAAATTCCAAAAAAAGTCAACAAAATTATGTTTTTTGTTAAATATATGTTGATTCTTGATTTATATATTAAATTATGATTAACATGTTAAGAAATATAAATTTAACTGAATAAAGTTTTTATTTTTAATTTTTCTTTATACAAATTAAGAAATTTATAAAAAACTTGGCAAAAAAAGTCAACTAAATTATGTTTTTTGTTAAATATATGTGGAATTATATGTTAAATTATGATTAACATATTTAGAAATATAAATTTAACTGAATAAAATTTTTATTTTTCTTTATAAAAATTAAGAAATTTTTAAAAAAATTGGCAAAAAAAGTCAACTAAATTATGTTTTTAGTTAAATTTATGTTGAATTATATGTTAAATTATGAATAACATGTTTAGAAATATAAATTTAGCTGAATAAAGTTGTTATTTTTAATTTTTCTTTATAAAAATTAAGAAATTTTTAAAAAAATTGGCAAAAAACGAAAACTAAATTATGTTTTTTGTTAAATTTATGTTGAATTATATGTTAAATTATGAATGACATGTTTAGAAATATAAATTTAGCTGAATAAAGTTGTAATTTTTAATTTTTCGTTATAAAATTTAAGAAATTTTTAAAAAAATTGGCAAAAAAAGTCAACTAAATTATGTTTTTTGTTAAATATATGTTGATTTATATGTTAAATTATAATTAACATGTTTAGAAATATAAATTTAACTGAATAAAGTTTTTATTTTTAATTTTTCTTTATAAAAATTAAGAAATGTTTACAAAAATTGGCAAAAAAAGTCAACTAAATTATGTTTTTTGTTAAATTTATGTTGAATTATATGTTAAATTATGAATAACATGCTTAGAAACATAAATTTAGCTGAAAAAAGTTTTTATTTTTAATTTTTCGTTATAAAATTAAAGAAATTTTTAAAAAAATTGGCAAAAAAAGTCAACTAAATTATGTTTTTTGTTAAATTTATGTTGAATTATATGTTAAATTATGAATAACATGTTTAGAAATATAAATTTAGCTGAATAAAGTTGTTATTTTTAATTTTTCTTTATAAAAATTAAGAAATTTTTAAAAAAATTGGCAAAAAACGAAAACTAAATTATGTTTTTTGTTAAATTTATGTTGAATTATATGTTAAATTATGAATGACATGTTTAGAAATATAAATTTAGCTGAATAAAGTTGTAATTTTTAATTTTTCGTTATAAAATTTAAGAAATTTTTAAAAAAATTGGCAAAAAAAGTCAACAAAATTATGTTTTTTGTTAAATATATGTTGATTTATATGTTAAATTATAATTAACATGCTTAGAAATATAAATTTAACTGAATAAAGTTTTTATTTTTAATTTTTCTTTATAAAAATTAAGAAATGTTTACAAAAATTGGCAAAAAAAGTCAACTAAATTATGTTTTTTGTTAAATTTATGTTGAATTATATGTTAAATTATGAATAACATGCTTAGAAACATAAATTTAGCTGAAAAAAGTTTTTATTTTTAATTTTTCGTTATAAAATTAAAGAAATTTTTAAAAAAATTGGCAAAAAAAGTCAACTAAATTATGTTTTTTGTTAAATTTATGTTGAATTATATGTTAAATTATGAATAACATGTTTAGAAATATAAATTTAGCTGAATAAAGTTGTAATTTTTAATTTTTCGTTATAAAATTTAAGAATTTTTTAAAAAAATTGCCAAAAAAAGTCAACTAAATTATGGTTTTTTGTTAAATATATGTTGAATTATATGTTAAATTATGACTAACATGCTTAGAAACATAAATTTAGCTGAAAAAAGTTTTTATTTTTAATTTTTCGTTATAAAATTAAAGAAATTTTTAAAAAAATTGGCAAAAAAAGTCAACTAAATTATGTTTTTTGTTAAATTTATGTTGAATTATATGTTAAATTATGAATAACATGTTTAGAAATATAAATTTAGCTGAATAAAGTTGTTATTTTTAATTTTTCGTTATAAAATTTAAGAATTTTATAAAAAAATTGAATAAAGTTTTTATTTTTAATTTTTCTTTATAAAATTTAAGAAATTTTTAAAAAAATTGGCAAAAAAAGTCAACTAAATTATGTTTTTTTGTTAAATATATGTGGAATTATATATTAAATTATGATTAACATATTAAGAAATATAAATTTAAATGAATAAAGTTTTTATTTTTAATTTTTCTTTATGAAAATTAAGAAATTTTTAAAAAAATTGGCAAAAAAAGTCAACTAAATTATGGGTTTTTGTTAAATTTATGTTGAATTATATGTTAAATTATGAATAACATGTTTAGAAATATAAATTTAGCTGAATAAAGTAGTTATTTTTAATTTTTCGTTATAAAATTTAAGAAATTTTTAAAAAAATTGCTAAAAAAAGTAAACTAAACTATGGGTTTTTGTTAAATATATGTTGAATTATATGTTAAATTATGATTAACATGCTTAGAAACATAAATTTAGCTGAAAAAAGTTTTTATTTTAATTTTTTTTTATAAAATGTAAGAAACTTTTAAAAAAAAATTCCAAAAAAAATCAACAAAATTATGTTTTTTGTTAAATATATGTGGATTTATATGTTTAATTATGATTAACATATTTAGAAATATAAATTTACCTGAATAAAGTTTTTATTTTTAATTTTTCTTTATAAAAATTAAGAAATTTTTAAAAAGATTGCCAAAAAAAGTCAACTAAATTATGGGTTTTTGTTAAATTTATGTTGAATTATATGTTAAATTATGAATAACATGTTTAGAAATATAAATTTAGCTGAATAAAGTAGTTATTTTTAATTTTTCGTTATAAAATTTAAGAAATTTTTAAAAAAATTGCTAAAAAAAGTCAACTAAATTATGGTTTTTTGTTAAATATATGTTGAATTATATGTTAAATTATGACTAACATGCTTAGAAACATAAATTTAGCTGAAAAAAGTTTTTATTTTTAATTTTTCGTTATAAAATTAAAGAAATTTTTAAAAAAATTGGCAAAAAAAGTCAACTAAATTATGTTTTTTGTTAAATTTATGTTGAATTATATGTTAAATTATGAATAACATGTTTAGAAATATAAATTTAGCTGAATAAAGTTGTTATTTTTAATTTTTCGTTATAAAATTTAAGAATTTTATAAAAAAATTGAATAAAGTTTTTATTTTTAATTTTTCTTTATAAAATTTAAGAAATTTTTAAAAAAATTGGCAAAAAAAGTCAACTAAATTATGTTTTTTTTTAAATATATGTGGAATTATATATTAAATTATGATCAACATATTTAGAAATATAACTTTTGCTGAATAAAGTTGTTATTTTTAATTTTTCTTTAAAAAAATTAAGAAATTTTTAAAAAAATTGGCAAAAAAAGTCAACTAAATTATGTTTTTTGTTAAATTTATGTTGAATTATATGTTAAATTATGAATAACATGTTTAGAAATATAAATTTGGCTGAAGAAAGTTGTTATTTTTTATTTTTCTTTATAAAATTTAAGAAATTTTTTAAAAAATTGCCAAAAAAAGTCAACTAAATTATGGGTTTTTGTTAAATTTATGTTGAATTATATGTTAAATTATGAATAACATGTTTAGAAATATAAATTTAGCTGAATAAAGTTGTTATTTTTAATTTTTCGTTATAAAATTTAAGAATTTTTTAAAAAAATTGCCAAAAAAAGTCAACTAAATTATGGTTTTTGTTAAATATATGTTGATTTACATGTTAAATTATGATTTACATGTTAAGAAATATAAATTTAACTGAATAAAGTTTTTATTTTTAATTTTTCTTTATACAAATTAAGAAATTTATAAAAAAATTGGCAAAAAAAGTCAACTAAATTATGTTTTTTATTAAATATATGTTTATTTATATGTTAAATTATGATTAACATGTTAAGAAATAAAAATTTAACTGAATAAAGTTTTTATTTTTAATTTTTCTTTATACAAATTAAGAAATTTTTAAAAAAATTGGCAAAAAAAGTCAACTAAATTATGTTTTTTGTTAAATATATGTGAAATTATATGTTAAATTATGATTAACATATTTAGAAATATAAATTTAACTGAATAAAGTTTTTATTTTTAATTTTTCTTTATAAAAATTAAGAAATTTTTAAAAAAATTGGCAAAAAAAGTCAACTAAATTATGTTTTTAGTTAAATTTATGTTGAATTATATGTTAAATTATGATTAACATGCTTAAAAACATAAATTTAGCTGAATAAAGTATTTATTTTGAATTTCTCTTTATAAAATTTAAGAAATTTTTAAAAAAATCGTCACAAAAATTTTACCTAAATAATGTTTTTTTGTTAAATACATGTTGATTTATATGTTAAATTATGATTAACATGTTAAGAAATATAAATTTAACTGTATAAAGTTGTTATTTTTAATACTTCTTTATAAAAATTAAGAAAATTAATTATGTTTTTTGTTAAATGTATGTTCTATGATTTGTTAAATTATGATGAACATGTTTAGAAATATAAATTTGACTGAACAAAGTTGTTATTTTTTATTTTTCTTTATAAAATTTAAGAAATTTTTAAAAAAATTGCCAAAAAAAGTCAG